>QEPC01015114.1:541215-554659 GCA_003113815.1 Sphenodon punctatus | reverse complement strand
CATCCTCCTCCTCCGCCTCCTCCTCCGCCTCCACCTGGGTAGGGCTGGTGTCTTCCGGGGGCTCATCCGCCCGGGCCCTTTTCTGTTTCTGTGGGGACAGGGGGTGGGGGGTATAGTGTTGGGTGCGGGTCTGGCCCTCTCGCAGGGTGCCCCTTTCCCCTCCTCCCTGCCTGGTGCCCGGGCGTGCCCATGCCCCCCCGGGTGCCCCTGAGCCCCCTGTTCCCCTCCCCTTGATTCCCCTTACCCGTTTCCTGGGTGCCTCCGCCTCCCTCGGTCCGGCTGTTGTCCCCGGGGTGTCATGTCCCGGCTGCTGCAGGTGTTGTCCCTGCACCTCCTCCATCCTGAGCACGACCCCCTGCTCCCCCTCCTCCTCCTGCGCTCCCTCCATTGCTGCCCCTTCCTCCTCCTCCTCCACCACCGTCGCTTTCTCTCCCACCGCTCACTTCCACCTCCCTCCTCACTCCATCCCGCCACGCTTGCCTGCTGCGGATTTCCCTTTAAATCTCCCTCCAGTGGTTGTGTTGTTACTGGTTGCCTGGCAGTGACGCTGCGTGCATTGTCCACGGCTGGGGATCGTTTCCTTTGGTTCCACCAGGTGATTGGCGTCCAGACGTTACTTTTTGTTGGTTCCCAGTGGGGATCTCTTTGACCACGCTTCCCGGAATATTCCCCCGGGGAGCCCGGGAAGCGTGGTTGAAATTGCCCCATGTGGGTATTGAGCGTGGTGAACATCTGATGGGCACCGAACAGACGTTCAGGACTCTTTGGTCCCACCGCGGAATTGAGCATGGTTCACTGTGGTTGAGCGTAATCTCGTAACGTCTGAAAATACCCTATGATTCAGGGTCGTTGACGGTGATCTCGTCACGTCTGAAATTACCCTTTATTGAAGCAAAAGGTTAATATGAATGTAACATCAATCTAATGAGCTCAAAGGATCTGCAGCTTATCAATCACGAACATTCCTCCAACCTCGAGCTTAGGCGGTGAACTACAGAAATGTATGTAACCCCGCTTTAACTCCACTTCAACACTTCCTGCTGTATGTTGTTACTCTGCTGTTTCTGAGCATGTTTACAATAACTACAAATTGTAAAAAAAAAAGTTTTCAGGCATACTGACAAGCATGACATGATGGTGGAGAGTCACTGTGTGATTTTTGCAAAAGGAGTTTTTGCTTCACTAATCTACTAAGGGTACGAATAATCATGCAGATAAGGGTGATTTGGTTGATATAGTGTATCTAGATTTTCAGAAAGCAATCACAAGGGTCCCTCATGAAAAACTCTTGAGAAAACTAAGTAGTCATGGGGATAGAAGTACTGTTCTGTTATGGATAAGTAACTGATTAAATTATAGGAAACAAAGAGCAGGATTAAATGGTCAATTTTCGCAATGTGGAGAAGCAAATTGCAGAGTGACCCATAGGTCTTTACTGGAAATGGTGTTGTACAATATATTCATTAGTGATCTCGAAAAGGAAGGAAGAAGTAAGGTGATCAAGTTTACAGATGACAGAAAGTTACTAAAAATAGTTAAGTCTAAGTCAGGCTATATGGGTGATAACAGAAGTAACAATGCCACAGTGGCAACTCAGCCCGGGTCAGGAGGGAAAGCCACAGCGAGCACAGTCTGGACTGGGTCCAGCCACAGAACAAATGTTTACGTGGCCAGGCCACTGAGGAGGGTGGGGAGAGGTAGAAACGATGACTTCCTGGCCCTACCTCTGAGCTGTACCCAGCTCCCTGCCTGCTATAATGGGCAGCCATGGCAGCCAATTACAGACACCATGGCAGCCAGTCATGCTGGACCTGATATGAGCCAGGTTATGGCGGGCCATAACAAATGTACTCCACTTTGGCCCAACTGGGTGGACGGCAACCCGGCCTGCAATCCTGAGGTCTCTGGGCTCACAGCCCGGGCTCACCGATAACATGCCTAGGAGCAAAACCAGGCAAGAACGTCTGGCGGGGCACTAAAATACATGCTGGTGGCTTGCAGGCCAAAGTAGACGTCCATGGGCCACTGCCACGTTTGTTAACACCCTATGAGTAATTACAGAAAGATTGTGATGAAACTCAATGTTGACAAGTACAAAGAGATGCACACAGTGAAAAATATACCTAATTATGCATACACAAGGCTGGGTTCTAAATTAGGTGTTACCACTTGGAAAAAAAATCTTGGATACATTGGGTGTAAACAGACAGACAGAAGCCCTGGGGGTGACCATGGATGCTCCTGTCATCCACGGGTTTACTAGTTCATGTGAAGGGTACCCATCAGATGTGCAACCCAGAGCTGGAAGGGGCACCCCACCATGACATGCTCTGAAAGATTGCGGAGCATGCCGCATGGAGCAGAATGGGCAAACTAGGGGCAGAGGTCAAACACAGCACTGCTGCCCATCTTTTGGGTAGCCTCATGGTCCACTTCTGCGACCATCCCTCTGTTGCTGTGTTCAGCACCATGGAGTCACAGGCATCAGCCTAGAACATTGGGCGAGTGAGTGCCCGCAACTCTGTGGTGCAGGAGTCACCACATGGGCAGCCCACAGCCTGGGGACACTGTTGGTACATCTGATGTGGCTGCTACGTCCTGTGGGTCTCACACCACCAGCCTCAGAGTTCTGGAGCACTGACTCGACCTCTGATGCAACTGCCTAGGCCTGACGTCAGCCCTGTTTGTCCTCCCAATGGTTCTTTCTGTATTTCTTACAGCCCTTGCCTAAACCATGCCCTTCTCAGGTGTTTCCAAAGTACTCTAGCCCTGCCTCCCAACATCCTGATTGGGTACCAGCTAGCATAAAAGGCATGCTGTTGGGTGAAGCAACTCTCTTTTTAACTTCCACTATACCCTGTGTGAATTGATCTTATCTCTCTGTTCCCTTCCTCACTTTTCCTCTCGCTCCAGTCTTTCTTATGTTCTAGAAATATATGCTTTAGTCCTTGATTCCTTGTTCCCAGTTCTCCTGGTCCCTAGCCTCTATTATCCTGGCTCCCTGGTGCTTCATCCCTTGTTCTGATTCTCCTCTGCCTAGTCCCTTTATCCCTGGCTCCCTGGTTCCTGTATCCTGTAGGGATGCATAGAAGAAACCTCATTCGCTTTAGTCTTAGTTTTAATTTGAAGGAATCAATTTGTTTTTGTAACATTTTTCATATTTAACACAATTGTAAATTTTTTGTATTATTATTTTTTTGTAAAAATCGCTGTGAATGCACAAAATGACCACCGGGCCATTCTGCACATGCACACCCTTTTTCAAAATAGCGGCGGCAGTATCACCACTATTTTGGTAAAGGTGAGGGAGTCTGCACATGCACAGTGGCCATTTTATACATGCACTAGGGGTGGGACATCCGGGCAAATACCGGGTACCGGATTTACCGGTTCCCGGATTTCAACCATGCACAGACCAGCTGCTCTTTTCCAGAATGGAAAACAGAACAGTCCGGCAGAGCAATCCAAAAGAATGGTCTTGCAGAATGGTCTGGTGGCAAGTTTCGCACATGCACAGTGATATTTGTTACTAATTTATAATTAATTTTAATAATGAATTTCTATTTTTTTTATTTTTAATGAAAATGAATGAAAGCAAACAAATGTTTGCATATTCATTTGCTTTCAGGTCTTTAGTTATTAAAACAAATGGTTCTCCAGTCGTTTTAGTAACTTAAAAAAATGAAAACAAATTGCCAACCCCAAGGGGGTAGGTGTGTGTAGAAGATACCCAATTCATTTTTTGTTTTGTTTTAATTTACAAAAACTCCTTCATTTTCGGGGTGGGTGGGTGGTGTTGTTGTTCATAAATGAACCTACTGTTTTCAGGGGGGTGGGGGTTAATTTTTTACAAAGAAATTACTGCACTTACGCAAATGGTCACTAGGGCCATTCTGTACATGCCCACCCTTTTCCAAAATGGTGCCAGAAGCCATGTGATTTTCCCAACTAGTTTAATGGCAATTTTAATCAATGACTAGTCTAATTGTGATCACAAAACACAAAAATAAGCAAGTATTGCAGAATATTGAGAAGACACTGGATCTTGAGCTTATAGCACACATATTTGCACTGGAAATACAGTGCTGCGTACGATCAGTAGCACTATAGAAATGCTAAATAGTAGCAGAAGTAAACCTGAGTCAATGAGAGTTGCTCACCCAGACAGGGTGAAGAATTATTCCATGTGTTTGTGACCAATCAGAACAGTTCAAGTTTAAAGTACTCAGGACATATTCGTGCATTATCCACTTGGGAGAAGTCAATGTAGAAGCCAATGACTTCCTTCATGGTGAGGAGACGTGCTGTAGGCAAAGTGTTTGTTTGCCAAGCAAGCCTTTTTCCCAAAGCACCCCCCTTTAAGCTCAAGGGATTATGGATGAATGAATCCTCGAGAAACAAAACTGACTCTGATAAACCGAGACTAATAATTATACACAGAATTATTTTAAACAAATGAATTCAATAAAGTCACAATTTGTAAACAACTCAAAAACAAGAAGCAGTGCCCAAATTACATTATTGTAAATAGGGGAGTTTCAACCTTGCTCTGAGGAGAGAAACTTGAACTTCTATTTGGGGTTTGTCATTATTATAAAATTGAAAAGAAACTTAAGCCAACTTTTAAGCAATTAAAAAACTGAATGTTGTGTCAAAACTTCTCAAAACTGGATGTTCCTCGGGATTTTCTTAGAGAACATTAATTTTTGCTCCTGGTCTCCTTTCCCTTATAGGGTCTTTTCACATGGGCCCCCCTCCCACTGCACATGTAGGAAGTGCTGGGTGTGTGTGAACACAGTGGCAGGTGTGGGGGGTAGAATGTGTGGGCGCTCGTAGGAACAGCATCCACGGTAGGTGGGGGTGCGTGCGTGCTCCCATGCTCCACCCATCACCACGTACGGAGCAATGGGCTCCAATGCCCGTTACTCCCTGCGTGGAGATGGGTTCTCAATAAGAAAGAATATGACTATGGCCCTTTTTACACCGACACTCTAACACCGATAAAATGAGTGTTACATTTTATTATACATGGTACAGGGCAACACTGCAGCCCTGCAACATGGGCCCTTTTCACATGAGATGCCTCCACCCAATTTTGCTGGGTGGAGATGGGTGAAGGCATCTGTGTAAACACCACGTGCGGTGGGTGTAGGTGCGTGCATGCTCCCACGCAACACCCATTTCCACCCACCACCCACTCACGGAGTATCTCCAAATAAAAAAGGAACATTCTGTGAAGTTTTTTGTTTGTTTGTTTGCATTAACTATAAATATCTTCCCGAATGTAAACACTTAAAATAAATTTAATGAGAAAAATACAGCTAATCACAAGTCTTAAATACGTTTTCTCATAAAAATAATAGTTTCTACTAAAATTTGAGACAAATTTTGACCCCACAGGGGAGGATATAATGCTATTTAATTTACATTTCCAAAGAGACTTTATTAGGGTTGCTGTTGAACTGTGCATCATTTTAATTAGAATTAACACTTTCATCTTGTTTATGAATATACGTAAGATCAGTTTAAAATATTTAACATCTGGGAATACAGTCAGGCTGTCACAGAAAAAATTAAGACATTTCACATACATAACTACTATTATATAATAACCAGATACCAAATAACTAAACATTCATTGTTAGCATTTTCCCTCTATGCATATATTCTCATGTCCTTTGGGAATTTATGCATACTTTGATCATTATGCCTTTGAAGTAACACTCCTTTAAAGAGAGACATTTCAAGTGCAGTCCTTGACTCTGTTAGATGTTTTACTGGTAGGTACGAGACTTATTTTACATAATTTATTCTGCAGTTAGCCGACATAGCCATACAACAATGAAAGCATACTGCAGAAGATAAGTTCCAAAGATCATCTTCCTCTCCTTAGAATATTTACTTTGCAGGTTACAATGATTCATAGAAATTAGAGTTTGAAAGACCATCATCATTAGATCCTCATCGTCCTGTCAATGCAAGATTGCTTCCTGCAATATATTTACAATGATTTGACACACCTTGTATTAGAGATTAAACCTGTGGAGGCTTCCTTCGTGTCATCTGTGTCACAGTGTCACAGTCTACTGAATCTCATTGTTAGGAGATTGTTCTTGATAGCTTCTTTTATCAATATTATCCCAATTCTCCTAGTTAAACTTCTTTCACAAACTCTCTCATTTGTGAGTATGATGACTCACATTAAGAAATGTTACACGTGCACTCTGGAATTGCTGGAAGGGAAGAAGCCTGTATATATAGAGTGGAGGGGAGGATGATGCCAAGGGTGCTGCAGATGCTGAACTGTTGAACTAAGGAGATTTGGTGGACAAGGGGCTGCTATATTCCCCCTTTTCTGATTTAAGGGTGCAAGGCACTGTGATGAAGCAGGCTGGCTTTTTAAGAATGCCCATCACAATTGCTCCACCCCCTCTGCAGCAAAAGGAGCTGTAGAGCCTGGAACTCAGGTAATAGAGGTGGGACCCCAGGGCAATTACCGGCTACCGGATACCGGTTTTCAAAAAAACGGATTCCCGGATTAAATCCGGTATACCGGTACTGGAATTATTCCATTGATTTCAATGGGGCACTGTCCCCATTGAAATCAATGGAATAAAAAAATTCCTCCCCCCTCCCCCTCCCAGGCTGTGCGGGTGGAAGGGGGGACACCCCCCACCCACCCTGCCCAGCCTGGATTTTAAAAAAAAAATTCCCCTAAGTGACTCTCCGCCGGCAACCCAGAGCCAGTCCAGTCAGCGGCCGTCCCAGCAGCAGCCGGTAAGTATTAGACCTGTGGTGTTTAACACTCCTCCCCCCCAGGGATCACCCTACTTCCAACAAGTTCCCACCGGGATCCTACCTTCCAGTTCAGCTCTGGGTGGCGGCGGCGGTCCGGAGGCCTCAGCGCCAGCTGTGGCTGCCGGCTTCAGACGCTGTAGGCCTTCCGGGGAACTTCCGGGTTTCCCCGGAAGGCCTACTAGCATCTGAAGCCGGCAGTAGGGTGATCCCTGTGGTGTGTGTGTGTTAAACCCCCCCCCAGGGATCATACAGTACAGGTCTAATACTTACCAGCTGCTGCTGGGATGGCCGCTGGTGCTGGGCTGGCTCTGGGTTGCCGGCGGAGAGTCACTTAGGGGAAAAAAAAATTTTAAATCCAGGCTGGGTAGGGTGGGTGGGGGGTGTCCCCCCTTCCACCCGCGCAGCCTGAACTCGGGGAGGGAAACGTGGGTTTCTGGTGGGGTTTTTACATTGCGGCCATTCATTTAAATGGCCGCAATGTTAAAAAAAATCCGGTACCCGGTAACCGGGCCGGATTACTGGGTTGAATCCGATAATGCCGGTACGCCCAGTACCGGCATTATCGGATACCGGAAGATCCGGTTGTCCCGGCCCTATCAGGTAATCTATGGCTGGCCATAGAGCCAGCAAGACTTGGGTTTGGGTCTCTGCTGGGATCTGACCAGTGTGCTGAAGCCCTGAAGGAGGAATAAGTGAGATGCAGTAGATTAAGGGAATCTGGCTGAGAGGTGTTAGTAAATGAGATGATAGCCCCTGGAATCTGGGGTTTTCCCTTGTAGACCCCACTGGATGTTTTCAAATGAAATGCTACAATGTATAGTCACCCATTAACCACTCGGAGCAAGCCAAAAAAGTGTGTAGTAATGGATGCCAACACATCCCCAGCCCATATGAATGGGGGCGGCCAGCCATGCCAGCAGACAGCTCCCCTACTCAGAGGTACTGTGGCCAAAGGCATGGCCTTTGCAAGTCACAAGAACTGGCCACGAGCTCTGGTAAGCCCGGTTCCCCAGCGATCAGGGTTGGGTCATGTCAATTTCAATGGTCAGCAGGGTGTGCTTCCCTCTCCCCCATGGTCTGTTGCAGGGGGAGTGTGAGGCAGCTGCCAGGGTAGCCACTCTGGGAGCTGCCCATTCGAATGCCTCCACACACTGACACCTGAGTGGCTGCTCTGCCACTGTACCACTCAGCGGCTACAGACCACCCTTCCAGCCTTGTTCATTTAAAAAGACCCAGAAGCTGCACCAGCTGTTTCTTTTTTACAGGAATACCTAGGCTTATACATGTGAGTACTTGGTGGCTAGAAATAACCTTTCCCTATGTACATAATACTGAGTTTATTGAGCGAATTGCATACTTTATTAAGCACCTATAGTGAAAATTGAAAGTGAAAGTAAAAATAAAATTGAAAGCAATCAGTCTTTGTATCTTGTCACCACCTGGTTTCTCACGTCCATGGCTTACAGTGATGTACTGGCAGGTAACAGCACACAGTTTTATTGTGATCTTGCTCACTAAGGTATTGGAAATTCCTCTTGGTTTGCATAAAACCCCCAGTCAAACATGCACCTCTTGTAACTCCTTTCTAGAATCTTCTACATTACCATACAGGTTTTTATTTAATAAAATATTTTTATACCACCCATCCTGCCCACAGGGCAGCTCGGGGTGGCGAACAACAAATTAAAACAATAAAAGCAATTTAAAAGTTAAAAATCACATATGCAGGAGAAAAAAACAACTCCCCCCCCAACCTACTCACCCTACCCCCCCTCACCAAAAGCCTGGTGGAACAGCCAGGTCTTACACAAACATCGAAATGACAGGAGAGTGGGGGACAACCGAGCCTCCTCCGGGAGCAAGTTCCACAGCACAGGGGCAGCCACCGAAAAAGATCTAACTACCCATCTTGCCCGGGGAACCTCCAAAAAGGCTCCCACAGACTATCTCAGGGGTCACACGGGCAAATGGGGAGTGAGGTGGTCCCGCAGATAAGCAGGTCCCAGGCCGTGAAGGGCTTTAAAGGTCAAAAGCAGTACCCTGAACCTAGCCCGGTGCTTTATAGGCAGCCAGTGCAGAACCTGGAGCTCAGTTGGGTGTCCATTGAGCGTCCATTGAGAAGGTGCTCATGAGGCCTATTGTCCTCACGGACCATGTCAACATCCCCACTCATAAGGGTGCCCTGCACTTTGATTATCCACACCTCATATAGGGCAACAAACAATCCATCGGTCAGTTCACATTCCCTATACTCCAAGTCACTTGTTTCCTCTAAGAAATTCATCTCCGCCAACTGATCAAGGACTGCTGGTGGCTCCCTGATTATCCTCTTACTGTCATCAGGGCAGTGATGAGCAAAGAAGGCAGGGAAGATCCAGGCTACCTTAGTGACTGCCCGCTTCTGGCACCCCAGGCCTTCCTTTCTGCTGCTGAGAAGAACATGTGACTGGTCCAAAAAATTCAAATCTTCTGCTCTCATTGGCATGATGTTAGGTAAATGCACAAAAAGGCTCTCACCTGATCTGTGGCTGGGATAGTCAGGTGCACTACACTGCAGAGGTGGCATCTGCTTTTGTGCTGTGCATTTGCCTACCTCCGGTGACAATGGACTGTGCTGGGGAGAATGAAAGCTCTGCAACGGAAGTTGATGCATGAAGAGAGGGACCTGTTGGGAGAAGCGGCATCAATCAGAAGTGCCATGAACAGGGCTGTACCTACTGAGAGGTTGTGCTGGGTGAAGGAGAAAAGCACAGACTAGTGGGATAATGTGATGCTCCTATGGGGAGAGGCTGAATGGGTCACAGAATCTCGTTGCCACATTCTGCATATAGCCGAGATCCTCAGGCCTCAACTGGAGAAACAGAGAACAGTGATGTGGTTGCTCATCCCCGTGGACAAGCACATTATCATTGCTATCTAGGAATCTTGCCACTCCAGACTCCTGCTGCTGTGTCAAGCAGACACTGGAATATTCACCACGGGCACCATACTAGTTGAGGTTTGCACAGCGATTGTGGAAGTGCTGCTGGACTGTATAGCGGTAATCAGTGGGAGTCATATTGACATGATCTGCCCAACCCATAGTAAGGATGACTAGCTGAAGGGTTTTTTCTCTGTGGTTCTCCAGGCCATAGTGCACCACTGTGCCCAATCTGTGGATGTACTGGCCAGGTGGTCTGCAAACAACCACGATGCCCACATCTTCCACAAGTCTCACTTCTTTGGTTGCATGTACACTGGAGAGTTTGGACCGTCCATTGAGAGGGTGCTCATGAGGCCTATTGTCCTCACAGACCATGTCTACCCACTGAAGTCCTGGTTCATGAAGGCATAAAACATTGCCTGAACCCTGGATAAAAGGTATTTCAACCAGCAGCTCAGAACCACATGTTTCATTGTGGAGAGAACTTTGGGGCTGTTAAAGAAGCGCTGGAGATCAATAGCGGCTCGTACTGATTTCTATTTAGAGACTGCTCCACTTCTAATTATTGCCACCTATGTTCTTCACAACACCTGAGAGACTGATCAGGCCACAATGGAAAAACCCCTGCAAGTTAGCGCCAGTGAGCCAGTGCCCCTATTCCAAAACCAGCTGAACCAAGTGGAGCAGTGGATCGCCAGACAGATCTAGGATGTCTTGTGCCGACACATCAACTGCAATGCTACGCAAAACACTTACCATCAATGACGGTTTAATGAGCATCGGTGAACTGTTTCAAATAACCTTTTTCTGTTATCAATAAATCCTTTTACAAATATTTCCTCTGTGTCACTGTATTTTCCTCTGGCCCAGCCGACTTCCCCATCCCTCCAGCATGGGGATGGCATACTTTCCCATCTTGCCTTCCTCACCCCATGCTATTTCCCACTTGGGGTCTTTCCCTTGTGAATTTCCTATTGGAGTTCATGGGTTAGCTGGGTCTGGGAATACCAGCAGGAAGCTCAGAGACACAGGCATGCAGCTGGTTACTCTGCAACTGACCAGCACCTGACCTTTGTCTGTGGCTTTCTCATGGTAGTTCCCTTCACACCTGGGCTTTTCCCCACTGGACTGTGGAGAGGGCTCAAATGCTTTCCCTAGGAGTGGAATATGGGGGTAATGAGGGAAGGTGGTCGGGTTCAGCGTGGGGGTGTGGTGTGTGAATGGCAGATGTTGTTTAGAAAATTGTGCCTGCCCCTGATCAACAATGCTTATGATCACTGCAGCAACATGCTCAAGCAGGGAGCTCCGGAGCTAAATTGCCTGGGACAGGTTGCTTTGCATTTGTGCCCACATCTCACTCATCTCCTTGCTGACTTGGCAGCAAAGGCCTTACATTCCACAGCATTCTGCCAGACCAGCAGCCTATGTTCCTCAACCTGTTAGATCCCGCGCCTTCCGCCACCGCTTCCAGCCCCTTAGGGGATGGGGTCATGGGAGACGTACAGGGCGTGGGGGTGGGGACGCGCTTGGAGGCATGGCCTCGCTTACAGGAGCGGAGCCGGCGGCACCGACGCCACAAAAAGTTCAGGAGATGGAAGCGGGGCCTCCGTCTGCGCCGCCAGATGATGTCAGGATGGGGCCCTCTGGCATGTTGCACCGCTCCGCGCGGTTGCACACCCAGGAGAGTAGAGCTAGCACTACTTAAAGGAGGGCTGGAGACAGCTGCTGCCGGCGATCAGCAACACTCTGAGACTGGCCCCTTGTGTGGGTTGGTGTCAATTAGAAGTGCGGTAAACTTGAGAGAGTGTTGTGTGGATGGTCGTGGGTGTGTGGGTTGGTGATCTCTAGGGTGTTGGTGGTGAGAGTATGTGTGTGTTTGCGGAGAGAGTGTGTGGACGGAGTCATATTCAGGGATACATGTGGTATGTGAGTAGAGCGGGGGTGCACTCCCTTTCCCTGCTGCTGCAACTGAGTCCCCCCTACCTCTGTACCCTCCATGAGAATGGTGTTAGGCACCCTTCCCCGTGTTCCTTGGTCTGCACCCCCCTGCCCATCACCTACCCCGCAGTATTTTCCTCCCTACTCATGGTATAGGGTTGCATGGGGGTACGGGTGGTAGAACGAGTGGGTGGTGTGTTGGATCTTTGTATCGAGTGGAGGGGCTCCACTCAGGGCTTTGCTGTCTCCCACCCTGTGATGATCTGGCCTCGCCCCATTCGGTACATATAGT
The DNA here is from genome assembly GCA_003113815.1 of Sphenodon punctatus. Lineage (NCBI taxonomy): Eukaryota > Metazoa > Chordata > Lepidosauria > Sphenodontia > Sphenodontidae > Sphenodon > Sphenodon punctatus. The sequence goes on along the minus strand of QEPC01015114.1, from coordinate 542,708 downwards.
GCCTTTAATGATGTCTTGTTCACCTGCTACAAGGTCTAATCTTGTTCACCTGCACTGATCTTGTTCACCTGCTGCAAGGTCTCCCAAGGCAGCTTCCTTGCCAAATCCTCCCTATGCCACCAGTTGCAGAATTGCAGGTCCTGGTTTTGCTGGGTGCTTGTGGCAGGAAAACAAGGAAAGCCAGGCAAGGCAACAAGGAAAGTTCAGACCACAAGTCTTCCCACCACAGTGTTTCAGGCCCTCTGCCTGTCCAATTTTCAGCCCTCTGCCCACCCAGAGGAAAGCAGGAATGTCTTCCTGGCCTAGGCTGTTGCTGGGCCAGTTTCTGAGATGGGATACCAATGCCACACAGTTCTCCTCCCGAGATTACTGCAGAGGAGTGTAGAACATACATAAATAAACCACTGCCATTCAGATCCTCAACCCCAGCCACCATTTTGGCTTACTCCCATCTGTCAGCCTGCTGTCCCACCATGGTATCTCCCACACCCCCACCAGTCCATCATCTCACCATTGTGCCTTCCCACCCACTCCTGCACCTACTGTTCCTGTCCCATGGAGCTGTTTCCTGGCAATTTTCCTGTTGCACCCCTGTGTTCTCCTGGCCACCTGTCAACACAGTAAACAATAAAAAACATAATTAGATAACATTAAATGGAAACCTTTATCATGCAGCTGTGTAAATGCAAACACACACACACACAGCCCAGGTGTATTAACTTACCATTCTCTTCTGTCTCCACCACCTCCTCTACAGGTGGCATTTTGGTCCTTCCCCACCTTCAGGTGGTTCCTCAAACAAGGGCTTGCTCTTGAGTTCAAGGGAATATACTGTAAGTGTCATGGTGTCCAGGTCTGCGTCGACAGTCAAGGCTTCCATGGTGGGACCAGGAAACGTTGCAGTGGGAGTGGTCAGTGTGGGAACTATTTTCACCCATTTCTGGCCCCTGGCAAAGGTGCAGCCATACAGGCAAGATGCAACAATGGCTACATCCATGCACAGGAACCAGACAAGGAGCTCATAACAGAACATTGTTTGACTCTGTAACTATGCCTCAAGTCCTTGGACTACTGATGGCACTAGTTCATCTCCTGGGTGTAGCCTTGCTGTGCCATTTGGACTGAGATCTCTTGGAACACTGCCTCATTCCTGTAGCACTTCACCAGAGCATATTGGACCATCTGTTCCTCCCATATAGTGATGAAGACCTTGGTCCCTTCCTTGGTCCAGAAAATGCAGCTTTGCTGGGCAGATCAGTAGGCAGAGAACAACTGCGAATGCATGGTAGTGGTGCTAGTTGTTGCCTGGCTATTGGTTTGAGCTATGGCCCTGGTGATGGTAATCCTCTACAAGTAATGGTAATCCTCTTCACAACCTTGCTCCACCCTACCTCTCTGCACTTATTGCCCTCCATACTCCAGCCCGTGCACTTCGCTCCTCCTCTGTCCCTTCTCTCACCCTTCCACGCCTTCCCTGCTCCCCTAAGCGCCTT
>QEPC01015114.1:455342-520079 GCA_003113815.1 Sphenodon punctatus | reverse complement strand
GGGGTGGTTGAATCTCCTCTTGTTGGGGCGGGGGTTCGCCCTCCCATGGGCTCTCAGGTGCGGAGTCTGGGCGTGCTCCTCGATTCGCGGCTCAGCCTGGAATCTCAGGTTGTGGCTGTGGCAGGGAGTGCGTTTTGGCAGTTACATCTTGTCCGGCGGCTTTGGCTGTATCTCTCAGACTCCGGCCTCGCCACTGTCATCCATGCCTTCATCACCTCGAGGCTGGATTACTGCAACGCGCTCCACGTGGGGTTGCCTGAGAAGCTGGTCCGGAGGCTGCAGCTGGTGCAGAATGCTGCGGCCCATCTCCTTACGGGGGTGGGTCGCAGGGAGTACATGACACCCGTGCTCTGGGCTCTGCACTGGCTGCCTATAAAGCACCGAGCCAGGTTCAAGGTGCTGGTTTTAACCTTTAAAGTCCTTCATGGCCTGGGCCCCACCTATCTGCGGGACCACCTCACTCCCCATGTGCCCGTGCGACCCTTGAGATCATCCGAGGGAGCCTTTTTGGAGGTTCCCCGGGCGAGGCGGGTAGCCACTGATGTTAGATTTTTTCGATGGCCGCCCCTGTGCTGTGGAACTCACTCCTGGAGGAGGCTCGGCTAGCTCCCACTCTCCTGTCATTTCAGCATTTATGTAAGACCTGGCTGTTCCGCCAGGCCTTTGGCGAGGGGTAGGAGGAGGGGAGGATTTTTGTTCCCCTGTATTGTATATTTTTAACCTTTTTTTAAATTGTTTTATTGTTTTTATACTATTGTTCACCACCCCGGGCTGCCCTGTGGGCAGGAGGGGCGGGATATAAATTTTATATAAATAAATAAATAAAAAGTGTGCAGTGACTGACTCTAAAGTTTTAGTTTTAAAGTCACTCAGAGGATCACACGTGGAAGCAGAAAAAATCCCTTTCAGCATGTTTACCCAGACCTTATTAAATTCAACATATTGGCTACAGCTTGGCCTTTGAGGGCATTAAGGCCTTAGCATATTTAATATATATAAGATATGGCTTATCTTGTTCTTTCCCCTAGTTTAAATACGTTAACCTCCTAAGCTCCCTAGTAAATTTCCAGTAAGACATGTTATTCAGTTTATAAATGAAGTAAAGGCAGAAAGGAAGATGAAGAGGTAAGATAAGAAGTTAGATGTGCAGACGGTTCCAAGATTAGGTTCAAAATGGGAATGGAATGCTTTTTGGGTGGAGGGGCAGGTTTCAATCCTTCATATCAAGATGAACTCTAACACATATTTAACCCAATGTGCTAACCACAAAAGTAATACAAATACTTATAATTTTATCCATGTGTAAATCATGAGTAAAATAATTTCTGATACATTATTGGCAGTTATCAATATCTAATTAATATGAGTTCATAAATCAGTTAGCCATTGTCACATCCTGGCTGTGACATCATTATCATTACCTCTTTAAAACACTATGCAACCAAGGAATAGTTGTCCTGGGCTGCCAGTAACAACTCTCGTGGCTTTCCTTGGTCGCCATGGTCAACATGGTCATCTTTCTTCTATTCCTCTTGATCTTGAATGCTTAGGTAACTATTAGGGGTGGGAATTTCAGTTTTGTTTTAACCGAAACAGCATGAAATGACTGTCTCAGTTTAAAACTGAGGGATTAAAAAATTGTGCTGTCTTGGTTCCCGATTTGTATGTTCCCACTGAAGTCAATGGAAAGTTCTTCATGCCTGAACATCATGCATGCACAGAACAGCTGCCCTCTTCCAAAAGTGCGCCAACGCTGTCAATGCAATTTTGGAAAGGGGTTGTACATGCACAGAATGTCCTTGGTGGGCATTTTGTGTATGTGCGCTGCTGGAACAGGGAGCTCTGTCAGTGTTTTCTGTACCAGACAGGAAAACCTGGACCAAGAAGAAAGAAGAGAGCTAGATCCGTTGCCGGGTAGCCAAGCCTGTTCCTCAACTGGATTGCTGGGTGGCCAGGACTTCTCCACCACTCTGCAGTGGAAAAGGTCCAGTGGCCTGGCAGTGCCACCAACCAGCAGCAGAGGAGGAACAACTGGATATGGCTGCCAGCAGTGGAGCTCACAGCAGTGGAGCCTCTTCACCCAAACCCAAACCCAGATCGGTAAGTGCAGGTCCACAGGATGTGAGGGGTAAGGGGGGTGGGGAGTGGCGGGTGTTAGGGACATGGATCCCCACCATCACCCTCCAAGGACAGGAGTGGGTCTTGGGGAATGGTGGGAATTAGGGACTGCCTGCCTGGTTTTTTGTTTGTTTTTTGGTCCCAGACCCCTGTGTTTCCATCCTTGGTTCTCTTTCCCATTGAAGTCAACCATAACTGAAACTAAGCCACTTACCAAAAATCAGGGATCCGAAACCAAAACAAAACCAAAGCCAAATGTAGGCCCTGTGTCCCACCCCTAATAACTATGTTTTATGTCCATAATATCTTAGTTATCTGTTATGTATAATAATTTACAAGTAATCTTAATTCTTAATCTTAAAAATAGCTAAAGTAACTATCACCTATAGGAATATACCTATAAGACATTTAATCTGTTTTATTCTGTTCTAAATTTGATATTTTACTTGTATTACTTTTTACTTATGTTTCTTTAAATATCTTTAATACTTCGATTAACCAATAAGTGTGTGTTCATCTGGTCATTTCAATCTCTCCAAGGTATCTCTATTAAATTAATGCTGATTGAGCCCTTGTTTGAGGAGACACATAAAGTTCTGGTTGAGGGCACAGAGGACCTGGAAGTCACCTTTGTAGAGGAAAGAGGGGAGGTGGAGGAGAATGAAAAGTAAGCGCTTGGAGGGGTGTGTGCTTGTGTTTACACAGCTGCATGATAAAGAATACTGTTTATTGTTATTGAATTATGTATTTTATTGTTTACTGTGCTGACAAGCGGTCAGGAGAATGTGGAGGAGCAACAGAAGAATGCCCAGGAAACAGCTCCACCAGACAGGAATGCCACTGGGAAGCAGGTGGCAAGACACCAGGGCAGAGCTGCAGCCTGGCAGGGGGGAAATCAATAATTTGATTTTATGGGTGTGTTTTGCTGGAGAAACAGAGATGGAATGTGTTTTGTTTTATGAATTGTAAGCCACCGTGACCCTCTTAAAGAAGGGTGGCTTATGAATTTGATAAATAAATAAATAAATAATAATCAAAATAATCAAAATCAAATTATCAAATTTAAAATCAAATTAAATTCATATTAAAAATACCCCCATATACATGCACTAAATTTTCAAACATATACACTAAAAACCAACAAAAAACCCACAAATAAACTCTATCACGAATTGCAGATCCTCCAAGGCCTAAACACAAAAAAATCCACTTTTAATATCAAAAACAATAAGCTTTTATATCACTTAATATTAAGCTGTATGAAAAAGGGGGGGGGAGCTTCATATCCCCCAGATCACCCCCTTTTCCCCAAAAGGGGGCAGGGCACCTGTCAAAGTATGGCCCTTTTTAAATGGACTGCGGAGGCACTGCCGTTCATGGGGGATGGGTGGAGGCAGCAGTGGGTGCGTTTGTGGGCTGGCACGCAAATGCACACCCATCTCCACAGATCTCCATGCACGGAGGCACTCCGTTTTCCCCAATGCCTCCATGCGTGGGGGCTCGGTGGAGATGGGTGAACCGCGGGAGCACACACTGTCATGTATTGGCATGTATTTTGATATATTTTAATATGTGTTTGGCAAACCTCTGATTCAAAATGTGAAGAGATCTGTTTGGCAAAGTCATTCTGTGTAAAACACTGAGTAAGAGATAGACTTGTTTTTGAAACCCTGTGTTTGAAAGACAGCAGTTTTCTTATCCAGTTTTCTCTTTGCTTGTAATCCACTTTACCTTTGTATCTGTGTGTGCACCTCTGTGTGTTAGTGGCTTAACCTGAAACTCAACGAAGTATATAAAGCATTGTGAGAGAAGTTAGCTACATAGCTAGTGTGTATTTTAAGCTTCTACCAGGAGAATTTTTGTGTGTGTTCCATTGAATTCTAGGCTTAAGATATTTGTTTTCAGTTTCTGGCAAGAGTACCTATACTGGACTTTTTAATTTTGACTGGTTAGTCAGTGGGTAGACACATTAATTTCAGAAAGCACTTAAACATATAAAAATGCAGTATAAATATGCCTGCCCTGGAAGGGAGAAATTTAGAAAGCTTTTGGATTCTGGAAGTCTTCTAAACTGGCAGATGCAGGTTTAAAGAACTGATAACTATTACACTGAGTCAGCAATAATGATGGAAAAACTTTTTTTTTTTTTTTTTAATGTTTTGACTTAGACAATGGGTATTTTCAGACGTTACAAGATCACGATCAACCACAGTCAATTCCCTGTGGTGGGGAATGGTCACATAACATCTGTTGGGGAACCAGAAGTTCCCCCCCAGATGTTACCCACGCCCAATCCCCGCCAGGAATCAAATTCACCACATGATCGGCTGAACCCACAGGGCTGGCACCGATCGCGTGGTGAATGGGATTCCCAGCGGGGTTGAAGGGGTCCGTCACGTCTGGAGGGCGATCACGTCCCGGAATCCCCGCCGGAATTCCGGGCCATGGTCATTTTGGGCAGGCGCTGCGGCCGCATTGGCCGCGGCACCCGCCCGTCTCCCCAGAGGGCGCGCGGTGGCGGAGCATGGGGGGAGCAGGGCCGTGCGGCCACACGTTGCACTACGCAGCCCCACCCCCTCCCCAATTCCCCGCCAGGATCCCCCGGCACGTCTGTTGGCCGTGTTGGAGCGATCCTGGTGGGGAATCCAAGGGTTGTTTCCGTGGCGGGGCGAATGCCGCCCCGTCACGTCTGAAAATACCCAATGTATGATGTTCTTTGAATGTCTTTTGTATCATATTGTTCATATCTGTAACTGAATGAGTTTTCCTTTTTGTACTATCTGAAACCTTATTTGAATTTAAATAAATCTATATGTTTTTTATACATTCTTTTTGTCTTGACTCCTCCTTTAAAATATAATGTCATTACATATACATACTAAGGAGGGTATACCCTTGCCCACATAGTAGGGAGGGTATACTCTTACCTGCAAATTAGAAACTGGTACCCTATATTCAGGTCAGATTATGTCTGGTCTGAACCACTAAGTACCTTTTCCATTTTGGGAAACTGAGGCATCTGCGACAGCATGCACCCACACCCATTCCCACCGACGGTCACACGGATACCCCCCTCCCACTCCCACGTAGTCACACACGTGGTCAAGGGGTGTGTCTGTGTAAAAAGTGCCTATGTATTGAAAAGGGAGCTAAACCAAAATGTTACTTACCTATTCAGATCTTCTACAAAATTGTTCTGAGCTAGTTGAAATTTATCTCAGCATGCTAAGAAGGTAACAAAATCTGCTGAACTAAATCTCAAAAGAATAGAAAGGGGAATGGAAAAGCCATAATAATTCTTTCTTGTGGGTGAAAATTTTACAAAGGCTGTGACATACAGACATCTATGGCAGAAGTTTTAGTTCTATAAATACAACACAGTCCATAGTTTCCATTCAAGCAACATTTGCCTACATGCAATATATTTGCTTGTTACAACAGAGAAGGTTGATCATGTGTAAAATGCACTGAGCATTTTCCCCATAACTATTTTTTATTTTATTTAGGCAGAAATAAAATAGTTCATTTTATGTATCTAATGCATTTAAGATAACGTTACTTAAATAATAAACATTTTAAATACTATTGTGCATTTTAATTTTATTTTAACTCCAGTTAAGTTGGACAATATAACAAAAACCATGAGTAAAAGAGTGTAAATCAGTAGCTCGAAGAGAGTTGATTGCCTCATTAATTTCAATCAAGATCCTGTAGACCCCAACACCCTGATCAAAGGTCTGTGCTTGCATCTGAGGCCAGTGTTTATGCGTGGGGGAGGGGGGAGGCGGGAGAAAGTCACTTGCCTCCCAACCCTGCCGTGAGTGGGAGAAGAAGAAGTCGGGGGTGGAGTGGCTGCTGCGCTGGCAGTGGCACGTGGCAGGGAACTTTTCACACCCACGCCCCCTCGCATGTGCAGATTGTGCGTCCCAACTTCATAATGGCAACTGAGAGAAGGAAGAGACAGAACAGTCTTGACATAGAAAAGGGGGTCATAGTACAACAACAGTCAAGTTGCTCCACTGTGGAGCATTATCAGTTGTTGCCAAACAAATGTAAGGTATGCACTGGTATACCAAGTGGGAATCAGAGGAGAGGGATTTCACCTCCTGAAGACCTCACCCCTAGGGTTGATGCCTTGTTACCAAACCCCCAAATTCTACTCTCTCTAGTGCTAGCTCATTGAGCTTCCATGGTGGGTTGCTGCGAATCATGGGAGGGTGGGGGGTGCACCCAGGAAAGGCACAACTGGAACACAGGGACTGGTCCACTAAAGCAATGCCATCATTCTATTCACAGGACCAGCAACCAGCCCCAGAGGTGGAGTGGCCAGTGAAGGAGTCAGAGGCCGGCCCCAACCAAATGAGTCCCGAGTTGACCATGGCCACGAAGGGCCAAAAAGGAGCCAGCCCCTGCCGTTGAGGAGAATAGGCCGAGGGTGAGGCCAAAAAAGACACACACACACCCCACACCCCAGCAGACTACATAAAAATAAAAGCAAGGTTCATTTGACAGTACATACTGTGACTCATTGCTGTGGGACCATAGGGAACTGTATGTGCTCAGCCATGCATGTCCATGCTGTGTACAGTCAGGGAACAAGTGCCACAGGCAGCCTGGGCAGCCATGTCTGGCAGGTGAGCCAAAGGTTCTGCCATGACAGGCAGAATTCAGAGGACACATTGGAGGGAATAGGGTACAGGCCTATGCTAGATGACCATGCAGGTCTATGGAGCAGTACTGTGGTGGGGATCCACAGACAGCAGCTGGACAGTCCACCCTATGGACCCAGCCACCCATGGCCATCTTAATGCAGAGCCAGAGGTGCAGCTATGGTGAGGTAACATCTTAGAATGGGCCTGTAACAGGGGGCTCCCATACCACATGGGGTCTCAACCCAGTGCTCACAAAGTGAATAGACAATGTGACAGTGCTCCCAAACACAGCAATTAGTTGTGCTCAGGTTGACTATGACACATACTACAACAACAACAACAACAACAATTTATTATGCTTGGCTCTAGGCCATCGCAACACATAGACAAACACAAAACAAGTTCTTATGAAGCCTCCAGTCACAAGCTGCTGATATTAGCTTAACGAGCAAGCAAGTCAATTTGCATTGGGGGAGATGTAGGCTACGTAATGGTCAGCTGACCAGGCATGCAAAGCAAGCATTGCCCCAGTTAGCAATGGGAAAGGGTTGAGCACCCCTGCAATAAAAGGAATGATAGGGCCCACATCATGGTCCAATACACGGCTAATGGACTGTAACATACTGTAACCTCCTTCTCACTGGCCTTCCCCGGTCTCACCTTTCTCCCCTCATCTCTGTCCAAAACTCTGCTGCCAGGGTCATCTACCTCCTCTCTTCGCTTCACTGGCTTCCCCTTCCTGAACGAATCCTGCACAAGCTCCTAGTCTTCACCTATAAAGCTCTTCACAACCTTGCTCCCCCCTACCTCTCTGCACTTATCGCCCTCCATACTCCAGCCCGTGCACTTCGCTCCTCCTCTGTCCCTTCTCTCACCCTTCCACGCCTTCCCTGCTCCCCTAAGCGCCTTCGTCCCTTCTCACTTGCTGCCCCCCATGCCTGGAACTCCCTCCCTGTCCACATCCGCCTTGCCCCCTCCCTTCATACCTTCAAATCTCTCCTTAAAACTCACCTCTTTCGCTCTGCTCTGTCTGACTCTTTATCCTGCTGAGCCACTATTCCTATACCTACGATCGGTTTACCCTTATCCTTGCAACATGGACCTGCCTGCTGTCATTCTCATCGTAACCAAGCCAAGTACGTGCACTTGAGACCTCGCATCTTCATGAATGTTAGACCCCTTGTCTCTCCCTCTGTTCCCCTTCCTATGTCTCTCCCCCAGCTCCTGTCTCTCAGATTGTAAGCCCTAGGGGCAGGGACCGTGTCTATTTTATTACTTTGTAAAGTGCCAGGTACACTGCTGGCGCTATATAAATGAATGTTAATAATAATAATAATAATAATAATAATAAATGGACACAGAGTAGGAATGAATAAGATAAGCAAACTTAGGAAGGAATAAGATAAGCAAACAGAAGAATGGTGCAGTGGTAATGGTACTGTTATTCATAGTGCCCATACAGAACAACTGGGGATGATAGGCTGCAGCCACCGCAAGGTTGGTATCCGTTCCCTGCCTTCTGCCTTTCAATTCTACAGCACAGGGCATCCCTATTCTCTTTGTAGATCTGCCTAAAACAGCACCACCCTGCACATGCTGGTACTTGGGCATGGAACCCAAAAGTTGCATGCTGAGGCACGGGATTGTCCAGGGTGGCAACTTGTTTGTTTTTTTGTTTTTTTTGGCACCATGTGTCTCACAGGTGTTATGAAGTACACAAACTGCAAGAACCAGAATGGGGGTCTTGTTTAGGTCGAACTGACTCCTATTCAACAGCAGCCTCCACCTATTCCCCAGAGGTACTTGGAGAACTGCTTCTTCAACTTCCCTCCAGGCTTGCGCTTATTTTATGTCTTTTGGTTCCTTTTTTTTCCTAGCATACATGACTGCCTATAGCATGTCTTTAGAAACTGATTTTGCATCCATTAACACCTTGCAATATTGTTTATGTGGGTGAGCCTAGGTGCTGTTTTACAGATAGGCTTTTGTGAACAGACTAGCACACTTTGCTATTATAGTCTCCACTAATATTTTCCAGCTAGGCCCCGCTTTCTCTTGTTCTGGGTGTACTTCATTAGGAAAAAGCCTCTAATCCTAAACCAGCTCCTCATTCCAGCCACTTTATGAAGTTGATTGTATTGCAGTTTACACAGCTGAACATGACTGCAGTTGACAGGAAATGTGGTAGACAGGTGAACAACCAGATATAATACTAGTTAATATAGAAGAAATAGGAAACTTGAAAATGCGGAGATTTTGCTGGGAGTTAGTAAGAATTGCAATGAGCAATAGATAGCCACAAGTACAGAATAATTCACTATTGTCATTTTGCTTTAGAAGCAATTCACACAAATAACAACATTTTTAATGCACAACCTCAGCTGTAAGACATTTAACTGAAAAGAGGATATCATTATTCTATAGAAGTAGAGAAATTAAAGTGCATTAAATATACAAGTAAAATGTCCATACACATTTCCACCAGCAAACTATGACCCTTTTTAGGGCTGTACCACATAGTACTTCGAGTACTCAGGACGAATACTGAAGTTCCAAAAATTCATCCCGAGTACTCGGCGGCCCTTCGGTACTGTTTCTGAAGTTTCGGAATTCGGACTCATAATTCTGAACCTTGGGAGACTTCAGAAAGTTGTTGCAAAATTCTTGAACTCACAGCCAAAGCACTACTCAGAAAAGCAGGCTAGCAAGAGTGGGACAATTGCTCCAGAAGACAACCCCACAAAAGTGCAACTGCTTGTAGAAATAAAAAAAAAAACAGCAGTAGTGTACCCACAGCATTGTCCACCATCAGCAGTGAGTCCAACCATTTTAATCATTATGCTAACAAAGCAGTGCACAAGAATGCAGGCTAGCAAGAGACATTACCTCAAGAAGAATATAACAACCTTGCAAAACAGCCTGCAACTGAATGGAGAAATAAATCCCACCAAAAGCCAGCAAGCCCAGGCCCCAGCAGTCACAAAATTAAGAAACCAGACATTCACCCCTTGCATCCCACCCAGGGGCACCCTCTTGGCATGGCATTTGTACTATGGCACTGGTAACTTGATCAGACCAGGCAAGGGGAAGTGGAGCCAGGCAGAGAGATCCCTCTGGCCTCATTGTGCAGAGTGCCAGCCAAGCAGCAGGCAAAACTAGAAGCAATGTGGCGCCCAATTATTAATTATTATTATTATTATTATTATTATTTAAAATTGCATGGCATGGCAATGTAAGCTAAATGTAAACCCCATCCCCCAGCACTTGCCCTATGGACAGGACAGGTCAAACCATAACATGCCAGGCCGGGCACCCCTCCCCGCAAGCTGGTTACTTACAGATTCAGCAGCACTTTGCACACAGCCAAATTCACCAAAGAGAATGGACAAAATGGCTGCAACCACTTTTATTTTGCCCTGCCAGCCAATCAAAACTTGCCATTCGGCTTACCATCACTCAGCTGTCCCCTCCCATACACCTCTATACCAAATATGTCACTATGTTTCCTTTCCAGAAGAAGGAAAGTCCAACTGTCCACTAGCCCCCCATGCATGTAGCCATTTCCGAAGTTTCTGAACTTTTCTGAATAACGGCCTTGGTCCTCAGAATTTTGGAATTTGGACTTTCCGAACTGAATACCATAATATTTCCCGAATTTGGAAGTTTTCAGCAAAATTTGTTTCAGCCCTAGCCTTTTTACATGAAACGTTCCCCTGCATGGACACCCATCGTCAACATCGGGGAGAATCCTGTGTAAATGTGGGTGGGTGTGGGTGCACGCTCCTGTGACCCACGCATCCACATGCACCCCCTACATAGAGCAATGGGTGATAATGCAGGTTGCTTCATGTGTAGGGATGCGGAGGAATGTAGGAGGATGGATGTACACCTGTGTGCACCTCCCCTCCTCCCCCCCGCACTACCCCTGTAGTGGCGTGCCCACAGACTGCCCCCTCAGCTGCGGCTTGTTTAAGAAGAGCCTGTATGCTAACAGTGTTACATGCTCAGCTAGTAAATGTACACAAATATTCCCCCCACATATGTACTCAAGTAACCCAAGGGACCCAAAGGATTTGAGCAAAGGGCACTGCTGCAAAACAGTGCATCTGCAGATCATCCCAATGACAAAATTGAAATTAAATCTGTTAAATTTATGCATCGGTTATACAAAATATGCAGGTCAGTTAATCTGTTTTGTATTTTCATCATATTAATAAATTATCATTTAAGATGTATCAAAATGGCAAGATGTCTTCTTTTTAATTTTTTGTTTTAATTGACTCAAGCAATCTTTTGTCAAAACAAATGTTCCAATTTCTGTAACCAAGTAGTAGAGTCAAAATGTTTTTATAATTTGGTAGGTAAATGAGTTACAAACTGTGTACTAATGAAAACAAGGGGTGAAACAAATGAGACTGTGGTGAGGTGGCTCTCCGGCCTACCCTGGAATGATCACTGCAGCTACCACTCCCCGGATTGGTGGGAGGGCTGGTCACACAAGCAGCCATCTCCCTGTAATCCAGGTGTAGGGGCTGCCATCACAGGTCTCTCCACACCACAGGTGGGGCCGAGGAGCAGTTCACATGGGACATAAGTACATAAGAAGTGCTATACTAGGTCAGACCAATGGTCCATTGAGCCCAGCACCGGTTTCCAACAATGGTCAATTTCGTTCGCTTGGAAGAAATACCCAGCAGGTCACAATGGGATAATCCATTCCCTGTTCTTCACTCCCAGCTCCCGACACTAAGAGGTTACATTCCCCAAACTTACCTGGCTAATAGCTGCTAATGGACCTATCCTCCAGAAACTTGTCTAGCTATACTACTGGCCTTGACCACGTGTTCTGGTAACAAATTCAACAAGTTAATTGTGCATTGAGTGAAAAAATACTTTAAAAAAAACAAAACAAAAAAACCTACTACCCCTAAGTTTCATGGACTGTCTTCTAGTTCTAGTACTATTTAATAGGATAAATAACCACTCCCTTTTAATGTGTTCCACACCACTCATGATTTTATAAACGTCTATCATATCCACTCTCAGTTGTCTCTTCTCCAACCTGAAGTGCCCAAACTATCCTCCAGGCTCTTTTCATAAGGGAGCTGTTCTACACCCCCGATCATTTTTGTTGCTCTTCTCTGTACCTTTCTATTTCAACTATATCTTTTCTGAGAACTTTTTAAAATGGACTGGGAAGGAGCTGCGGTGCAGAGTGGATGTGTGGGCACCGCGGTGGGTGGGTGGTGCATGGGCATCCAGTCACATGGACATCCACCCACCTCCTCCCATCTCCATGCACAGAGGCACCTCTGTTTTCTCCATGCGTGGGGGATCACTGGAGATGGGTAGAGCATGGGAGTGTGCACCCCCACCCACCCACCTACTGGCCATGGCAGTCAGACAGATTCCCCCCTGCCCACGCAGTCGCACACATGGATGAGGGGGGCGGGCATCCACATAAAAAGAGCCTGAGGTGGGGCGATCAGAAGTGCACACAGTGCAGTCATACCATAGATCTATATAGAGGCATTATGATATTTTCAGTTTTATTCTCTAGCCCTTTATGAATAATTCCTACCATTCCATTTGTTTTTTTGATGGCAGCCACACACTGAGCTGAGGATTGCAATTTATTGTCCACAATGGGCATCTTTAGACATAACAAAGAGCGGGTGTCAAACCCCTAAGCACGTGTTTGGCTGTTTTCTGTAAGTACCATAACAATCCCAACACCAATTTGACCCCCCGTTGAACACACGATGTGAACCACCATTTCATCAAAAGGACAATTTGTGTGTTCCAGCTGAACAGATGGCCAATGTTGTGTCTAACAATATCGCGTGATGTGTTAGCAGGTACAACACTGGGAACGAAGCAGAAGCATTTGTTTGCTGAGATTGAGTGGCAAGCAAAGTGCACCTCACCGTGCCTGCAGAAGCGGGCTACGCAGTGGGGGGGATTTGTCCCACTCCTGCAGGGTTGCAAGGAGAGTGGGGACACAACAGGCTGCAAAGGGAAAGCAAAGAGGTGCCCGTGCAATTTGCGTGCTGGTGGGAAGAGCCCCAGGAGGTTGCCTGGGAACTGGGGGTCTCAGGGATCATTTTGTCTCGCGTTGTGAGACTTTGCAGCGAGGGTAGGGCTGTTTGCTTACTGCCTCACTCTGTCAGTTCTGTGAGCGAGGCAGTGAAGTGGAGATCCCACCCACCCTCCCATAAAAATAGGAGCACTGTGGGCATTGCTGGTAGACCTAGTTGGGGCCGGGAAGGAATTTTTGAAGAGAAGTCAGTTAGCATGTGATTTATCTGGGTTTTTTTGCCTTCCTCACAGTGTGTTTGAAGGGCGATTTGGGAGGGGAGATTACGTTTAAGGTTAAATTAAATGACCTGGACTCCTGATGTTGTTAGGTACTCCTCCCTCTTCCAATTGATTGATTATAAATGTGGTATTAAAGAGTGCGGCGATTAAATTCCAACACTGTGTCCTTGTCTCATTCCGGGATGTGACAGCAAACATCAATTTGCTCCAAATGGTAAACACAGGGCCAAACTGGTGTTCATATCAAGGTCAAAATACATTCAGTCACTCGTTGACAATTTTGTTTAAAGACACCCAATGATGCCAAGGTCGTTTTCCTGAGTGGTAACTCCTAATTTAGAACCCAGCATCCAAAATAAATTTGGATTTATTTTCCCTATCACTTTGCACTTGTCCACATTAAATTTCATCTGCCAGTCAGATATCCAGTTACCCAGCCTCGCAAGATCCCCCTGCAATTCAGTGTCTGCTTGTGTTTTAGGGGTGTGCAATTCATTTTTGTTATTATGATTTTTAAAATGAAAATTTATGTTTTCTTGTTCATTATTGTAATAACAAAAACAAAGAATTATAATAAGCAAAAAATGAAAACAAGAATTTTAGTTTTCAAAATAATGAGAAAAAATTAAAAACATATTTCAGGCTATAACATTTTTTGTTTCTTGTTCAATTCTAATAAAACTTGGGAAGATTTTACCCCCAACAGAGGGCACTATTAGTACCGACTTTCAGAAGGATTGGATAAGGGAAAACAATATTATAAGCAATTTAATGTTGTAAGTTTAAGAAAAGTTGCATACACATTCCTGGCAACAACTTCTTTATCTTCCATCAAATTTTTATGAAACCTAGGAAGACTATGTCCCTTCCCAAGGATACTAATCCTGTCAAGTTCCAGAAAGATTGGGGAAAGGGTCCTGAAGGTATAAGACATTAACTTGAAAATGCATTTCCAGGAGTAATATTTTTATATTCCATTCTGTTTACAAGACATTTGTCAGGAATGTATCACACACCTTCCCTGTAAATCTCTTTATCAAACAATTTGATAAAGGGTCCCAATTATACAAGCAATTGAAGTTGTCCCCTTGAAGACCATTATTCAGATAAATAGTAGCATATGCAGTGCCAGTCAGATGCAGGCACCTGGCATGGCAGGGGGAGGGAGGCTGTAGAAGGGAGGATTTGGAGCAACCCAACAGAATGACAGACATCACTGGCCAATTACTACATTCTTCCAGCTTTACAGGACCAATTGGTAGTGGCTTCGAGGCGGGCACAGAAGGGACATAACTTGGACTTTGGGAATAGCATCCCAGAAATCAGGAGACATGGTTTACATATCCAGGCAGGCCAATTATTATCACAATCACATCCTGCAGCACTGTGCCAGAGGACATGAGATAATCTCTATTGGCTCTTTCCTAAACAGATACTTTCAACTTCCCAGTAACAAGTGGGGGAGAGAAGTTGGGGTGGTTGGTCACAGCACAGAATGAAGATATTTGGTTGACATTTTTGCTGGCCAGTTGGTATCACAAACATATTATACTACAGTGACACATAAGAAAATCCCTGGCATAGGCTCATTCTCTGCATATAATGTGCAGGTTTATAAAGCTGTGACCCTTTATCACATCTTTCTGATATTTGGAAGAGATGGTTCTGAATGTGTGATATACAGTCCTGCCACCTTTTATGTACACTGGTTACACTGCAAAGATGTTACAGTCAGACATACATTTATAAGTTAATTGCTTATACCCCTTATCCAATCCTTCTGAAAATTGGCATAGAACGTATGCATGGGGAGGGGTATACATCTGCCAAGTTACATGCACATTAGATAGGAGACAAAGAAGTTACAGCCAGGAATGTATATGCAGAGTTTTGTAAAATAATATAATTCAATCACTTATATAATTTGTTTCCTTTATCCAATCCTTCTGTAATTTGGTACACATAATGCCTCCTATTGTAGGTATATTCCCTCCAATTCCCATCCTATAATAATAATAATAATAATAATAATAAGTTTATTGTTTCAACCATTGGTTATAACAAATATATACAATAAATGATAAACAAGACAACCACACAAAAACCAACACTAAATCAAATCTATAAGCTTCACAATACTAAACAGTTACCTAATAATGGGTCTCAAAAAATTATAACATAATATAATTAACATAAATCCCATTGCACCCCTCTTAACTAATAACTCATGGAGAAGACAATTGGGTTCAAAATTAAATACTACCCTGAGGGTAACTCAGGGTAACATACTGTTTGGTTATAATTCCAAACAGATGCCCTCCTTTCCTCCAGTCAATTGTATAAGACTACTGTGTTACTAGCCATGATATAATTATCCAAAGGGATAATAGTCAAGACTTAGCCCTAGCTCTTCTGCGGAGTCTGAGTGCAGGAAACTCTTGACCCCTGGTTAATTCAATTCAATCATTATGGCCCGAGCTTGCCCTGGCCAGAGTTCTCACACAACAATCAATACAGAGTAACACATGAGTTTACACAAATTGATACCTATCTAGCTACTACCTAAAACAAAATCTCAGTTTGTTTAGTAATGTCGATGTAATGACTAAGTTCAATATAATAATAATGTTTAGTGATTAAACTACACCACAACAAACCACATAAAATCTCTAAAATCTCAAAAACAAAGTACAAAATACATATAATCCAGAAATACAAATTACTAAATGGAAAAGACATAACAGATAACCCAAGATCAGGGATCCTTATAAACAGTCCAATCAGTGTATTGCCCACTAAACCGTAAAACATTGTACAGAAGAAAGCAACTTTTCTTGTAAGTTTTTCTTCCTGACCTTCCAATAATACAAGTAGTAGGGGGGCCGCATGCCTAGAAGAAAGTTTCTCAATACATGGCACTAGCCATTTATCCCTGATGTTCTTAACTTGGTACAGTATAGGAGGGTGTGCTCCAAAGTACCCACCAAACTGGGGGAGCACCCACAGAAGCAAAGAGACAAGGGTCGAGCACAGAAATGGCCCCCTGTGGATGCTGTTGGAAAAACGTTCATTCGAGCCAAAGTAACACACCTTCGAACCTATGGGGGGAAGCCGCCATTGTAAGTACAATGGGGGAAGCTGGGCAAACTCATATAGATCCATCAGCTCCACCATTCCCTTCTCACGCATAGTAGCTAATTCCATCTGGATGCTAACATCATTAATTCTCTGCTGAATGAGCCTCCTGGCTCCCAAGTACCCCAAGGAAAGCAAATTATCCAGTGGCAGCCCTAAGCTACTTAACTTCCTTTGGACGTGTTGTCCCCATACATTATGGGACCCTTCCTGTAAAATTAATGTCGCCAGAGGAGCTGTTAATCCATAATGGAGCTTCAGCCAATAGCCTGTTGCCAGAAGTCAAATTCTGGTCTCTATATGTTGGACTCCACACTCTAGTCATACTGTGCATGTTTAGGCAAGGCCAGGAGTGAGCGTAGGAACGTTGTCTGGACCGACTCCAGGGTGGCATATTTCCCTAATGCCCACAATTGGGCACCATATAACAATTGGGCAAGACACTTTGCCCTGTACACCCTCAAGGCTGGGAGGACTAGATGGCCTCGATTGGGCCTAAAATAGCGGCATATTGCTCTCCCTACTTTCATTGCCTGTCTGCATACCGCAGCTACATGGGTTCCCCAACAGCCCCATCCTAATATACTGAAAAATAAAAAAGGTACAACCGAAAATGTGTTTTCCATTGAAATCAACGGAAATTGAAAACGAAAGCAAAAATGAAAAATTTGATATTTATGAAACCGAAAACAAAATATTTAAATAATGAATATGAAAAACAAAAAAGAATAACAATATGTGTCCCTGGTGCACACCTCTATTGTGTTTTAACTACCTTGAATAAATTTGTGTCATCTACAAATTTGATCACCTCACTCCTCCTTACTCCCTTTTCCAGATCATTAATGAATACATTAAACAAAAATTCACGTCCCAGTACAGATCCCTAGCGTACTCAACTATTTATTTCCCAAACTCCCAGACCCCTGCTCTCAGCAGGATTGGGCCCCTACTACTATTTTTCATTTCTATAGTGTTACTAGTCTTACACTTCTCTTCCCCCAGGAAGGGATGCTGCAAAACAGCTGATGGGGTATTCCTCAGGGCCCCCCTTCAGCTGTTTTGTACACACACCTAGCCCCCTGAACAACATATGGGGGGCCTGGAGGAACACAATCTGCTGGCTCACCAAACAGCTGATTGGGGAAGGGCTGGAGGAGTGGCTCCTCCAGGGTCCCCCAATCAGCTGTTCAGCAGAGCTGGGTGTGCACACTCCTCCAGATCCCCCCATCAGCTTCTTGTTGGGCTGGATGAGTTTGCCTCCCCTGATCATCTGGGAGCCACCCCTGATCAGCTTCCTGATCGCAGGCCAGCTGAGCACGCTCCTCCAAGTCTGAACCTGGGACCTTATCTTATGATGGGGCTGGGCAGGACCAAACTAATGGGAAAGATCAGATTTGTTGTAGCTCAGGCAGCGTTGCCTTCTGACAATGCATTGCATACCTTAGCAGTCCACCTGCCCCAAGGCAATAGCAGGGAAACATCTGGTTGGGACCTAACTGACGAGCAGGTGAATCTCAGGCTAATTCAGGCTAACGTGGGCTACAGTCTCATTTGTTTCCACCCAAGGGTGTGAATATAAAATAGATAAATCATTACAAAAAACTATCTAAAAAAACATGGGGTGGGGAGGTGGGGGACAAACACTCCTCTGCCATCTAAAAAAAAAACCTGATGTCTGCTATAGCCCTGAAGAAAATAAGCTGAAAAATATGATTTCCGATATGCTTAAGAGAAAATAATCTATAAGGTTTTTAAGAGTTAAATAAGGCCAAATCCAATACTGTGCAATTTGCCAAAAAGTTATCTGTAGGTAGGCATATACAAAGGCTTTCAAAAAGTCAATAGCAACTGCTTTTCCACACTGAATATTGTTCACAGAATACAGAGATTTCTTGTTATTTCTCTATTTTGTTTTTGGAATATTTATCAGCTGTAGTGTTTCCAAAGAGATAACAATCAAATGATGAAATAAATTGGAAACAGTGCAAATGAGAATCTGACATTTCCTCACTATTTAAGTCTCTACAGAAACTTGAATTTTTGTGTAGGCTTGATAGGTACCATGGTACTCTTACATTACAGAGATGGGGGAAATGTTTTCAGTGTAAAATGCACACATTAATTTTCTTGAAAATACTGTGTTTGAAGTGGTAATACTGAAAGTCTTAATATGTCCAAAGAAATTATTTACAGTTAATTTACTGTAATCAAATTACTTAGCAAAAGTAAGGAAAGATGTTTGCTCTATAAGTGATTTATAATAATACTTAGTAATTCATTGTAATTTCTAGTAACTATTAAATAACCTAAATAAATACAATAATTTATTTTTAAAGTAAATAAATAATTTACTTTAAATTTAACACTGGATAAATCATTTATGAAGCAATTATGCTATGGGTAGAGGAAATCTGAAGGTCCTTTCATATGTTAAATTAGCCACATAATAATGGTTCCTAGTCCACAAACATACACAAATCTGGCTATCTGCCAGATCTGGGGTTATTGCTCCTTGGGGAAAAATGGAGCAGTTGCAGAAGAATAGCCAAGGGAGGGCTTGTGCCCCTCTATTCAAGGCCAGTGGTCCTCCCCACATTCATATCTCTCCTCGGTCTGCTATTGCCCTTCTCTTGGTTGTGCTGTCCAAACACTGAGGTTGATCCCTTGCCATGAGCTGGTTTCCCCAGACCCATGCACATGCACACAGGCCCCCTTGGCTGGCTACCTCAGTCCTCTTCTTAAAGGGGCAGCAGCCTTAGAGGATTGCTTGCTGCGACAAAGACCTATTTAGAGCTTTTTTAATGTTAAATGTCTTATTTTTAATGTTTTACCTTTTGAAAATTGTGATAGTTGCAAACCTAACACTCGATGTGAGTAAAAGGAGAGAGAGGGATACATTGATGAAGCTGAGAAGTTATGGGCATGCATACTTAGCTTAGGGCATTTTCAGACAAGACACTCACCCACTGACCACCCACTACCCACTCATTATACATGTTGCAGGGCTGCAGTGTTGGTCTGTGGGTGCCCTGTAACATGTATAGTGGGTGGGAGGTGGGGAGTGGGTCGGGAGTGTCTTGTCTGAAAGTTCCCCTAGTTACAGGGTAAAGGGGACTCTGGATTAAAAGGCAGTAGAAGAAGCAGTATATGGGGCTGAGGAGCTAGGGAAAACCTGATGAGAGAGGTAGGGTTTTTTGAGGAAGGATTTGAGTTTAGAAGGGAGAAAGGGAGTGAATTAATTCAGGGAGGGAGTTCCAGACATAGGGGGAAGCATGGGAGAAGGAAAAAAGACATTTCCAGGCAGGAGCAGGGGACTCTGGGGCAGGTGAGGGTGATGGCAGAGGAGAAGCAACATTCCTGTGTGGGAATGTAGTGCAGAAAGGTAGGGGAGAGCAAGGCTATAAAGAGCTTTGAAGGTAAAGACAAGGAGCTTGTGCTGAGTGTGAAAGAGGAAGAGCCACTGGAGGGAGGAGAGAAGTGACTGAACAGTGAACATGATCAAAGGAACAGGTGAAGTGGATGACCTTGGCAGCAAAGGGTTGTATGGAAGAAACCAAACAGGACCTCTTAAATATTTTTATATGCCAAGCACATTTCCTTCTCCTTCTTGGCTCACAGTCATTATTTTTGTCTCTAACAGTCTGAATTCAGATTATCCTGCAGATCATGGATGAAAGTCAACCATTTATTCTTGACAGCGATTTACACAGTGCAAAAGAAAAAAAATGATATATTTAAATTCCTCATGACATGCAGTTCTTGCTCAAATGTAAACTACAAATGGAACAGCATGGCTGTTGGGGATACTGGGGTGGAGAGAACTTTGCTTAACACCTGTACACACCAGGATATGACTGCCTCTGATCTCTGCTATTTGTCTCTTACATTCACTGGTGCTATAATCATTTGCAAATTTTTAATAAAACAAAACTCTAAGCTCATTTAGAGGTGACAATAAAAGTGAATTTTTATTGGGATCTTGAAATACTTTGAAATTAATCAGCTTAATTAATCAAAGAAGGCCACAGTTCAGAGAAAATGGTATTTTAAAGTAACTTGTGTTTAAACCTTTGCCCACCTTATGCAGAAATTGTATTCTGCTGCAGTCAATAAATCATTGCCTCCAAAGACAGTTTGCTAAGACAAGCAATGTGATCATAAACTTGTTTCATACTGGTGCAAGCCCATTGCACTGAAGTGAACTGAACTCACATCACCAAAGCCAAAAGGCTTTGCTTGCTCACTCAGTTAACTAAAGTGGCAAACTACTTAAGCAATGCTTGTGTAAATATTCCAGTATTAGTGTTCATATTTTGAGCAATGAATTTAATGAAGATGGATATTCAAAATCAGGCTGTCAGCTCCATTGTCAAAACATACTGCCCGTGTATGGACATTCAAACAAAAAGAAAAGGGTGACTGTGAATATGAATACTCACATTTTCAGAAATGGAAGATGAACAAATTGGTACATGTTTACAGATATGAATTTATTTGTACAAAAAGGGGGTGCACGCAGGACCCATACACACCCCTGTTATGGGTCCTCCTGGTAATGGAGGATGTTTTAGGGGGGTGCCCACAGGTGGGAAGAAGCTTCCTCGATTCCCCCACACATCCCGCTTAGAAAAAGCAGAACAGGGAAGTCCCCAGCTCAGTTGAGCAGCAAAAGGGCCTGGGAGGAGCAACAAGCAGTCTGGCAGTGAGATGAGAAAGCCACTTATCTGCACAGCAAGCTAAAAAGTGGAAAACACTAAAGCAGTCGTCTTAAAACCTGATCTGTTTAAACATTAATCTCCCATTTTCTGGCAATTAAATAAAAATACTTTATTAAACAACATGCTTGCAGATGCTCCTACAGTTCATTATGCTTTATGCTTCCACCTAGGAGTTGCTAGTTCAACAGCAGATGTAATCCTCTTACTGAATGAACAAATGTAGTCAAAGTGTAGCAGCAATGTTCACAGTCACTCTACAAGCTTAGGGTGAAATTGTATTGCTCATAAACAATACTATAGTATGACTCACATGAAATATTCATAGACTGCTAATGGAGATATAGCATAGACTGCTAATGGCTTTTGTGGTGGAAAATCCTCACGGTGTTAAGTCAGAGGCAAAGAGAAATTCTTTTTGGCAACAGAGTGGAGACTGCTTTTGTTGATTGTGATAATATTCACATTCAACTTCTCTAGCTTAACACATTAGCATATATATATAACAAATGATGGTTACTAGTGGCAGAAGTATAGGTAGTATACTGACAAAAGCACAAATGAGTCAGGAATATCGACAAAACCATAAAAACTGAAAAGAATTGTCTTTCAATTGCTATGACATTTGTTTGTACTAATTATTCCCACATTCATAAGAAAAATAATATATGAAGTTCTTAACTGTGTATTAATGTCAGTGATGATGTTGGCAAAATAGTATCTATGCTGATGGATAAATCAAGTGGCAATTATATTTTTTTCCCTTAATAAAACTGGTGGAGGCATTAATAGTTCTAGACCTCTGAGCTTTACATGCAACTCCTTACATCTCAAAGTGTTCAACCTCCACCACTTACAATAGTATCTCAGCATCTGGCACATAAAATGGCAACAAGAGATGCCTTGATGAACTTCATGAACTCTAGTCTGAAGTAGATAAGCAGGAGATAAGTCAAAGATGTTGCACCAAAACACACACGGAGCAACCACTGTTTTGCGTATTGCTCTATGCGTAGGGGATGGGTAGAGGTGGGCGTAGATGAGTGCATGCAGAAGTGCGCATGCATGCACACACACACTCTACCCACTGTGGGATTTATACGGGAGGCACCCACGTGTGAACACACAGATTTCTGTGTGTTTATGCATGGGTGGCACCCATCTAAAAAGGGCCTTAGTGACACGTTCTGTATAGATCACTATTAAGGAACAGAGCCACCACATTCATATATCTATATGCACTTATTATAAAAGGGGCGGAGGACCAAAACAAAATAATATCAAAATCAGATTTTGACAAAGATTGACTTTGTCTGAATCTGGCCAGTATGTTATTTTACATGTTTTTCTGTTGCATAGACAGATGCTACTGTCTTTATCACTAGCAGAAATAAATAACCAGGACCATAACAAAATAGTTTATTATCCATATATCAAATACTACTTGCCAGGGAGGAGACCTGCTTTCCAATCACTCTTACATTTGTTTGAGTGAAAATCTATGCTCCAGTTCAGAAGGTATACTTGCTAGAAGCAAACAGGTGAGTGGGTTTTTATAGTTCTGTAATCAACAGAACAAACTAGTGGAGAATCAGTATTGATAGTAGAGCTGAAAGAAGTATTTGGAGTCAAATTAACATTTTGTGAGTTTGGCTGGTAAGCATTTAGGAGATTTGTGCAAAAATACTCAGTCTCCACAGCGCGAAAGAAGACAACAGACAAAATGACTGGGTTAAACATGGCCGCAACTCTTTACTGAATCCAACTTCAGACAGGTCCAAAAAGGGAGGCGGGGGCAAAGCCAAACCAGCCCCCAAGGAACTACCAGGTCCAGTAACCAAAGAGGGGCAAGGGGGGAGGGAGAGGCAAATGTCCTACCCCAAGCTTCCAACCAGGACCCCACTAGCAGATCTAGAAGACGGGTCAACTTATGCCCCAAGCTAGGGATCAGTGCTATCCTGCATAGTTGGAGCAACTGAGTCAATCCTCCTGAGGTTAGAGTCGCAGCTATGGGTTACACATCCCCTTATCATCTGCAACTCCTACCCAGTTTGAACCTCCAATTTCAGTCCATTTACCATATCCATATTCCCATATCATGCTCTCCCCCCTCCTGCTTCATCCAATCCAGACTGAATTATAATATCTTTCACTGCTCCCTGAAGTGCTCTCAGATGAAGATCTGTGCTTCGCCAAGCGCACCAACTGGGGATTCAGTGGTGATAAGATCCCCGCTAGGGGCTTCAGC
Organism: Sphenodon punctatus; assembly: GCA_003113815.1. Taxonomy (NCBI): domain Eukaryota; kingdom Metazoa; phylum Chordata; class Lepidosauria; order Sphenodontia; family Sphenodontidae; genus Sphenodon; species Sphenodon punctatus. The sequence goes on along the minus strand of QEPC01015114.1, from coordinate 496,890 downwards.
AACAAGTGGAAATACAAGAATAATATTTATTTTTATATAGCACCCCTTGCCGTGGCACTTGGAGCACTTATCAATGTAAAACTTGCCCTGGACAGAAAATCCTTACAAATCATAATCCAGTGGATGAACTGGAAGAAGCCCAAAAGCACAAAATGTGATGTATCAGTCGACATTCACCTGCAGGCATTTGGGGACCACTCCTAGTGGGGAGATCCAGAGGGAGGCATCGGTGTGTGTGTGTGTGTGTGTGTGTTGTTGAAGGGACACACAACTCTACCCTCCTGCACTTCTTTCTTACAGTGTATGACCTATTCCAAGCCTAGGGAGGATCTAAGGTTGGATGCTGTTTTATGCTCTCTTGGACCTTTGTACAGAAAACCAGATCGAAAACCTGAAATAACATAATCTGCTGCCTCCTTGGCAGGATAGTCATGTAACCACTGCTCATCAGCCCAAACTGGGGTTGGAGTCCTTTCTCAAAGGGTGAAAACAGACATGACGCTAACCACCCTTTAACCACTCTTGGTAGTTATTTATGCATGTTTCAGGCTGCATAGGGCCCCAATACAGCCCTGCAACATGCATAAATAACCACCAAGGGTGGTTAAAGGGTGGTTAGCGTCATGTCTGTTTTCACCCAAAGTTGCAGGTGACTGCCCTGGTACTCCTATTTTACCCCCTTCCTGGGTTACCTTGGTGCCTATCCCTTCCCTGTGAGTCCTTCCATTTAAAACAGTTTGACATCAGATGATCTCCTGAGCATTGCAGGCATATGTGCTGAAACTTTCAGTTAACATGAAAATGACTCCCGTCATTAAAGTCCCAACAAGCTTAACTCTTCTGTCTGCCTGAGTGACAGGCCCTGCAGACTATATCATAATACTTCCACAAGGTGGAAGCATGCTCAGGAGTCATTTTCACCTGCTCCTTATCCCTGGACTCAGTCTTATCATGAAGGTATCGGGTCACTGAACAGCAGGGTGAAAATGTCAATGTATTTGCTCCACCATATTTTCTCCTGTGTAGTTTCCAGTAGATAGATGTCAATGGGTGCTAAAACCTCAGCAAACCCACGCAGCGGCAGTGGAGCCTCCCTTGTCAGTTCATTCATGGAATTAAGGGACCCTGCCATATCGGCCATTGTCACCTGGGTTCCATTAGTATAGTCTCAGTACTCATGTATGCAGATGATACAGTCTTGCTATCCACATGTAAATTGGGCTTTCCTTGTTTGATGAAGGATTTTGGAGCGGAATGTAAAAAATTGGATCTGGTAATTAACCATCAAAAAACTAAGATTATGGTATTCTCCCATAATGGCAGTTCTAAGCGTGAGGCTTGGTATCTTAATGGTCAAACGTTAGAGCAGTTTAGTTTTTTTCAAATATTTGGGGATAGTTTTCACCTATAATGGCATGTGGTCCTCTCATATAAGATTTGCAAAACAAGCTGCATCTTTATCTATTAAAAACCTGTTGAGGTTTTATAGGACAAAAGGGGGGCTTCTTGTTAAGTCTGCCCTTAAGGTATATATGGCCAAATCAGTTTCACAAATCTGTTATGGGGCCCAAATCTGGGGACATGCTCCTTCAGTAGCCAACCTTCTTGAACCCTTGCAAAATAACTTCCTAAGCAATCTTTTAGGTGCTCCTCCAACATTCTCACCTGCCATCCTGAGACTTGAGATGGGGATAAGGTCTCTGGTCTCTAGGATTAAAGGTCTTCAACTAATTTTTGGGTTAAATGTTTTTCACTCTGACCCACTATCTCTGCCAGGATGCTGCTTAGTCGAGATGTTGGGTGACTTTTGGCAGAATAAAGACACTTGGTGAAGGGGGATCACTCAAGAACTGAAACATCTAAAGTTTTCTCCTAACTTTATAACCCCTCTCCTATATAAAGAAGCTGTTAGGATCATTAAACGTAGACTAGAAGATATTAAATTCCAGCAAAACAGAGCTCAAGTTGTAGTGTCAAAAGTTTCCCCCTGGTATAGATTTTGGTTGCCAGGCACAAAAGGTGCAATATATTTGGCAGAGTTGCAAAATGTGATCTTATGAAAGGCTTATACTGCTCTGAGATTTCAGACTATGTGCCCTGAAGTACTTCAGGGATGCAGTATTGCTTATGTTGAACATAAAAGAGTATATGCGGGGTTGATCAGGTGGAGGATCTAGTTCATTATATACAATCCTGTTCTTTATATGCAAAACCTCGGGAAAGCCTTTTTGTAAAATTGAGTTTATGTCAGACTTGATCAAATCTCCAATTGTTGGGTTTTTTATTTACCAATAAGAAGGCAGAAGTTACATTGCCTCTTTTGCCTCTGTGGCAATAAGATTGAGAGCACAGGCAGTCAAATTAAGGGGGGATCCATATGCTTAATTCCAGATTCTATTTAATTACTGATACTTGTTTGGCAATTTGTTAATGGTATGGTTAATTATTTTTTTTACAGATGATTATGTATTATAAACTATTTGATAACGGTTTAATGTTTGTTTGTAATCATTTGTCACAGCCTAAAGGTCAGAACAATAAACCAAACCAAACCATTAGTATATCCAAACCCTCATGTCGCCAACCCAACAGTGCCCCCGCCTAATCCAAGCCTTCTAGATCCCTGTCCAGTGACAGTCCCTACCTGCCCCTGGGGAGCGCTACACATCCCCAGCCCACATCAATATTTCAGGTTCTAGCAGAACTGAACAGCTGGGTGGTTGGCCTGCTTGTGTGTTTAGCCCCCCACTCACAAACCCAGGCTCACTAAGCCTGCCCCTTTCGAGGTTCCAAGGGACTGGTGGATGGCCTGGAGGCGGTAAAACTCTCAGACCTCGTTGATGTTGACTGCTGGTGGGTGAGGTGGAGGCTGGGTTCCAGGCACCTCTCTGCCACTGCCAGGCACCTGAAGAAGTTGGAGATGGGTCCCACTTGTCCCTGTGTGCTCCAGCTAATTGATAGACCATGGCATCGTCGATCCAACTGATCAATATCAGTGCCTCATTCTCCTTGTGGGATGTTGAAATTCGCCTACTCCGGCGAACCATTGCTGCATCACTGAAACTACGTATCCCCCACCCCACCTAGGTTCAACACTAGGTGCCTCTCCCGACAGCTGTCCCTGCAAGTGCTGGGACTTTTGATGCTGTTGAATGCGAAGTCGATGGTTAATAAATCCATCACGGTCCAGCAGTTAATCCTGGACCATGACACCAACCTTGTATGCATTATAGACACCTGGCTGGATGATGAGTCGGGGCCTATTTTGGCTGACCTCATGCCAGCCGGGAACTCCATGCAGCATCAGCCTCCGTCAGAGAGATGGGGGCGGGGGGGTGTCAGCATAGTCATTATTTTGTCAGGAGGTATCTGGTGCAGGCCATATCAGGGGTAGAGGGCCTCCATCTTGTGTTTGATTTGGCGGGGGACATATTAGGGGTGCTGCTAGTTTACCGTGTACGTACCTGTACGGCAGCATCCCTGCTCGCCCTGACAGAGCTGGTGTTGGATGTGGTGTTGCGCTCCAAAGACATTAGTCTTGGGGAACTTCAACGTACGTGCTGTTGCCAGTCTTGGTGGTGCAGAGCGTGAGTTCATGGCCTCCATCACAACCATGGGCCTGTCCCAAATTGTCAACAGCCCAATGCATGATGGGGGGCATACCCTGGACCTGATTTTTTGCACCGGTCTTGAGACGGGAGATTCATTGATGGGGGAGGTGTCAGTAGAACCCTTGTCATGGATGGATCGTTACCTCCTGCAAGCACATCTCCTGGTGCATGTCTGCCCCCGGGGTGGAGGCGGGTTGTAGAACCAATTCGGATGGTTCACCCTTGGAGATTAATGGAGTCTGAGCAGTTCTGGAAAGCTCTTGGGGAGTTACCCTCTGATCTTGATGACCGCCCGCTTAATGACCTCGTGGCTTTATGGAACACCTGGCTGGTGGAGGCCATTGACCGGATGGCTCTGAGGCATCTGCTCCCTCAGCTATGGCTCCTCAGGCCTCCATGGTTTACAGAGGGCCTGAGGTTGGTGAAGCAGAAAGAGCGGCGGTTGGAGTGACGGTGGCACCGTTCGCATGCTGAACCTGACAGATTGCAACATAGAGCCAGTTTACGTGCCTACGTTGTAGCTGCTGCCCATATAGCCTCTGTGAAATCTTGTCCAGCTGAGCTTTTCTGGGTGGTGAGGGGGTTGGTTGGTCAGTCCTCCCTCCTTCCACCTGGAATCGGAGGTATCTAATGCCCGCAGTGACATGTTTGGTGATTATTTTGCAGAGAAAATCTTTTGGATTCACCACAACTTCAACGCTGCACTTATTACAGTGGGTACATGAGAGGTTGTGGAAGCCCCACCTTGTCCGGTTTTATGGGATAAATTTCAGTTGATATTGTCCACTGGGGCGGAAGATGTTCTTGGGGCTGTTAGGGCCACCTTTTGTGAACTTGACCCATGCCCGTCCTGGCTGGTTAAGGCCAGCTGGGAGACGGTGGAGCCACTGGTGGGGGTGTGTGATCAATGTCTCCCTTCGGGAGGGCAGAGTGCCGGGCTGCCTCAAAGACGCAGTGGTGCGGCCTCTGCTAAAAAAACCCATTAGTTGACGTAGATTCCCTCAGCAGTTATTGGACGGTCTCTAACCTTCCCTTTTAAGGAAGGTTATTGAGCAGCTGGTGGCCCAGCAGCTGCAGAGGCATCTAGACTGTACTGGTTATCTAGATCCCTTTCAGTCCGGTTTTCATACGGCTATATTACGAAGACTAGGGATGTGCGAATGCAGTTCAGATGTTCGGAGTTCGAGCCGAACTCAGCCTGTTTGGATGACCGAACCGAACATTCGAATGGCCAAACAGTTCGGAAAAGTTTGGATGAGTTCGGGAGTGGGAAAAACATGATTTTGGGCAGGAAAAACGTGTCTGGAAGGGGGAGGCAGCTGAGGAGCAGATTTCCTGGGACCAGGGGTAGAGACCAGGGGTGGTTTCAGGGCCATATTTTCAAGGCCAACCAATTATCTTTTTTAATTTCGGTATTGGTATCGGTAGCACTATTTTTGTATATTCAGCTGAGTTCGGCCAAACCGAACTCCGCCGAACCGAACAACCGAACCCGAACGTCCGAACATCCGAACCGCGTTCTGTTCACACATCCCTAACGGAGACTGCACTTGTGGCCTTGGTCGATGACCTTTGCCGTGAATTAGATCAGGGTCGTTTGACCCTGCTAATTTTGTTAGATCTGCCGGCTGCTTTTGATACCATTGACCATGAGATGTTGGTGACCCGCTTGTGGGATCGAGCTGGAGTCGGTGGGATCGTCCTTGACTGGTTCTGATCCTTCCTGGCTGGGAGAACTCAGTGTGTAGTGCTTGGGGACTGTTCTTCATCTCCACAGGACCTCGCAAGTGGTGTCCCGCAAGGTTCTATTCTGTCCCCGTTCTTGTTCAACGTGTTTATATACAGCCACTTGGCAAGGTCATGAGATCATATGGGGTGCAGTGTCATCAATATGCTGATGACACCCAACTCTACCTCTCATTTTCATCTGACCCAGAACCGACAGTCTCAGTGCTTACCTGACGTCTGGCATCTGTTGGGGATTGAATGAGGGTGAGCTGACTGAAGTTAAATCCCAACAAGATGGAGGTGATGGTGGTGGGAAGGACAGTGGATATGGCAGTTTCCATTACTAATGGGGTCCGCACTCCACTGGTATCCCAGAACCTTTGTCTGGGCATGCTCCTCGATCTGCAGCTCTGCCTAGATCTCCAGGTAGGGGCTGTGGCGAGGAGTGCATTTCACATATTACATCTGGTGTGATGGCTTCGGCCATATGTTTCAGATAGTGACCTGGCCACCATCATCCATGCTTTCATTAGCTCAAGATTGGACTATTGCAACGCACTCTACGTGGGGCTACCTACCTATGGTGACAGTCTGGAGACTGCAGCTAGTGCATAATACTGGAGACCGCAGCTAGTGCATAATACTGCAGCCCGTCTCCTTACAGGAACGGGTCATCATGAGCACATTACACCGGTGCTCTGGGCTCTGCACTGGCTGCCTATAGTCTTCTGGGCACAATTTACGGTATTGATTTTGACCTATAAAGCCCTATATGGCCTTGGCCCAATTTACCTGCAGGACTGCCTCGCTCTCCGCACTCTGGAGGGGCCTCTGCGTTCCACTGGGGGTGCCCTTCTCGGAGTCCCCTATGTGGCCCAGGGGGCCACTAGAGAGAGGGCATTCTCAGTGGCTGCGCCTAGGCCATGGGACTCCCTCCCAGTGGAGGCCCAGGTGGCCCCAGATCTTCCCTCCTTCTGTTGTATGTGTAAAACCTGGCTGTTCCGCCTGGCTTTTGGTGAGGGAGATGGGGTGTAGGGTGGGATGGGGGGATGGGAAGGGGTATGAGTTTGGTTTTGTGCTTTTCATTTTATTGTATTTTATTGTATTTTGGGGGGTTTATTGATTTGATGTGTTTTAACATTGTTAGCCATACCGGGCTGCTTGGAGCAGGAGGGGTGGGACAGTAAATGATTTTATAAATAAATAAATAAATGAAGTTGATGGGGTTGGTGTGAGCTTCTGTTGCTATCGCCTGCAGCTGTGCCAGCCTGACGTCCATGCCCTCCATTCTATCCTGCAGGGCTTGGAGGATCCTCAAAGTCTCTTCTGGGACAACCTCCTGTTCCTCCTGAAGAACCCTATTGCCGCTGCCAGCTGTGGTGCACCCTACTGGCCAACTGGCCTTTGCAACCCCTACACCACCCCTTGCAAGCTGTCTTGCAGCCCCTTTGAGTTGCATAACCCCTCACCGTATTTTCCCACAATCTTTCCCACAAATCCCCCAAACAACCCCACATCTCCTCCCTTTTTTGAGGGGGGTGACGATCTCTTATCCTCCTCCAAAGGAAGGCCATGGGGGAAGGGGGAAGCAATATCGAGACCTTGCTGCTGAGCTCTAGCCAGTGGGGTGAAGGGAAGGAGGATGGCTTAGATTGAGGAAAGCCCCCCAATCAGCCTTAATCTGAGGTTCAATATGACTAAAACAGCCTGTCTCAGCTCTGATCACCCACTGAGAAGAGGGGTCCTGTTCCAGCCCCACCCAGCTATGCCCCCCTATCCTTGAGATCATTGCCCACTGCTCCCCTGGGTAAGCAAAAAGCTGTGAATGGGTAAAGAAAAAAAGGGGTGTGTGCTACTCCCTGCTTGGCCAAGGCCTACTCTTACTATCCCCGTTCAGCTCTACCATCCCAGCTTACTGAACCACCTCACTCCCTCATGTCGTGACCAGCAGCCCATCCACATGCCACTTCCAGGCCTTTCCAATCACACTCCCGTGGCATTATTCACTTGTTGCAAGTGTGACCAGCTGAGCTGCACTGTGCTTGCCAGCAAAACCACATGTCTGCCTGCCCAACCACCTATTTCCCCCGTCTGAGCAGGATGGCGAACGGGGAATACTCACAGCGTCCCCCTCTCCTACCCAGAAGCCCCTGATGCCAACTGGTTTGGCGTTTGAACAAGGCATACTGCACCTTAACTCTCTCCCCACTTTAACCCTTGCTTCTACAAAGGCATGTGGGGACAAGGATCCTCCCTCACATAGGTTCCTGAGGGGGGTGCAGAATTTGCAAGGTAGCTTTCTAAATGAATGTAGAAAGAGCAAAGCAGTTAATTTGGTATTTTGTTTTCTATTATCTGCCATTTAGTTATTTGTCAACAAAAATGATAAAGGGTATGGAATGACTCCCATATGAAGAGAGGCTTGAAAGATTAGGACTCTTCAGCTTGGAGAAGAGACTACTGAGAGGGGATATAATAGATGTTTACAAAATCATGAGTGATGTGTGTAACAGGATGAAGTTTCCAAGGCATAAGTCTCTTTCAGATCAGACCCTTGGACTCAGGAGTTCAGCTGGAAATTCCACTTTTACATGGTGTCTGTAGGAAATTATCATACCAGTCTCACATAACTGTAAAATAGTCCATCTTTACTGGTACAGTTCCCCATCAGTAGTACACAGGTACATAGAGACCCACAGATACAACTGTGTGGACTGTCTCTTGGCCACCCACAGTCTGTCTGCAGCCCAGACCCGCCTTGGCCCCCACACAGCTCTTTCAGGAGATCCTCCTCCTACAGCCATCTTCAGACAGCTGACCTGTCTAGGCTTTATAGGCCTTGGGCATGCTCAGAGGGACCCATTCAAATGGAGCATGCTCAGGCACTTTGATTGGAGTGAACCCTTAGGGCTTGCTCAGCCACACCCTACTCAAGGTGCCTTCTATTGAGGTGTTGTCCTTCTTCAGGTACAGCACCTACTAACTAAACTGCCTAAGTGAATCAGACCAATGGTCCATCTTAGCCCAGTATTGTCACAACCTGACATGGCAGCAGGGGTTTCAAATTCAGGTCCAAATCCAGCTCTTCCAGGGTCTCTGGCAGAGGTCATCCTGGTGTGCTACCTGAGACCCCTCCAAGTCCCCAGCAGAGGCCTCTCCCAGACGTGCTACCAGAGGTCCTGAAGTGGAGATGCCAGGGATTGAACTTGGGACCTTATACATGCAAAGCACGCGCTCTTACCACTTGAGCTAAGCCCCCTGCCCCCCATCTGACGCTAGCTCTTTAAAGGGTTTACAGTGCCCTCAGGCTGCATTCTGCCACAGTGTGGAACCAGTAAATAGGGAATGGCTATTTACCCTCTCAAATACTACTATAATTAGGGGCAGCCCATGAAATTAACTTGTAGAAGCTATAAAATAAATAAAATAAAGTCTTTTTTTCATTCAATGCACAATTAACTTGTGGAATTTGTTGCCAGAGAATGTTCTCAAGGCCAGAGGTATATCTTGGTTTAAAAAAGGACTGGATACATTTTTCAAGAGTTGGGTCCATTAATGACTATTAGCCAAGTAGGTTTAGGGGTCATAACTTCTTACTGTTGGGAGCTGGGAGTGAACAACAGGAACTAGATTGTCCATTGGGATTTGTTAGGTACTTCTCCCAAGCAACCGAGAGTGGCCACTGTGAGAGACAGAATGCTGGGCTCAATGGACCATTGGTCTAACTGGCATGACACCACGTATGTTCTTATGTCCACGTATCTAAATGTAAACAATATTCTGTAACTTCTAGTTGGTTGTGTATTCTTACAAGTTGCAAAATAAGTAATGTCACTGGAGAAGTGAAAGTTAAAAGTCCTAAACCTGCTGTGCCGTGTGTCTGATTTCTGAGTTTTAAAGTAATATATTCCTGAAATATTCAGGTATTAAACACAAAGTTCATGGAATCAAATCCATCCCTCAATCATCATGCAACTTAGTGAAATTAGAGTAAGGATGCATTTGTCCCAAGCTATCTGTCAGTCGCACATCTCAAAAGACTGGTCAGCTTTTCATGAAACATGGACAAAGAACAGTCACTATGAGTAAATCTGCTAATCAAACCTGTAGCCTTGTAATTTGGGTGCTGTAAGTTCATTTGCTGTACCAAAGAATAAACATTAGACAGATTCTGACAGGGATCTGTTGACACTTGCACAAGGACTATTTTGGCAAGTTGTAGAAAGTGCAGATATTCTAAGTCACAAAAGGTCAAATTTTCTAGCATTATCCAAGGACAATGAAGACGTCCCACCAGACACCTATCTGAGTGATTGTTCCTCAATGTCCCAAAGAGAAATCACAGTTGGCTTTTTCCACTGAGCAAGATGCTCAGTCATCTCAAGGTTCTTCTATGACCTTCTCAGAAAATGCATGGAACAGCCTGACACAAATAGTAATACATTTCATTAGTACTTGGTATCTGCAGAGGGTGTGTTTTTTCTCCTCCTGAGTTAATCTATGCATGTAAGTTATAGCCAGCAAATTAAAATATATTTCCAAATATATTCCCTTTGAACCCATCTTAAGGAATCACTACCTTGACCAGAGGAATCCTTCATGCCTTTACTTATATATACCAACAAAAGGTTTTGCTCAGAAGCAGGAGTATACATTTCTTCTCAGGAGCAATGCTCACTATTAGCCATCTATTAGCTTAATACCAGGAAAAACTACTCAGAGTCAAACACTGCAAAGAATTCTTCATGTAGTGTTGCAACGCAGCTCATAAAACACTAGTACTGGATATAAAGTATAATGATACCACTGCAAAACAGAAATTTGGCTAGTCTCTTGTTCTTAAATTTTCACATTCACTCTAAACTTCTGTGCACACTGAGCAAATCTTCCCTCTCCTGATGAATTCAAAACCCACATATTTCTTACCCAATTGATCAATGTGGTATCCATGGTGCAATTAAAACTGATTATTTTTCATGAGTAATGATTATGAAGCTCTACCTTAGACACTGGCAGCCTGATCTCAAAACTTATCTCAAAACTTGTCATAAACCTCATTGATTATAACAAGCTTTACTTTACACTAAAAAAAATATGTTTGGCTTATTTTTTGTCTATTTAAAAGCATTGTTTCAGTTGTATTATCCACAATGAACTGGATTATTTGCTATAAAAGAATAAAAGCTGGTTTGGAATTCAATTAAGTGCTGTTTTCTTACCATGACAGGAACCGTCCACTTCCTCAAACCCAACACTGCAGATGCATCTTCCTAGAGGCACAAGCCAATCCCCATCTGCGCCACAATATAGTTTTGGAGTGTCACGCTCCTCAGCACTCTTCACGCAGGAACCTCGTACTTCCACTAAAGAGGAAGAATCAACCCTTGGAATAGTATCAGGAAACATAGCCAAGTTACGAACGGTGAAAGGGCACTTTTTGTAGTAAACACGGACAGAGACCAGAGCAATGCACGCTCCAATGTCCTGAAAAGCAAGGTAAAATCCTTTCCTGTTTATCGGCCCAACCTCACGAACTTCTGTGTTGAGTTTAAGGATGCGGTCACCCAAATCCATCTGGGTAAAACTCTCATCAGCTGCTATAGTATCAATTTTAGTATATTGACTTGGTTTGAATTTAACTCCATGGGACTCATCTGACTCCATGTAGTAAAGGTTAAAGGTTTCTTTGCAAGTCCCCAGTACCCATGGAATGCTGTTGCAGTCCCTCAGTGTAAACTTCATTTCCACATAAATTTTCTGGGCTGCATCACGGGAAATCCAGTTTGTACGAAGCCAGTTGTTTTGGTTTGGTTCCATGACATTACATACCTGGTAAGTGTGAATGGGACGATTGTGTTCATCCATTTCAGTTATGGCATCCCACTGGGAAAAAAAATGTATGAAAAAGAAAGTCACATAACATATATACAAAACAATAAAGTTATAACAGTTTGTTTACTCTAAAATAATATATAAAATTATTATATTATTATTAAAATTATTATATAGTCAATTATTATTGCAAAAATAATTTACTTACAAATTATTAATATATATTAAGTTAATATTAATATTAATATTAATTGTGGCTTTATAATTTACCTACAGTTAAACAAATATCTCACAGGGAACATGGAATCACAGATTGCACCAAGGAGTTAAGGTTGAATCTAAAGCTGGATGTGAACTCTTCCTGAAGAGTTTGTAAGGTGTTAAGGGAATATGAATTTTCAGCCTAGGCATCTTTAGATATTTATTGTTTTCATGAACATTTGTTCATGAACATTGTTTTCATGAACACTTCAATATAAAAATAAACTAGAACGTCTCTAATGGCAGTAAAACAGTACTAATTTTCACTCAAATTCAAGACAGGAAGGCACTGTAAAAAATACTTCCTCTGTTATGAAAACTACTAGTTTTACAGATCAATGACTGATAAAAATAGACTCAGCAAAGTTTTGCTGATTATTGTTTTACCTCTAAACACTAATTAGCAACAATAAAATTTCTAAATGTGTATGTTTCTATTCCCCAAGGACAATTATACTAATGGTATGGTTGTAGATTTAAGACACAAGTTCTGTGTGGCCTTTCAGACATGCCATTCTTATGTGACATTCCAGTTATCTACTGATATACCAGTAAGTTGAACATCTGTTCATAAATACCACTCAGACTATCAGTGTTCTTTGCTTTAGTGTTATAAAACTCCATAACATCTATTACTAACTTTTATGGCTTTTCATGTTTGCACCTGATTCATTTTGAACTTCTTGAATAACAGTTATTTGTATGCAAATTTCTTAATAAGGCAATTTCTGCAAATATCAAAGTGAAATTGGTAAAAAAATTAGGAACGTAGAAGTTCATGCAGAAATATTTCCTTTCACCAACATACTAAAAGCTAAACATTATTTCACATGAATTGTATGAATGCCATTTAAAAAAATATTATAATACCTACAGAAGTTGGTGGAGCTGATCCCAAATTCCATGCGCACTGCAATATGATTCAATGCACTGTAGGCCCCATACTGGGAAGTGTGCACAGCTTGCTTGTACGTATGTGCATGTATGCCACATGTGCTCCACACAGGGCTTAGGATTGGCCCCAATGTTATTATTATTATTATTATTATTATTATTATAAACATTTATATAGCGCCAGTCATGTGCCCTGGTGCTGAACAGAACATAGAAATAGATGCGGTCCCTGCCTGTGGCTTACAATCTAAAATACAAGGAGGGGGAGACAGGGCGAGGGGACAGTGGGAGAGACAGGGGAGAAGACAGACAAACATTCAAGCGGATGAGAAGATTCAGGTGCGTGTGCTTGGCTTGGTTACAATCGGGTTGCGGCCATCTGCAGAGGAGGGCAGACAGTAGGTATATGGGAATGTCTGGCAGGGATTGGGAAAGGCTGCGAGGAAAAGGTGGGTCTTGAGGCGGGATTTGAAGGAGTGGAGGGAGGGGGCAAGGCGGATGTGGGCAGGGAGGGAGTTCCAGGCATGTGGGGCAGCGAGGGAGAAGGGTCGAAGGCGGTTAGGTGAGCAGGAGAAACTAGAGAGAGTGAGTGAGGGGACAGAGGAAGAGCGGAGAGCGCGTGCAGGAGTGCGTAGGGAGATTAGGTCCGAGAGGTAAGGGGGAGCTTGGTCGTGGAGTGTTTTGAACGTGAATACCAGGAGTTTAAAATGTGCATAAACATTATACTCAATGGGGCTGATCCGAAGCCCTGTGGATTCTGCACGCGTGTGCACAGTTTCCACGGAACACAATGTGCCCGCAATAGAGATCCGTGCAGCTGTAAGTGGAATCTGTGGGGCTTGGGAACATCCCCACTGTGCAGTTTCAGGTACAACTAGAGATACAGTCATAAAAACATACAGTGCTAAATTCACATTTTCTTAGGATGATATCAGAAATGTACTGTCATTTTTTTTTCTTGTTAAAGCTGCAATCAATTATTTTTTTTCATCTGGGGTGGCTAAAGTTAAAAAACTAAATAAGTGCTTAGGGTACCTAAATAATTAGATTAATCTTCAGAGGTAGTTAGCATTCTCACACCGGTTAATTTTAATGCATTAGGGAATAAGTACTTCGTTTAGAGATGTCTGAATTTAATGAAAAGTCAGCTCTTTCATGCTGAATAGGGTGCATGTGGTTCGTGTATTGGTCCCAAATGTAACAAATGGAGACCAAGTAGTACAGATGATATCTTTTGCTGGAACAATTTCTGTTGCTTACAATGCACTAGCGGTGTTGAGCACTTACCTCTTCCATTTTCGTTTCTGTTTTATGGTTTAAAAACCCATGGAAAAAGTGTATATGTGCTGAATGGTCCAGTGGCCATTTTGTACATGTGCACAGATTACTTTTTAAAAGTAAGTTAAAAAATAAAAATGAAAATCACTGCACATGTGCAAAATAGCCACTGGACCATTCTGTGCATGTGTCCCCTTTCCAAATTGGCGGTGGCAGCACAAAAGCAGCCAGTCTGGACAAGCACAGACTGGCTGCCCTTTCTGAAAATCAATGCCATTTTGGAAAAGGGCCACACATGTGTAGAACAGCCCTGGAAGCCATTTTGTGCCTGCACAGTGTTTTTTATTATTATTATTTTATATTTTAATAAATTAAACAAAAAATGACAATAACTGAAAGGAAAAGTATGTTGTTTGCTTATTTTTTTTTCTCCAGAACATTAGTTACTAAAACAAATGGGCTCCCTTTGTTTAGTAACAAAGACTAAAGGAATTGCACATCCCTAATATGCACACTTTTGGGCTGTGAAGGGACCTTTCTCAAGCATATATAAAATTAGGGCTGTACTGACAGTACTTCCGGGTACTTCGGTTAATTTCCGAAGTTCCGTGTAATTGGTCTGGGTACTTGACGGTTCTTCAGACCTTTTTACGACAGTCTGGAATTCGGAAATTGAACGTATGGATATTGGAAATGCTAGAAACTTTGGAAGTTGGAATCGTGGAAATGCAGAACTACTTGGCGCCGAGTCAGTGCCTCAGCATATGTTGCTATGTGCAGCAACTGCAGCCGTTTAATTGTCTACCCAATCAGGGTGCTCAATAGCACATCCAACCCTCCCTCCCTCCCCCTTAATTGCCTAGCCAATTAGGGTGCACAACAACACATTCAGTCCTCCCTCCCCCTTCTCTCGTACAGTATAGAAAGGGCTGCAATTCAGCAGTCTCTTTGTGGTGTGGGAAGGCGAGGGAGAGGGAAGGAGTGTTGGTGGCAGGAGAGATTTAAAAAATAAAATAAAATAAATATGTATCGCACACACACACAGTACACACACACACACACACTTGGGTAGGGAATACATAGGGTGGGAATTGGGAGGGAATAGGGTAGGAGGGTTATATATAGGGTATAGTTAGATTTAGGGTAATTTTAGACGTGACGGGCCCAGAGGCCCGCCATGCTCAATCACAGACCGGGATTCACTGTGGATCACAGGGGATTCACCACTATCAATCTCGTAACGTCACAGTCAATCTCATACCATCTAAAAATACCTATAGATATATATAGGTAGGAACTGTTATTTGTTAATTTAGTATTAGGTTTTAGTATTATTAGGTTTTAGTATTATTACAATTTAGTATTTAATATTTAGTATTTAGGAGATATATACTATATAGTTTAGGATATAGTTTAGGGTATTAGATAGGTTTTCTCTTTTCATAGGAATAACATATATTAGGTTAGTTAGGACTATATTAGCATGGCAGAGAACCAGGGCCAGGAGGAATCCAGGAGGAGGGCAGCAGCGGACTCTGAGGAGGATGTCCAGCTGGTGGAGAAGGCGACGGTAGGGCCTGTCAGTCATCAACAGCGTCTGCCAGGTGCTGCTGCATGGAGGTCTGCAGTGTGGAACCACTTCTCTCAGTACCAGGGAATGGCCCACATTGCTGCTCTGTGCTCCCACTGTGACAGGGAGGTGTGGCGTGGGGGGCAGAGCAGCACCTCCAACCTCCACAGCCACCCTTGCAGGATCCACCATACAGAACTGGGAGAAAGGGGGAAAGAGCAGGCAGGTGGAAGGTAGCAGGGCCAGTGATGGGGCCAGCTGCACCTTCCAGGCAAAGGAGGAGAAGGAGGAGGAGCCCCTCCTCCTCCTTATCCTCCTCCTCAGCAGCGGAGGCCGGTAGGAATGTGCGAACGCAGTTCGGCCGTTTGGTGTTCAGCCCGAACTCGGCCTGTTTAGCTGGCCGAACCGAATGGCCAAACTGAACACAGAAGCGGCCGAACAGTTCGGCCACGTTCAGCTGTGTTCAGAGGCGTTCGGGCAGGAAGAACAGGGCTGGAAGGCCCGGGGGGGGGGCAGCTGAGGAGCAGGCTTCCTGATGCCGGGGTGGAGAGGCTTGGACTAGCAGCCAGCCTGCCCAATCACCATCCCTTGTTTCCTCTGCCCACTGGCTTCGCAGTCTACGATAGGCCACGGCTAGGCTGAACGGAGCCAATGGGGCTTGTGGTAAGGCAGTCGCAGGAAGTAACAAAAGTAATTGCCCTCCCCGCTTCCAAATCCTTCTGAGCTAGCCACTGATCCTGTCAGCAGACGTTTACAGAAGTGTCCCTCTCCTAGCAGTTTGTGTTCCTCCCAATCCATTGCCATCCTCCTCCTATTTCACCCATTCCCACACATTTACCTCCATAGTTTCATTTATTTAGATTAGATTAGACAGATTTAGGTATTATTTTTATTTTTTACCACTCCCTGTGTTCTTTCTCCCTACCCTCCATTGAATCCTTCCCTCCTCCCTGTATATATTCCATCCCTAATTCCCCTCCCCTGTTTTTGGATTTATTTAGAGTAGCATTAGATTGATTTAGGTTTCATTTCAGGTTTGTACCCCTCCCTGTGTTGTTTGTTGTGAGCTGTCTGTGTCCACCCCATCCCTGTGTGTGTATTATCTATCTATCTATCTATCTATCTATCTATCTAATTTCCAAGTAGATTCTTTGGGTTGGAAGACATGGAGAAGGGAAGCAGGAGAGGCCGGTCTGCTGCCCTTAAGGTCGGCAATGGGGCATGTGGCAGAGGTGGTAGGGGCCGTGCCAGCAGAGTGGCCGCAGGCAACAGCCCGAGCCCATCACCGCGTCCCAAACTCCACAGGCCGTCATTCCACTGCATCAAGAAGCAGCCACTCCAGCCCCAGGACCCACCATCAGGGTTCTGGGACCTACGTTACAGGTAGCGAGGACTGTCCATCCACATCATCCATAAGCTGCCACTCCTGTCCCAGGACACATCGTCAGGGTTCTGGGGCCATCAGGATAGGAAGCAAAGAGTGGGACTAAATGGCCAGTTTTCACAATGGAGGGATGTAAAAAGTGGTGTGCTTCAAGGATCTGTACTGGGACCAGTTCTTTTCAATGTATTCATTAATGATCTGGAAAAGGGTGTTAAGAGTGAGGTGCTCAAATCTGCAGACGACACCAAGTTATTCAGAGTAGTCAGAACACAAGCAGACTGTGAGGAGCTGCAGCAAGATCTTACAAGACTGGGTGCAGGGGCATCTAAATGGCAGATGAGATTTAATGTGGACAAGTGCAAAGTGATGCACATAGGGAAAAATAATCCAAACTAGGAGTACACAATGCTGGGTACAACCACTCAGGAAAAGGATCTGGGGGTGATTGTGGATAATACACTAGAATCCTTAGTCCAGTGTTCCGCAGCAGTCAAAAAAGCAAATAGAACGTTAGGAATTATTCGCAAGGGAATAGAGAATAAAATTGAGTATGTCATAATGCCTCTATACAAATCAATGGTGCGACCGCACCTTGAATAGTGTGTGCAGTTCTGGTCGCCCCATCTCAAAAAAGACATAGCGGAACGAGAAAAGGTACAGACAAGGGCAACAAAAATGATCCAGGGTATGGAACAGCATCCGTATGAGGAGAGGCTTGATAGGTTGGGGCTCTTCAGCTTGGAAAAGAGACGGCTGAGAGGAGATATGATAGAGGTCTATAAAATCATGAGTGGTGTGGAACTTGTAAACAGGGAATGCTTATTTACCCTCTCAACTAGTACTAAAACTAGGGGACACTCCATGAAACTCACAGGTGGCAGAGTAAAAATAAACAAAAGAAAGTATTTTTTCACTCAGCATACAATTAAGTTGTGGAATTTACTGCCAGAGGAGGTAGTCAAGGCCAGCAGTATAGCTGAGTTTAAAAGAGGTTTGGACAAGTTTCTGGAAGATAGGTCCATTAGTAGCTATTAGCCAGATAGGATTGGGGAACAAAACCCTTTACTGTCGGGAGTCTGGGGATGACCCAAAGGGAATGGATAGCATGGTGGCCTGTTGGCTGCTTCTCCCAGGCCCCTGTGACTGGCCACTGTCAGAGGCAGGATGCTGGGCTCGATAGACCATTGGTCTGACCCAGTATGGCACTTCTTATGTTCTTATGTCATTCCGCTCATGGGGAGCTGTCATTCAACTGCATCAAGAAACAGCCAGCCACTTCAGCCCCAGGTCCCACCGTCAGGGTTCTGGGGCCTACGTTCCAGGCAGCGAGGGCTGTCATTCCACTTCATTGTCTGCCAGTGCCGCCAGTCTGTCATGTTCGCCAGAGTGGCCTGCACGTACGAGCTGCTGCTGCTGCAGGCAATAGGGGTGCTCCTCCTGCTCAGCCTGCTGCTGGTGCTGCTGTAGGAGGGAGGATGTGGAGCAACCCAAAAGACTGACAGACACATTCACAGGCCAACTACTGCATGCTTCCAGCTTTACAGGACCAATTGGTAGTGGCTTTGAGGCGGGCATAGGGGGCGGCCCTGAGGCGGGAATAGAAGGGACATAACTGGGACTTTGGGGATAGCATCTCAAAAATCAGGAGACACAGTTTACACATCCAGGCTGGCCAGTTATCATCACAATCACATCCTGCAGCACTGTGACAGAGGACATAAGAGAATCTCTATTGGCTCTTTCCTAAACAGATACTTCTGAGTTCCCAGTAAAAAAGTGGGGGAGAGAAGTTGTCATGGTCAGAGCACAGAATGAGGATAATTGGTTGACATTTATGCTGGTCAACTGACATCACAAACTGATCTTATACCACAGTGACACGTAAGAGAATCCCTGGCATAGGCTCCTTCTCTGCATATGCTGTGCAGGCATATAAAATTGGGACCCTTTATCACATTTTTCTGATATTTGGCAGAGATGATTGCGAAAGCCACCTTGCATCAGGTTTAACTGGTGATGGACAGCGGGGCACCTCCAGGGTACAATGGGGAGGAATGGGAGAACGTGGCTCACACAGTCTTCGTGCTGAGACCGGTCCTGGCCGTGACTGAGTCGGAGACCATCAGCTCTTTGAGGTGGAGGTGATAGCTTGCTGAACCCCGTGGAGGGTCCTTATTCTCTTATAGCATGACCCAGGGAGAGCCAGTTCTGCTCCTGTTGGACACAGACAGTGATTCAGACTTAGAGGAGGTATCCACTATCATCACTGAGGCAGGTGAGGAAATAGCCAAGAGAAGCTTGTCAATCACCGTTAGTTCTGGAGCGCTGGGAAAGTAGGAGGTGCTGCTACCTAGTCCCCAATTATCTGTTGCTTCCCCTGCTGCTTCCTAGAAGAGGCTCCTCTGGGGGCTTAAAATATTAGCTCTCAATCTCCTCACTTCAGAGGCAGCCAGCCACTCCGGCCCCAGGACTCACCGTCAGGGTTCTGAGGGGTATTACAGGCATGGGGGGCTGTCCATCCACATCATCTATAAGCTGCCACTCCTATCCCAGGACCCATCATCAGGTTTCTGGGGCCGTCATTCCGCTCACAGAGAGCTGTCATTCACAGGCAGCCACTCCAGCCCCAGGACCCACCACCAGGGTTCTGGGGCCTACGTTACAGGCATGGGGGGATGTCCATCCACATCATCTAGAAGCTGCCACTCCTGTCCCAGGACCCACCATCAGGGTTCTGGGGCCATCATCCTACCATATCAAGAAGCAGCAACTCAAGCCCCAGGACCGATCATAGGGTTCTGGGGCCTACGTTACAGGCATGGGGGGCTGTCTATCCAAGTCATCTAGAAGCTACGACTCTAGTCCCAAGACCCACCATCAGAGTTCTGGTGCCGTCATTCCGCTCACAGAGAGTTGTCATTCCACGGCATGAAGTAATAGGCAGCCACTCCAGCCACAGGACCTACTATCAGGGTTCTAGGGCCTATGTTCTAGGCAGGGAAGAGGCCTGGCCAGGGCTTGGTGGCTGGCATGGCACCCATACGGAGCCGGGCATTGCAGGCTGGCATCCTACTCGCCAGATCTCAACCAACTCTTCTAAAAAATTGGTCAAGTAGCCTTGCACAGTGGTGATTCATGTGGTCAGCCAGCCACCGCCTGCCATGATGGCGACTAGAAATGGAGAACCCAGCAAGCATAGGGTGAGCAGAACTGGAGGCCTGCCAGCCTGCGCCAGGCCAGCCACCGAGCCCCAAGCCTTCCCGGCCTATGCTGCTGCTGCATCTCTGATGGCCTGCCATGCTGCCACGGATACCCCTGGGGGTCCCTGGAGTGCCCCAAGCCTCCTGGTGGGTCCAAACTATGACAAACATTCGGTGGGACCAAACTCCGCTGGACCAAACCCCCGAATCCGAACTAGGTTTTCAGGCTGAACGGCTGAACAGCCGAACCCCGTTCTGTTCGCACATCCCTAGAGGCTGGCCCTGTGGAGGTTGAGGAGCAGTGGTTCTTGACCCCACAGCTGTATCGCCTGGCTCAGGATTCCCCCCATCCCAGTATTCCCCCAGGGATAGCTGCCCCTGCCAGAGACTCTAGTGAGGGGCCTACAAGGGGCCTACAAGGGCCTGTGGTTTATCTTATTCCTTCTCCCCTCCTCTGCCAGCTCATCTCAGGTTGCCAGATGAGTTGCTGTGAGGAACGAGGAGGGTTCCTCCTTGGTTCAGGCTCTGAGTCTACGTAGTATTAGGTAGGTAGTTATTAGTATTACTTTAGTTACGGTAGCAGTAGTTAAAATAGAATTGGATAGGTAGGTACTTAGGTTGTTTGTTATATGTTTTAACTTAAACAGACCAGGCAAGGGGAAGTGGAGGCAGGCAGAGAGATCCCTCTGGCCTCATGGTGCCAAGCAGCAGGCAGAACAGTAGAACTTAGATTTACACTTTACAATTGGCTATACGCTGTGCTATGCCTTAGCCTTGATAAAAAAGAAGACAACACACAATTCCATAAAACAGTGTGCAACTGCATGGAGAAATCCCACCAAAAGCCATCTAGCCCCGCAGACAAAGTCATAACACCCACAAGAAAGGAACCGGGCATTCACACACACACACACACACACAGACCCAGGGGCACCCTCTTATTTTTTAAAAAGGTATGGCATTAGCACTGTGGCACTAGTAACTTGAACAGACCAGGCAAAGGAAAGTGGAGCCAGGCAGAGAGCTTCCTCTGGCTTCATGGTGTCAAGCAGGAGGCAGAACAGTAGAAATTTCAGTTACACTTTACAATTGGCTATGCACTGTGCCATGCCATAGCCACATTTGGTGTAAAATACACATGTAAAATACACATGTAAAATGTATTTTACATTTGGTGGCCAAATTCACCAAGGGTGGAATTTTTTACCAAAAAAATGAAAGGTTGTATGTACTGCACACAACTAATTATTGCATACCCATTCTTACCTGTTTAAATGTCATGTGTTATCTTAACTATTTAAAGAATAAACACACATTTAGTTAAGAATTAATATGTTCTTGATTCAAACAATTACAGCATGATATACCTGCCAAATTTTGCAGTTGTTTATACAAACATTTTGGGGGACACATCTCCCAAAAAGAGTTTATTCATCCAAAGTATAGAAAGAGAGAATATGTAAAAGTATAAAAATACACATTTTATAATGCATTGAACTTCAAAATAAAATTGATTGACCAATTATATGATATTATTTTAAAATAGACTAGCTATCTGTCATTAGACTATTACTTTCTTTGTTCATACTTTGGATTTTTTTTTATTATTATTATTATTATTAACAAACATTTATATAGCGCCAGCAGTGTACCTGGCACTTTACAAAGTAATAAAATAGACACGGTCCCTGCCCCTAGGGCTTACAATCTGAGAGACAGGAGCTGGGGGAGAGACTTAGGAAGGGGAACAGAGGGAGAGACAAGGGGTCTAACATTCATGAAGATGCGAGGTCTCAAGTGCACGTACTTGGCTTGGTTACGATGAGAATGACAGCAGGCAGGTCCATGTTGCAAGGATAAGGGTAAACCGATCGTAGGTATAGGAATAGTGGCTCAGCAGGATAAAGAGTCAGACAGAGCAGAGCGAAAGAGGTGAGTTTTAAGGAGAGATTTGAAGGTATGAAGGGAGGGGGCAAGGCGGATGTGGACAGGGAGGGAGTTCCAGGCATGGGGGGCAGCAAGTGAGAAGGGACGAAGGCGCTTAGGGGAGCAGGGAAGGCGTGGAAGGGTGAGAGAAGGGACAGAGGAGGAGCGAAGTGCACGGGCTGGAGTATGGAGGGCGATAAGTGCAGAGAGGTAGGGGGGAGCAAGGTTGTGAAGAGCTTTATAGGTGAAGACTAGGAGCTTGTGCAGGATTCGTTCAGGAAGGGGAAGCCAGTGAAGCGAAGAGAGGAGGGGCTGCACATGGTCGAAGCGACTGGCGAGGTAGATGACCCTGGCAGCAGAGTTTTGGACAGAGATGAGGGGAGAAAGGTGAGACCGGGGAAGGCCAGTGAGAAGGAGGTTACAGTAATCGAGGCGAGAGATGACCAGAGCATGAACAAGAGTTTTGGCAGACGAGACAGAGAGAAAAGGGCGAATCTTAGCAATGTTATGGAGGGAGAAGCGACAGGATTTAGCAACAGAGTCAATGTAGGGTTTAAAAGAAAGGGCTGAGTCAAAGATGAAGCCTAGGCTACGGGCTTGGGGGACAGGCAGGATGGTGACTCCATCAATAGTTATTGACAGTGAGGAAGGAGAGGAAGGATGAGGGGGGAAGATAAGGAGTTCAGTTTTAGCCATGTTGAGTTTGAGTTGACGTTGAGACATCCAGGTAGAGATGTCAGAGAGACAGTTGATGAGACGAGCTTGAACAGAGGGAGAGAGAGAGGGAGTAGAGAGATAGAGTTGAGTGTCATCAGCATAGAGGTGGTATTGGAAGCCATGGGAGGCAATGAGTTTGCCTAAGGATGAGGTATAGATCGAGAAGAGGAGAGGGCCAAGAACAGAGCCTTGAGGAACACCAACTGAGAGGGGGAAGGAGGAGGAGGCGGAGTTGGAGAGAGACACATTAAAGGAGCGGTCAGAGAGGTAGGAGGAGAACCAGTTATGGACAGAGCCACAAAAGCCAAGGGAGTGAAGGGAATCCAGCAAGAGTGAGTGGTCAACAGTATCGAAGGCAGCAGAGAGATCAAGGAGGACAAGAATGGAATAGAGACGTTTAGATTTAGCCACCAGAAGATCGTTGGTGATCTTAGCGAGAGCAGTTTCAGTAGAATGAAGGGGGCGGAAGCCAGATTGGAGGGGGTCAAGGGAGGAGTTGGAGGATAGGAAGTCAAGGCAGCGGGAGTAGACAACACGTTCAAGCAGCTTGGAAGCAAAAGGAAGGAGTGAGACAGGACGATAGCTAGAAGGGTCAGAGGGGTCAAGAGTGGACTTTTTGAGAATAGGAGAGACTGTGGCATGTTTGAAGGCAGAAGGGAAAGAGCCAGTAGAGAGGGAGAGGTTGATGATGTGCAGGAAGGAAGGGGCGACAGTGGGAGTAATGGAGGTGAGGAGGCGGGAAGGAATGGGATCAAGGGGGCAAGTGGAAGGGTTGGAGGAGGAGAGCAGAGAGGAGATTTCCTTAAGGGAGGCAGGGGAGAAGGAGGACATGAGAGAAGGAGGGGGAGGAGGGAGAGGGGTGGGAGTGGGAAGAGAGGAGTGGGAAGCGATGTCGAGGCGGATCTTGTCTATCTTGGAGGTGAAGAAGGAGGCAAGATCCTGAGCAGAAAGGGAAGAAGGAGGGGGAGGACAGGGAGGCTTGAGGAGGGAGTCAAAGGTAGAGAACAGGCGGCGAGGGTCCCGAGAACAGGACTCAATGCGGGAGGCATAGTAGTGTTGTCTAGCAAGGGAGATAGCAGAAGTAAGGGTGGAGAGACAGAATTTGAAGTGAAGGAAGTCAGCGTGAGAATGGGATTTGCGCCAGAGTCGTTCAGCAGCACGAGTGCAAGAACGGAGGTGGCGGATACTAGGGGTGAGCCAAGGACGGGGGTTGTGGGAGAAGGCAGGGCGGGAAGAGAGAGGGGCATGGGAGTCAAGTGTGGAGGAGAGAGAGGCGTTGAGAGCAGAGACAGCGGAGTCAGGGGAGGAGGAAGAGAAGACTGTAGGAAGAAGGGGAGAGAGAGAGGAGGCAAAGTCCAGGGGATCAATAGCTTGAAGGTCACGGAAGGGGCGTAGAGAAGGGGAAGAGGAGGGGGGACAGTGGGAAATGTTGAAAGAGGCAAGGAAGTGGTCTGATATAGGATGAGGATCGAAGGAGAGATCAGCGACAGAGCAGTTTCTAGAGAGGACAAGATCAAGAGAATGGCCATTAGTATGGGTGGGGGAGTTGGTCCAAAGGTGGAGGTTGAAGGAGGAGGCTAGGGAGAGGAAGCGAGAGACTGAGGGCTGAGATGGGTCATCAACATGAATGTTGAAGTCACCAAGGATGAGAGTGGGGATATCAACAGAGAGGAAGAAAGTGAGCCAGGACTCAAAGTCAGAAAGAAAGGAAGAGAGAGGACCAGGGGGACGGTAGATGACAGCAACACGTAGATGGAGGGGGGAGTAGAGGCGCACGGAGTGAGCCTCAAAGGTATGGAAGGAGAGAGAGGGGGGAGGAGAAATTGGTTGGAACTGACAGGATTTAGCAAGAAGGAGGCCCACCCCACCACCCCGTCCTTCAGGGCGGGGTTGGTGAGAGAAGGAGAGACCCCCACAGGAGAGGGTAGCAGGCGTGACAGAGTCCGAGGGAGTGATCCAAGTTTCAGTAAGGGCAAGGAGCTGGAGGGAGCGAGAGAGGAAAAGATCATGGATATAGGGAGCTTTACTGATAGATGAGCGACAGTTCCAGAGGGAGCAGAAAAATGGTAGTTGATGAGGGGGGAGGCAAGGAATAGGGATAAGATTGGGAGAAGGGGAGCGTCGTGGTAGGCTAGAGACAGGAGGAATAGGGATAAGATTGGGAGAAGGGGAGCATCGAGGAAGGCTAGAGACAGGAGTGGAAGGGGAGCAATGAGAGAAAGTAGCCAAGGGAGCAAAGGATGTATGGGGGAGGTTAGAGAGTGGTGATCGGTTGGGGGGAGGAAGAAGCTGGGAGGAGAAAAGTAGAGGAAGAAAAAGATGGACAGGAAGAGGAGAAGGAGAGGAGGGAAAGAAAAGGCGAGAAAATAGGGCAGACATGTTAGTGAGTAAGATAGGAGGGGGAAGTACAGTAGAAAAGAAATGGAGAAAAGTACCTGTAAGGCGCGCGCCTTTAGGCCCGCTGGTCGGTGGAGCTTGGGGCGGCAGGAAGGCCAAGCCCCAGGAGAGTCGTGGTGTCCTCGAGCGATGACAGCCGAGGATGCTGGGAGCGTATGCAGACGAGCTGCAACCTCACCAGTCCTTGGCCCGCTGGTCGGTGGAGCGGCAGGAAGGCCAAGCCCCAGGAGAGTCGTGGTGTCCTCGAGCGATGACAGACGAGGATGCTGGGAGTGTATGCAGACGAGCTGCAACCTCACCAGTCCTTTTTAACAAGTTTAATGCCTGCACTGAGTGAAATAGGAAATTATTCCTGTATGATGAATTCTCCTTGTTTTATTCTTTGAAAGCAGTTATCATTTCAATACAGGGTCCTCACTTTCCTACTGAAAAATCAGATTTATATTAACTACATGCCTAGCAGCAAAATCCAGGTCTCCAATTTTCTAAATTCAAACCAGGATATTGACTTAAAGTGAGTATTTAAATGGTGCTGGGGAAAATATCCCATTAGGTAAAAGGTAGTTTAATATTTTTCTTTTTGAGAAGACAAAAGCATTTGGGAGCTTTTTGCTTTACCACTGATTCCCTGGGTAATTTCAGACGTGACGGGCCTGAAGGCTTGCCATGCTGAACCATGGACCGGTATCCGTTTCGGATCCTGGTCAGGAATCAGGCTGTCCGTCCTTTAGATGTGCCGGCCTGATTCTCACTGGGGATCGGGGAGGGGGCGGGGCTGCGTGGTGTGATGTGTAGCCGCACAGCCCTGCCCCCCATGCTTCCCTAGCCATCCGCCCTCCGGGAGATGGGCGGGCGCAGTGGCCAAGCTGGGCGCTGCGCCTGATCCCATCCTGTGGTTGGGACCACAATCCAGCTGAGCAGCAGGTAACAGACGTTACCTGCGGCCCATCCTGGATCGTGGCCAATCCAACCACGGTTGGGGTCCAATCCCACCACGCTTCTGGACTTCCGGGCAGCCAAAGGCCCGGAATCGTGGCCATTTTTATTCCCGCCAGAGATTCAATGGGGTGAACATCTGGCGGAAATCACAGCAGACGTTACAGGACAAACGGCCACCACAGGGGATTCACTGTGGTTGACCGTGGTCTCGTAACATCTAAAAATACCCCCCTGAAGCATGACAATATATGGTAGCTATCTATACAGTCATTAACTATGGCTAAACTTGCACTGTTTTCCATTGTAGTTTTTACAAATGGACTTTTTGAATCCAACTTTTTTCTCCCACCAAATACACATGCAGACTTCAGATTTAAATGAGAGATTTAAACAAAATATCATTATAAGTCTACTAGGCATTTATAGATCATTTTAAGTCTATTAGGTGTTTTTTTAATAGATAGCATACATCCAGGTGGGAAGAGGAATTTTAATGATTTAATTATTTTGTTATTTTTAGCCAATTAATTGGTTAAGATTGCCATTGGTTATTTTTTATGCATTTTTTTTTTTTTTAGGCAGTTGAGGCCCAAATCCACTGAAATTCAACATAAACTGGGCATGTAACTCCTACATAGCCTATGCGGAGGATCAAAACTAGAACCGTACCGAACAGTACTTCCAAGTACTCGGGCCGAATACTGAAGTTCCAAATAATCGGCCTGAGTACTCTCGGCACTGGTTCTGAAGTTTTGGAATTCGGACTCAGAATTCTGGACCTTGGAAAACTTCAGGAAACTTCGGAAAGTTGTTGCAAAGTTCTTGAACACACAGTCAAAGCACTACCCAGAAAAACATTACCCAGAAAAGCAGGCTAGCAAGAGTGGAACAATTGCTCCTGAAGACAAACGCACAAAAGTGTAACTGCTTGCAGAAATAAAACAACAATAGTAGTGTACCCACAGCATTACCCACCATCAGCAGTGAGTCTACCCACTTTAATTGTTATGCCAATGAAGCAGTGCACAAAAAATGCAAGCTAGCAAGGGACATTACCTCAAGAAGAATATAGCAACTCTGCAAAATGGTCTGCAACTGCATGGAGAAATAAATCCCACCAAAAGCCAGCAAGCACAGACCGCAGCGGTCAGAAAATTAAGAAACCAGACATTCACACACACACTGCCCAGGGGCTCCCTCTTGGCATGGCACTGGTACTGTGACACTGGTAACTTGAACAGACCAGGCAAGGGGAAGTGGAGCCAGGCAGAGAGATCCCTCTGGCCTCATAGTGCCAAGTGCCAGCCAAGCAGCAAGCAGAACTAGAAGCAATGTAACACCCAATTATTTTTTTAAAAAACCAACTGCATGGCAAGGTAAAGGTAACGGTAACCCCTGTGTGCCAGCATTGGCCCTATGGACAGGACAGGTCAAACCATACCAGGACAGGACAGGACAGGACAGGCACACACACACACACACACACGCACACATACACACACACATACACAGCTGATTACTTATACATCCAGCAGCACTGTAGTACACAGCCAAATTCACCAAAGAGAATGGACAAAATGGCTGCAGCCACCTTTATTTTGCCCTGCCAGTTAATCAAATGCTTGCCATCTGGCTTACCATCATTCAACAGTTGCCTCCCATACCCCCCTCCTACCAAATATGACACTAGGTTTCATTTCCAGCAGAAGGGAAGCTCAACTGTCCACCAGCCCCCCATGCATGTTTCCGAAGTTTTCTGAATAATGGCCTTGGTCCTCAGAACTTCGGAATTTGGACTTTCTGAACCGAATACTGTAGTATTTGCCAAATTTTGAAGTTTTCAGAAGTCTTCATTTCAGCCCTAATCAAAACCCTTTCCTAATTTTTCCTAGTTAAGGCAAAGATTAACAAACCTTTTAAGCACCAAAAAGTATGAAAATTAAAAGTTAAGGCCTCTTCTTTAACTCATGCACCATGTAAGCAGTTAAGGCATTGGGCTCAGTTATAACTTAGGTTCCATGCACCCACATTTTTCCTGGGTCTTTTAGCCCTGATTTTCTTCCTCTGAAGGTGGGGCCAACACTGAAGCTCAGGACACCAGACGGGCAGGGGTCAGCTTTCTGACTGCTGCTGTCACCAGATCAAAATATTTGCCCTGGGACAACACTGGGAGAAACTTGAGGGTTGGAGTATATTCCGGGTCTGGGGATTATACTAAGGCAAGAGTAACAGGGGAGGCTAGTGACAACAGGGGGACAGAAGGCAGGTGCCTTCTGTTGCCACATAACAAAAATGGGGCTACAGTTAGGACTGGGGTTGGGAAGAATAGGGGTAATTTCAGACGTGACGGGTCTTTCGGCCCACCATACTGAACCCTGGATCGGGATCCATCTCGGATCCTCGTCCATGATCAGACTGGTCGTCCATCAGATGTGCCGGCCTGATCACTGTGGGGAATCTCTGAGGGGGCGGGGCTGAGCGTCATGATGTGCAGTCGCTCGGCCCCGCTCCTCGCAGTCCCTCATCCATCTGCCCATGGGGAGACGGGCAGGCACAGTGGCCAATTAGGCCACTGCGCCCATTCCCGTCCTGTGGCTGGGACCTGATTCCGGGACAGGGCTGGGTAAGAGTCGTTACCCACAGTCATTCCCAGTCCCATCCTGGATCATGGCCAAACTAACCACAGTTCTGGAGATGGGGCCGGCACCATCCTCAGAACCATGGTTAGCTTTGAACCCCTCCAGGAATTCACTGTGGTGAAATCTGACCGGGCTCAAACAGGTGTGCATGGGATCACAGCCACCACCCTGATTCCACTGTGATTCAGGGTGATTGACTGTGATCTTGTCACGTCTGAAATTACCCTAAGTTCTCAATGTGGACAATGACACCAGTTGGATTTCATTTCTCCCATATTTGTACCCACTCTCCCTAATGTTCACTGCTCAGTGCTTACATGCAGCTGTCCCTAAGGTAGCTCTAACTGTTTATTCAGGAATGTGATATCCCATGACATATATTTATAGGACCAGTACTGCAATTCATTTTCTCTGGAGTTGGAAGTACCTGATTCTTCATCAGTCGCTTGGCCCATGCGGTATGTCGGGGTGGGGTGGGGTGGAGAATGGGACAATCAGAGATTGTTGTGGTCAAATATGTTGGGGTGGTTTCCATTTCCCCTGCTCCTGCGTCTGGTCTCCCAACTCTTGTTCCTAGCTGTTTGTTGCTCACATACACCTGCCTCTTGAGTGGGGCCACCTTTTTATGCAGCAATGGCTTTTGTACAAGTCATTTGTAGTGGAACACAATTGGGAAGCTCTGGGTGGGTGCATCCCCGTTATGTTACTGTCCGCACCCCTCTGTTACTCCCATTCTTGTCCATAGCGCCAGTATTTGCTCAGAGAAAACAAAGTATTTGCCATGTAGAGACTATAAGGTAACAACCCCAGCTATACCCCCAACTTCCAGAGGAAGAGGATTATAATAAGGCCCATAAGAGGATTATAATAAAGTGGTCTGATGGATCACCGTTCTCCTCTTGATCCTTAGTGGCGCTTAAAATTTGCCGAGGGTGCCCTCTTTTGGGTTCCATCGTTGGCCCTTTTTATACAACTTGGGTTCACAGAGGCGCATTCTCGGTGACCGCCCCACAGCTTTGGAATCCCTTCTCTTGGAGGTTCACCTGAGCCCTAGTTTGAATGTCTTCCAAAGGTAGCATAAGACCTTTTTATTTGGCCAGGCATTCAATAAGCTGGGATAGATTGGGGGGAGGGTGATGGGGCATTTTTAGTTTTGTGAGGGTTTAATTATGTATTTTACATTTGGTGGCCCCTTGGGGGTGGGGGGGTTGAAACATTCAATTTTGGGGGCCTCGGGAATGTGCATGTGTAAAATGGTCGCTGGAACATCCGCACATGCACCACCCTTTTCTAAAATGGTGGTAGCGTCTCATCACCATTTTGGAAAAGGGCAGCCAGTCTGCACATGTGCAGTGGCCAGTTTGCACATGTGCAGACTGGCTACCTTTTCTCAAAATGGCAGAGACACTTCCGGCACCATTTTGGAAAAGGGTCATACATTCTCAGAACAGCCCTGGTGGCCATTTTGCATGTGCGCAATTCTTATTTACATTTTTTTAAAAAATGTAAACAAAAATGAATGAACACAAATGAATGTCATTTGATTATTCATTCTTTTTCAGGGGGTTAGTTACTAAATGGGGCTTCATTCATTTTAGTAATTAAAAAAACAAAAAAGAATTGCATACCCCTAGTAATAATGAATTCTAAATTTTTTACTTGAAGCAAAAAATAAATACAAGTAATTCAAACCAACTAAAAGTCAAATATTGATTTTTTACTTCGGTTGTAGTTCTGGTTTTCAATATATAGTTCCATGGAATAAATTGTCATCTATAATTTTACTGGTGTCTTGGTCACCAAACTCTTGTGTTAATGGCTTATTTTCTTAGATCCTTCAGACCCTAGCATAATTAAAGAGCAACAGGTACCTGTCTATAGTTAAAATGAGGAACATTTTGTGTTAAAACTCTCAACATTCTATTGCTTACAATATTGTGGAGGTAACTGTTATTATTCTCGGCAATTTGGCTGAGAGAGCCCTTTGGGTAAGGGTTTAATCTGTCCAAATTTGAAATACATCGGATAAAAAAATAGAGGTTACTTACCAGTAACTCTGTTCTTTGAGAGAGCTCCGCGTATTCTCACTCTTGGGATTCACTTCCTGCTCTGCAGGCACCGGAGACCTTGTTGTCAGCAGTCTCCAGGCAGAAAGTCTGGAAAGATCTAGAATATGGTGAGGGCTCCACCCCTCCATCCCCTGTCAAAAGAGTGGGCTCAAGATCTCGCGAGAACAGGACTGCATAAATAGGGGGAGGAGCCCTCACTGCCTCATTTCCTTCCAACCCTGTCCCGGAAGACGAATTAAAGGTACATCCGAGAAAGAGGGGAAGGAGGGTGAGTCATGAGACTGTGCGGAGCTCTCTGGAAGAACTGGTAGGTAACCTCTATTTCTTCTTCTAGGATCTCCGCGATTCTCACTCTTGGGAGAGTGAATAGAAGTTCATAACACCTACCACAAGGTGGTGGGAGTTGAGGAAGTTAAGAAAATAGAGATGAGAACTGCTCTTCCCACTAGGGTATCCGATCTAGCCGCTAGGTCCAGAGAGTAATGTTTAGAGAACGTGTGAACGGAGGACCAGGCAGCAGCTATGCAAATATCTACAATCAGGATACCGTGGAGATTGGCCATGGTTGTGGCCACTGCTCTAGTAGAGTGTGCTCGAAGACAGGAAGTGGTGTTCTCCGAGCTTGAAGGTAGCATCTCTGGATGCAGAGGAGAATCCACTTCGACAGTGTCTGGGAGGTAATCTTAACACCAATTCTCTGTCCCTCATAGGAGATGAATAGCGAATCAGAAGCTCTGATCAGTCTAGTGCGGTGGATATAGAATGACAAAACTCTCTTACATCTAGAGAATGTAAAGACTGTTGCGAACATGAGGCATGTGTCTTTGGAAAAAAGACAGGGAAAGAGATAGTCTTCCCCTTTACATCTGAATCAGACTACCTTTGGTAAAATGATGGGTCAGTCCTGAGGTCCACCTAGTCCTTTGAGAAGCGAATATAAGGAGGAGAGGCGCTGAGGGCTGTTAACTCACTAACCCTTTGGGCTGAGGGGATAGCCACTAAAATGGCAGTTTCGATGGATAGGTTTTCCATTGAACAAGAGGCCATAGGTTCAAATGGAGGTCCCATTAATTTTGCAAGTATGAGATTAAGGTCCTACTAGGGGGCCGGTTGAGTAGCGGGAGGAAAGGTATTGATAAGGCCATTCCCGAAGGTCTTCATCAGGGGATGGGAAAACAGGGTATCTGTGTCCTCCGGTTCTAAGGGGGACAAAAGGGCAGTCAAGGATACCTTAGAGGAAGAGAGGGAAAGATCCAATTCCTGGAGATGTGATAGATATTTGGAAATATGGTTCATATTGAGGGAGGTCATTGGAATCTTGATGTAAGAACACCCTCTAGATAAACGAGTCCATTCGGCTTTGTAACACGCTCGGATGGACGGGCGTTGAGAATTTCTCAGAACAGTTGAAATCTCTGGGAATACCTCCCCCGTCATGGACGAATAGCCAAGCGCAGAGATGGAGCATGCGTAGGTCGTGATGGATAATGGTGCCCCGTTGGAGTCACAGGAGGTCGGGTTGGAGAGGAAGGTCTGCGACCTCGGAGGCCAGTTCCAGGAGTGGCTGGAGCCAGGTTTGCCAAGGCCAGAACAGGGCTATGAGAATGATGTGGGCATGATCTGATCGGATCCTGTAAAGCACCTTGAGCAGGAGAGGTGCTGGGGTAAAGGCACAGACGAAGTCTCCAGTCCAGGAGATCACGAATGCGTCTGATTTCGATCCTGGCGCTAACCCTGCATGGCTGCAGAACATGGGGAGCTTTGCATTCTCTGTAGTGGCAGATAGATATATGGATGGGGTACCCTACTCTCGGAAGATGTCTTGTAGAACACGATCGTTCATGGACCACCCGTGGTGGTCGGATATTTGACGACTGAGTTGATCTGAAAGAGAATTGGCCTGTCCTGCAAGATGAATGGCCTGGAGGTTAATATCGTCATTGACGCTCCAGTTCCACATAGCTTCTGCCTCGAGAGATAGACACATGGATCGGGCTCCCCCATTTGTTGAGGCACCACATGGTGGCAGTATTGTCTGTGATGATTAAGATATTCTCGCCCATTAAATGTGATATGAGGGCCCTGAGTTCTAGTGTATTTATGAGAAGGCTCATCTCGTCCTGGAACCAAAGGCTGTGGACCTTGAGGTGATCTGTGAGCTCCCCAGCCTCTTAGGAAGGCATCTGTTGAGATGGAGGCGTTACAACAGGAGGCTCGAGGGGAGTACCTTGTAGCGCGTGAGCGCAATCTGTCCACCAAATGAGGTTTGGTAGACCTCGTTTGATGGTGAGGGGATGGAGGGCAGGAACGTTCTTGAGCCACTGCTGAAGGGGTCTCATATGCAGACATGCATATGGAGTCACTGCCATGGTGGAGGCCAGGAATCCTTGAAGGCGGAGAAAGAAGCGGACCGTCCTGGTGCTTTGTGAGTGTAGGGACTCTATAGTACATCTGATCATATGAAATCCGTCCAGCGGGAGGTAGGTTCTGGACCGATCTGTGTCCAAGAGAGCTCCAATGAATTGGAGACGACTTGTTGGCTGGAGATAAGATTTCTGTATAATCACGATTAATCCCAGAGCTTGCAAAGTGTCAAGGAAACATGAATATGATTCAACATGCTGTCTCTGGAAGAAGCTACTAGGAGCCAAACGTTCCAGATACGGGAAACGTTTATCTTCATTTTCCCCAGGTAGGTGGAAATATGTATCTTTGAGATCTGAGATCTAGGATGGGTCTGAAACCCTCATCCTTTTTGGAGATCACAAAGAAATGGGGATAAACCTGGTATTCTGTTCCGAGATGGGTATCTCCTCAATAGCCCCTTTTAATAGGAGCTTCTTAACTTCCAGAAGCATTTAAGTTATGTGGGGGAAAGGAAAGGAACTGTATGGCATATCCAAATTAAATTAACTCTCTGACCCAGCAATTACTGGTGAGAGACGCCGATTGGTGAAAGAAGGGCAGGAGACGGTTACGGAAAGAGGGAGGAACCTCCTCCTCTCCTTTAATCTGACAAAGGATAAAATCGAGCCTTGGGAGGTTGCCCTGAGGACGAATTTGAGGAAGGCCTCCCTTGCCCTTTCTGCTTATTGAACTTCCTTCGAGGTTGAGAAAAGAGGGGCTTGGGTGTGGTGATACTTTGGTGAAAAAACATCTCCCCGCATGGTAGGAGTATGTAGAGTGCTGCTTTGGGGGTAGGAATAGGGAGCAGAGGACAGGTAAAATTTCTTCCTCACAGCTCTGATCACCCCAGCAGATCTGGCCATCTGGCTTGTTTCTTTAATGTTTTTAAGAGTTTCATCAGTAGAAGAAGCAAAAAAAGGCCTTCACAATCAAGACAAATCTTCTATGCGGGTCTTGTTTTCAGGGGTGAGAGCAGTGGAATGGAGTCAGGCATGCACTTGAGTGTAATGGCAGATGCCATACCCCTAATGTTGGAATGAGTAATATGCATATTCATCATTAGCTGAGGCTGGGCAATTTGTATCCCTTTCTTCTGAATAGAGGCGATTTGGTTAGGATCAGTGGTCTTACTAGGCTGTGACCAAAGCCAGTGTTGATATTCGCACAGAGCGGAGGCAAAGTTGGACGCCCTAAGGGACAAAGTCTCTGAGGAAAAAAATCTTTTGGCCAAGGACATCTAGACATCTCCCTTCCCTGTCAGATGGGAGAAGGCTGGATACCCCCTGCCCAAGGTTTGATAGAGGCTGCAGCAATAAGCAGAGAATTAGGGGGAGGATGTCTGAGGAAGATATTGGCCCCTTCCTTAGGAACAGCATACAGAGAGTCTGCCAACTTGTTGGTAGGAACAGCTGAGGAGGGTCTATTCCAAACATAAGTGGAATACTCCACAAGCTGGTCGAGCATGGGGAGCATAATATGTCCCAACTCCCCAGTACCAAGGATCCCAAACACAGGACCTGACTGAGTCTTCTGATTATCTTGGTGCGCAGTTTTGGCAGAGCTGAAACTAATCTCTTAGCATGGCCTGAAAGACCTTAATGTCCTCCGAGAAAGGACGAAGTTGGGAGGGGGTGATAAGTTTCATCCTACTCAAGGATGGGTGAGAAGGAAGAGGAAGATGGGAATGCAGATCTCCCTGATGAGATCCCAAGAGCAGGCCCAGGCAGCTCTGAAGCAGGTTGGTCTGATGGTGGATTTCCTAGTAGAGTGCTAAGGAAGGTGGTTCTCAGAGGTTGGTAGGTGGGCCGGTACCGATGGCACCTCAGGAGGAGGTGGGGGAGAAATGGTATCCGTAGGAGGAACAAGAGGAGGCAGCGGCGGCGGTCTGCTGGCATAGGAGCGGGTGGAGGGTGAGTTGCACGCTCCAGATGTTCAAAGTCAGACTGTGAAGGATATGGTGGCGATCTGCTCCGGGATCGGGAGCAGTAACAGGAGGCATAATGGTACCGTCGGTACCAGGAGTCTCAAGTCAGACAGTGAAGGGTATGGTGGTGATCTGTTCTGGGATCAGGAGTGGTACCGGGAGGCATAATGGTACTATCGGTACCCGGAGTCTTCATATGGTGAACAGCAGGAGCAAAGGGAGCGGGTCTGCTGATCTCTATGGTACAGAAAGGAAGTTGCGAGCGGTCCGGGAGGAGACCTATGCACGGATGTGGTAGAATGATCCACATGCATTGTGTGGTACTGAGGAGATCTAGAGCGTGATATATGATGTCTATGGGGCTCACTGAGGTGAGAAGTAGAGCGAGTGTCTCTGTGCCGTTCAGGGTGCAGTGGTAAGGTCACCACCACTAAGGGTGCAGTTGCTTGTGCAGCTGCTGGGCACCGGACGGTACCGTGGGAACCGGTGACGATTGCACTGTGAGAGAATGCTCCAGTTCCGAAAAAAGAGTCTCTACATCCACGGAACATGGGGTGTCCACCGTGCCGGTACCTATGCTTCTTATCCTTTTCTTTTTCTCCTGACGGGGGCACCTGGTACTGCACTCTGTGGTGCTGGAGGCGCTCTTTGAATGGGAGACTTCCCTGTTTGAGACCCGTACCATAGTCGGGATTTCCTCAGAGATTGTACCAACGGTACCGGGAGCACTTAGTAGTCCTGATGGAGCGTCAGGAGTCGCGGGCACCTGGTACTGCACATGTGGTGTGGGAGGTTCTCTTTGAATGGGAGACTTCCCTGTTTGATGCCCGTACCATAGGCTGGATTTCCTCAAAGAATGTACCAGTGGTACAGGGAGCACTTAGTGGTCCCGATGAAGTGGCAGGAGCTGCGGCCTCTGGATACATCTCGGAGGTTAGAGAATGCCGGGTGGGGAGCCAGAGAGACCCCTCTTCACCACCCTGAAGTGCCCTTTTGTTAGAATGTCCGGAGGTGGAGAGCCCTAGCCCGCTTTGTTCTGGTAGACAGGACAGAGCAGGATTTACAAGTCTGAGTATTATGGGTCTCTCCGAGGCATGGTCACTCACGGAGAGTGTAGCCGGACAGTTGCGGCAGCGTTTAAGCCCGCCTGCTTGTGCATTGTCTGGTGACTCCACGTGAAAGCTGGTGCAGCCCGGGGGATGAACCCCGTGGGCCAGGGTACTGCACTCAAGTAGTTCTTCTTAATCTTCTAATCTTTTTTTTTCTTTTTTTTTACTACTGACAAGCACTGTAAAGTGCTGAAGGTCTTCCAAGTGTGAAGCGGTTGGAAGGAACTGAGGCGGTGAGGGCTCCTCCCCCTATTTATGCAGTCCTGTTGTCGCGAGTTCTTGAGCCTGCTCTTTTGACAGGACAGGAGGGGGGATGGAGGGGCGGAGCCCTCACCATATTCTAGATCTTTCCAGGCTTTCTGCCTGGAGACTGCTGACAACAAGGTCTCCGGTGCCTGCAGAGCAGGAATTGAATCTCAAGAGTGAGAATCACGGAGATCCTCGAAGAACAACAAAAAGTTTAGGGCAGTCATAAAAGTGAGGCAAAAAGGCATTTTCTATGTATTTGGCGACCTGGGGTTTATCACACGGTATTGCTGTTGTTCTTAAGAGCAAAACCTATTTTGATTGCATAGAAAATTAATCTGTGGGGTCCCCTGTCTTTTTTTGGTTTCCATTTGGAAATTACAGATTACTGTTGGAGATTTTTACCTTGTAAGTGCAGATTTATTTATTTATTTATTTATTTATCTACAGCAGCTAAGGGCAGTGTACAACGTATTAAAACCATATAAATACAAAAACAATAAATAATCAAAAACATAATAAATATATAAAATTGCAAAAGGAACCAACAAGGAAGAGGAGAAAAAACCCTCCCCCTCCCTAGCCCCCCACCCATCACCTGTCTCCCTTGCCAAAACCCTGGCAGAAGAGCTAGGCCTTACACGGTCTCCAGAATGAGGGAAGGCCCAGGGCCAAGCAGACCTCCATCGGGAGGGAGTTCCACAGCCTCAACATGGCTACCGAGAACGCCCGCCTCATCATCATCACCCAAGAAACTCAGGGGAAACCAAGATGTGCTCCCCCAGCTGACTGCAGGGGCCGGTTCAGAACCTGGGGGGGAGGTGATTGTGCTGATAGGCAGGGCCAAGGCCATATAGGGCTCTATAGATCAAAACCAACACCTTGAATCAGACCCAGAAGACTATTGGCATCCAGTAAAGAGATAGAAGGACCGGTGTAATGTGCTCATGGTGACCCGTCCCCATAAGGAGACGGGCCACCACATTCTGCATCAGCTACAGTCTGGATCATCACCAACAGTAGCCTCACATAAAGCACATTGCAGTAGTCCAGTCTTGAGGAGATGAAAGCATGTATACTGGTGGCTAGGACAAAGTCCGAGATGTACGGTCAAAGTCAATATACGAGATGTAATTGGCAAAATGCACCTGTTGCAACGTGACCCTGCCCCCACCCGTGACGAGCTATACAACAGGTTGCCAGGCAACCCAGGGGAAAAAGAAGCAACACAGCAGTGGACGGAGCACTGTTGCGATGCAGTGCACACCTGGTGGGGCTGTGTAGAGCATGAGAGGCGGGGCTGGGACTCTGCTCTGAGTACTGACACCTGGTGCACAGGGGATATAAGGACCAGCGGGGAACCAGTTCCCCGCCGGTAATCATGAGAGAGGCTGGCCCCTGCAGCGTGTCTGTTACCCTATCTTGCTTCCTTGCCCATAGCTCTTGCTCCTTGTCCTGTGCCCCAGTGTTGTGTGTTCCCTTCTCCTATCCATCCCCCTGCATAATCCTTGTCTGTGAGCCAGCGTGTGTAGTATTTTTACCTCCCTGAGATTCTCCACAGCCTTATCCCTGCTCCTTAGCCCCCCCCCCGCCTTTTCCCATTTCCCTGAGCACTTGCCTTTTCCTCGCTCCCCAACTACTGCCTCAGTCCTCTGCCTTGGCACCCCTGGGATTCCTAGACCCCACTTCCCTTCACCGGTTACATCACTGTGTCCTGGGCTCGTACGAAACTGTGAGTAACGTCCTTGTTGTTTGTTGGCATCTCCCTTGGAACCCTGCGCATAGTCCTCCTCTCCTTTATGATGAGTTGGGTTGCCTTCGGTTATTGAAGGAAAGCCCTAACATGACCCTGAGGGAATTACCTTTCCAGTGGTATCATCCGATAGGAGAGAAACTTGCCAAAGGGTTACACCTCCCCCCTTCTCCCCAAGTGCTCCCCCCTCCTTTCCCCCTTTCCCCGTGACAGAATTACTGGCACAATCCAATTCCCCGCCATGGGGCTTGAACTCCAGGTCGCTGAGCTAAAGCAAACTGTACAAGCATTGACTATGGAGGTTCAGGATTTTTGTGGAGAAAACCAGGAGTTGCGTAAGCAAAATCAGGCCCTACAACAGGCCTTGGCCCCCTCTAAGGCCGCCCTCATGGAAGCTGAGCAAGCCCCTGTGGCCCAGGCCGCTCCTCCACCTCCAGTGTCTCCCCCCTGCCCCACTCCTATGCTTAGGGAACCTAAAGCCCCCAGACCCGACAAGTTTTATGGGAATAGGAAGGCTTGTCAGGGTTTTTTGGCCCTATGTGATTTGACCTTCCAAACTCAGCTATTGACTTATGGGACCGACCAAGCCAAAGACTTCTTCAGGAGTAGGGTAAATCAGTGTCAGAATCCTGCATTTTACAAATACAATTCTAATTAAAAGAAGGGGACCGACTGTGAAAAACAGACACACAGGGAAGAAAGTACAATCAAACCCCTTATTAGGCCAAAAAGGTATGGTAAGGTATTTTTAATTTAGAATTTCTCTGTCTCTCGAGCTGAATTGGCAACAAGGGCGTCTATCAGAGGGCTGCAGTCTTTTTGGCCTAATAAGGGGTTTGATTGCACTTTCTTCCCTGTGTGTCTGTTTTTCACAGTCGGTCCCCTTCTTTTAATTAGAATTGTATTTGTAAAATGCAGGATTCTGACACTGATTTACCCCACTCCTGAAGAAGTCGCCCGATGTGCGACGAAACGTTGAGGGAAGGGATCCTACTAGAAGTTACAGATAATCACCTGTGATTTATACAATATATGTTGTATTACCTTGTACAAATGTAACCACATGTGATTTGTATATTTATATGCTGTCACTGTCATTTGCCTTTTGTACATATAAGCCAGGTGCTTACTACTGGTATTATTATGAATGCTTATAAAATGGGGTGTATTTACAAATTTTTGATTTCTCTATCTATATTGTAAATATTGGGCTTTATTTAAATAGGAGCTGACTTTAGAGCAGTCTCCCCTTTTTGATGTTATAATTGTACAGATGTACTGCTCTTTATACCTTTTTCTGTCAATAATCCGCCCACCCACTGCACATGCACCAGCATGCCCATGCACCCCCCATCTGGCGGCACCAGGTAAAAATGGCCTGATATAAAAACCAGCACAGACATTTTACTGAGCTAGAATTTCTGATGTTTTCATATCTCTAAAAGCTGCTTTGTACCTTTCCTAGTTTGTTTTAAGACTTCACTAATATTTAACAACTGTATAGAGAGAACTCTATAGGACAAAATACCTGATTTATTACCCCTTCCTTGGACTTTGACAGTACTGACATTTGTTTTCATAGTCTTCCCAACTGTTTTTGCCAGGAAAAAAAAGTGAACACTTCATTCAGAATGACAGATATCACCCATGTTAAAACCATTAATTACAACCCAGTTGGTGGTTCTTATTAAGATTTTATTTACACCATCATTTTGAAAAATACACTCTTACTATTTATTTTGCAAATATTTAGTTTCCATTATCGAGAGCCGAGGATTACATACCAAGTATTATAGTGAGTTGAGGATTATAAAAAAAAGTATGTAAGAGATGTTAGTCCACTCCAGTTCAAGTTTGGTTTATGCAGCTTCCACTCAACCCCCACTCACATGATTTGCAGGTCCATACTAAGAAACAGGCATCCCCTAGTATGTCTTTCATGCCCTTGCAGGGCAGACATCATATTGCAAACCACTTTTACCTGAGGCACTTAGAAGAGCCTCTGGAGTCCCATATTCAAAAGTAAAGTCACATGTGGGGTGTTTACACGCTCCCTGTGCAGCTGGAAGTGACGTGCTGCCCATTCTCTTCAGTGGTGGCTGCAGATGCGGGGCTTTCAAGAGGCACGTTCTGTAGACCTGAAAATTGAGGTCTACAGCAGGGGCGGCAGGCCCCGCAGGATTTTTGGGGCAGTGCCCCCCTAGCGCCATGGGGGACCCAGCTGCTGCTTTTTTAAAAAAAAACCAAAAAACTCGTGTCCGCTTCTGACAGCAGCAGCAGCCTCTGACTTCAAGAAGCTGCTGCTGCAGTCAGTAATCTATCTCCCTTCCGGGACCCACTCTCACAGCTCACACAGAGAGTGGGTCCTGGAAGGGACAAAAAGGCTCAGCTGCTCAGCCACCCAAACTGCGTTTTCTATTGAAAACGTGATTTGGGCAGCGGAGCCCCTCAGTCCACAGCACGCATAGGGTGTGCTGTGGAGGGAGGGGCTATCCTTTTCCATTGTGCCTAATGGGCGCAATGGGACTTCTCGCCTGGGCGCTTGATACAAACGCCCAGGCGAGAAGCTTTGGGCCGGGTGGCTGAGGCAGGGACCAGAACGCATGCGCACTGCTCCCTGCCTCAGCCGCACATGCTAGGGACAAGGCTGGCGGCACGCTGTTGAGCTCTCCCTCAAACAGTGCGCTGCCAGCCTCAGCCGCTTCCCTGCCTCTGCCGCTCCCCCCCCCCATTCTGCCGCTCAGAGCGGCGGCGGGGGGGGAGGAAAGCAGGGAACTTTTTTTTTTTTTTAGCTTAAATTCCCCACGTGTCCTGGCTCCCGAGGAGCAAGGCACGCGAGCAATTTAAAACAAGGCAAGTCTCCCACGCCCTCTGCCTGCAGCCCGGGCTGTCGGGGACCGCCAGAGCAGCAGCCAGGTAAGTGATCCCTCCCCCCACCCTGCTCCCACCCCCGAGGGTCCCCTCACCCCGCTCCCACCCCAAACAGTCCCCCCACCCTGCTCCCATCCCGCTCCCACCCCCAAGGGTCTCCCTCACCCCCAATGGTCTCCCCCGAGGGTCCCTCCACCACCCTGAGGGTCCCCCCACCCCGCTCCCATCCCCCAAGGATCCTCCCACCTCCCGAGGGTCCCCCTCCCTGCCCGCTGTAACTGTGCGTCTGGCGAGCTTTAGCTGTGTTTGCAATACTGGAAATGGGGTGCTTTTTAAATCGTGAGATGTAACTGCATCTGGCGAGCTTTAGCTGTGTTTACACTGCTGGAAATGGAGTGCTTTTTCAATCCTGAGATGTTACTGTGAGTCTGGCGAGCTTTAGCTGTGTTTACACTGCTGGAAATGGGGTGCTTTTTCAATCCTGAAATGTTACTGTGAGTCTGGCAAACTTTAGCTGTGTTTACACTGCTGGAAATGGGGTGCTTTTTCAATAATGAGATGTAACTGTGAGTCTGGTGACTCATGGGCCTTGAAATTCCCCCCCAACGCGCGCACACACACACAGCAGAGGGCAAGAATACTGCTTCAGAAGGGACTTCTGAAGCAGGGATTGGGGTTCCTCCAACATACATGCAGCAAGTCCCTTCTTTCTGAAGCAGTATTCTTAACCTCTGCTGCATGTGTGTGCGTCTTTGCTAAAACTGCTTGTAAGTGAGGTTTAAGGTTGTCTGCCT
>QEPC01015114.1:431490-454713 GCA_003113815.1 Sphenodon punctatus | reverse complement strand
CTGCTATGGCACTACCACTGATGGAGAGACAGCGAGTTGTCCTACTGGAGTCCCATCCACTTACTGGATGAGATGCTATTAGGAGGGTTCTCTCAGTCTCCAAGTGGCAGGGTTTTACTCAGCAGCAAGGAGTTCCCAGTGTAAACTAATGTTCTGTCCATCACATCTTAACGCTGAAAACTCTTTGTTGCTGGATTTTTGGAGGCTCCGTCTACAATGGACAAGCCCCTCCCTAGAGCTTTGCCAGCCATAAGGTTCTGCCAACCCGCCGGTGGCAAAGCCGCTAGAAGACCGGCAAGCCTTTGGGGCCCGACAGCAAGGCTTGGCACATGGCCCCTCAAACCCTTGGGCCGAGCCTGCTTATCTGGGTGGAGCACCAGCAGTGTCTTAAACAAACAACAAAACCAATCCTTATAACTCAAATGTTGGGATCTAGCCCAAAATGTTACTCTCTCTATAAATTCTTATTATAATAAGCACCAAACACACCCAGTAATTGTTAATACGGATTCTGCAAACCCTCCAAACATTATGAAGGGGAATACCTTCAAACTCTCTCTCCATAAAGACACCTTATATTTATACTCTCAACCCATATTTGAAGAACAAAAGTGCCATTCTTATAGCAACATGAAATACCTCTCTACAGTGATTCACTAGCACAAAAAGAAACCAGGATAGCAAAACCCCTGATAAACCTTTCTTCATGAAACTTCTTACCAATGACTCAAAACACACCTAATGGTGACCAGTGTTAGTTAAATAGGCTCTCAAAACTACGC
The DNA here is from genome assembly GCA_003113815.1 of Sphenodon punctatus. NCBI lineage: Eukaryota > Metazoa > Chordata > Lepidosauria > Sphenodontia > Sphenodontidae > Sphenodon > Sphenodon punctatus. The sequence continues at coordinate 453,931 of QEPC01015114.1, read as the reverse complement.
GTGAAAAACCACCTCACCTGTTTAAAAAAAAAAAAACCAGGAGAGTATGTGGTAACAATTATTTCACAAAAAACATCTCAATTGTAAAGAGTCATTCAACCTCTCGGGTTTGACAGAGTTAAACCTGCAAATCCAGAATGCCTCTCTTTGAAGAAGTCATAAGCCAGGGGACAAACAATCCTGTCCTCTTCTATAAGATCTGTCATTTTAAGATATTGGAGATTAGTTTCACACATTCCCCAATATGAGGAACCACCGCTCTTCGCCTTCAAACGTAGCAGAAATCTTAAGGAAATGATTGTTAGAGCAGATATGATTTCCCCTAATAAGATTCTTCCACAAGGCATCAGGGGTAATGTAGTGGGCCACTTTAAATGTGGCAATTGCAAATTTTGCAAACACACTAAGAATATTAAATCTTTTGAATTGAATGGATCTATGATTTCCATGAAATATTTTAGTACCTGTGATACAGAACAAGTCATCAATGCACTTAAATCTCCTTGTGGCAAGATGTACATAGGACAAACTAAGAGGAAGGTTAAACTCCGGAATGGGGAGCATTTGAGTTGTCTCAGGAAAAAGATTGTAACAGCACCCTTAGTTACTGATTTTGAAGAGTTTGAACATGGATCTGAAGTCCTGGTTTTTGGGTGATAGAACGCATTGAGGGCTGCGAAAGACTTGAACAGTGACTTCTTCAAAGAGAGGCATTCTGGATTTGCAGGTTTAACTCTGTCAAACCTGAGGGGTTGAACGACTTTTTAGAATCAAGATGTTTTTTGTAAAATAATTGTTACCACATACTCTCTTGGGTATTTTTTTTAAACAGGTGAGGTTGTTTTTCATGAGTGGTTTTGAGAGCCTATTTAACTAACACTAGTCACTATCAGATGTGTTTTGAGTCATTGGTAAGAAGTTTCATGAAGAAAGGTTTATCAGGGGTTTTGCTATCCTGGTTTCTTTTTGTGCTAGTGAATCACTGTAGAGAGGTATTTCATATTGCTATAAGAATGGCACTTTTGTTCTTCAAATATGGGTTGAGAGTATAAATATAAGGTGTCTTTATGGAGAGAGAGTTTGAAGGTATTCCCCTTCATAATGTTTGGAGGGTTTGCAGAATCCGTATTAACAATTACTGGGTGTGTTTGGTGCTTATTATAATAAGAATTGATAGAGAGAGTAACATTTTGGGCTAGATCCCAACATTTGAGTTATAAGGATTGAGTTTGTTGTTTGTTTAAGACACTGCTGGTGCTCCACCCAGATAAGATAATATACTACTTTGAAGGGATAAAGAGGCTCCCTATTTAAGGTATGTAAGACTTAAATTGTTACCAGGAATGGAGGCAGGTATGGGGGATATTTTATTTTATTTTTGGTTTGGTCTATTACGTACCCTTTAACAGAAACATGTGATACTTTTTATTTTTGTAGAGTTTTGTGGTTTTTTTAAATGGTGCCTATGAGACTGTGGAAGCACCTTAGAGGCTGAGGGTCATTCCTTTGATCAGGTAATAGCTTTTATATACCCCCTCACTCCTTCTCCCTCCCCTTTTTTTTTCCCAAAGGGGTTTTTCATCTCTTTTTTGTTGATTCCACTGGAGTTTATTTGGTAACTTTTGTTTCATGATACCTTGTGTATTCTATTATGTGATATAATATATACATTGAAGAATGGTCTCATCCACATTTTATTTACTCTATTTTTAGAGATACATCAATGGAGTTCTGAAGAAGACCACAGTTTGGTCAAAACATGTTAACTCTGTTTTGAATTGTCTCAACATTTTTGTATGGCAGGGGTCTATACCCATTCTTTGTAACTCTATTTTGAATTGTCTCAACAATTTTGTATGGCAGGGGTTTATTTCCCAATGTTTGTAAATATTTTTCATAGCCCTTTTTTGGCATTCATATTCTATGTACCCTTATGGGTTATCTGTGTTATATTCACTGTATACATAGTTTCACAATATATGTATTGTATAAGACAACAGCCCTCTATTTGTTGATTTTGCACTTCCAACATTTTAAAAAATATTTTTTTCTGTTTCTGAGACTTTTTCATCACTTAGGTCACTTTCCAATAATTTTTTGTCACTTTCTGGGACTTTTTCATCACTTTACGGGAATTTTACAACTGTTTGACAGCAGTTTTACAGCAGTTTTGGCAATTTTCAGTATAGCTGGCAATCTCCACAGCCCCTGGGGGTGCACACATGGCACATACAGGGCTTGGGACTGGCTTGTGGTAGCCCCATTTAACGAGCAAAAAATATCAGAAAACAGCGGGAAAGCCCATACATTTCCAGGTAGCACGAATCTGATCAAAGCAGCATTCACTGAGATTTTTCATTTCAGGTCTACTGTGAATTAAAAGTACTCAAATCTGATATCTCAGATTAGCTGCCATCAAAAGGATGATCTATAAAGAATGGAGTGTAGAGCAGGTCACTGTAGACTCTACAGTGACCTGCTCTACACTCCATTCTTTATAGATCATCCTTTTGATGGCAGCTAATCTGAGCAAAGATATCAGATTTGACAGAGTTTTTCCAGTGCCTTATTATTTCCAATTATATAATCAGATATTCTTATAACCAATTTTAACAATTTTAATATCTGTAGAGATTAAATATTCTTTTTCATACTCAAATATATTTAAATTGGCAGTTCTGTGCTCAGAATATTCTCTCATTTTTCTTAGTATTTTATAAATGACTTTGTCTTCACAAAAGCATATTAATACACTTCCTACATTTCCTGAATAAAATCTTAATCACTCAGGTGTATATTGCCACTGATGAGACACAGGGTGCATTTTGATGTTATAAAGAAGTCTGAACTGTTTTAATCTGGTTGCTTAAGATGCGCATTACAACTTGCTATTCCCCATTCACACATTCTACTTTTCTCCGCATTTGAAGTTAATGCACATTATAAAAATGTGTAGTGTACGCATTCCCACAGTTTATGGGCATATTTTTCTTGCTTTTATCTGCATTCTTAGCGTTGCAGGAAGGAAACCAGAAATAACCTTTCTCCCTTCCTCTGGAAGCTGTTTCTCCCACCACTCTGGAGATTCTTTCCCTGCCTTACTTGCCTGGAGCAGCATCAGCTATCTCTGTGGACCTCTGTTGTCCTGGAGGATTTACAAAAGATTCCTGTGCATTCCTTTATGTGCCACATTTCCACATTGAAAATATGTGTATTATGTGAATACGGTTTCATTGCAGCATTCGCACAATCAATGTGCATTTTAAAAAGTCCTTATTCAAGATGGTTTGGGGCACCCTGTAATTCATGTTTCAAATATGCAAATTAGATATAAAATATAAGGATAAAAGCATTCCCAAGTCACTGACATATTTGGATAAAAGAATAATGCACATAAATCAATGATGTGGGAAAGCACCCACACACTTTTTATAAGTCCACATGAGGTTGTAGTCAACAAACCATTTACTCCAGAGTAGTCAAATTCATCATCAATAGAACTACATAGGAGTAAGTTGTTTGATGACTGGAGCCACAAGATCTACATTAATTACTCTTATTCCATTCATGGAGTCTCACCAAAATAAACTGAATTCTACAAGGGAAAAATGGTCTGATTCTTGTGCTTTTTTCTCAGGATCTGGGACTTGGTTGTACAGAAAATACAGCTGAGGTCTCTGGATCAGAGTGGGTATGCATTTTGTTTGCTTAGGATTTGTTTGTGTATTTGTTTCCTTATTGTGGGTTATCAGAGAATATCTATGGCCCTTTTTACATGGGTGGCGCCCATGCATGAACACCCAAATATCTGGGTGTTCATGCGTGGGTGCCACCTGTGTAAATTCCATGGTGGGTGTGCATGTGTGCGTGCACGCATGCGCCCCCACGCAAAGCATGCAAACCCACCTCCACCCATCTCCCATGCATGGCGCAACCAGCCAATGTGGTGGTTGTTTTGTGCATGTTGATGGGTGGAGGTCGAGGTAGATGGGTGTGCGCCCATCTACACCCTCACCCATCGCACATAGACCAGAGTACACGCCAACCCACACGCCCCACGCCATGGCCCGTGTGAAAAGGACCACTAAAACAAAAGTAAGCTTTTAAGGGGAGATGGAATGTATAATTTAAAATTCATGTTCATTGCTTTTAAATAATGGCTTCTCCAAAAATAGCCCAGTTTACTTAAGAATATGTTAATACAATTTCTGAATCCCAAAAGATCTTGTCTGTGGTTCGGACTTTGCATACTTAAAGATTTTTTAAAAATATGTATTACAGAAGCCTGTTGTGATTTGAATCTAATCCTTCTAAGGAATGTTTGAAATGTATGGTCTGGAGTACAAGGCACAGAATTGTGCAAAACAGTCTTTGCAAAGTTTTCCTTATCTATAATAACGTAACTGTGGTTTAGATCTTTGTTCAGAAAGCATATGGTTTTTATTTCTTTTATTTCAATTTTTGACAAGACACATTTTGTCATTAAAAATTATTTTTAAGAGTTTAAAGGAACTGCTTCAGATAATATGCAGATCAGATTTTGCTTCCTTTTTTCCTTGTAACTTTGTTCCAGATTTTTTTTTAGGAATATCTCATTGAATTTGAGGTTTTAAACTTCTGCTCAAGGATATGCCCCAAGTTCAGATGTTACCTGTATTCTACTAAATTTCTATTCAGGAATTCAGGAAATTTTAGAGAACTTAAAATTGACCATAGTTTGAGAAGTTTGAATCTAATGCAGAATATATATTTTTTTTCCTGTTCAGTTTTCATTTAGACCAAACCTATATGAAAGTCCAATAGTCTGTTTCCCATTCTGCAGTCAGTAATACTTTCATTAAAAAAACACTGGTGAGAGAGGCAGAGCTGACATGTGAATGAGAAGCATAGACCATTAATGGGAAGCAACAATATTATTTTTTACTATTGGAAACATTTGTTTCTTAAAATTAAGTTGTGGAACCAAATTCAACTTGATTACATTTGTTCTTTTCCACAACTATGTCACAGCACCAAAAACCCAGGTGTAACAGAGGATAAGCCAAGTAATGGACGTCCTTGTTTTTAAAAGTCAGTTACAGTGCCAATTTTAGGGAAACAAATACAAAAAGTGTTTATTTTTTCATCACTTTACAGGAAAGAAAGCCTTCAACACAGTTACAGAGGAGTGGAGATGTGTAAGTGTAGGAGGAGGGGCTAGAGAAAAAACAAAGGAGCTGAATGAACAGAGTCCAGTACATTTACCTGTCAATTAACCAAAACCATTATTTTTAGCAACCCAGACAGCACAGTAAATTTTGAGATAAATTCCACTGGCAGCAAGCTTTTCAACTGCCACATTGAAATCCATTAGAAATGCCACACCAATAATTGTCACACCAAACCTCTGACAGTGACCTCTCTCATAACTAGTGCTGGAACGCAGTCCTTGGTTTCCCTCGGGAAACACCAAGGACCGGTGTGTTTGGTCTCTATTTCCCAAGTACAAAAGTTCCTAGGAAAGGTCCCAGAACTTTGGAACTCAGAAAATCCTCAGCTGAGGGCAGGGAAGAGGGCCAGAGGGTATGGAAGCTGAGGCCGGAGGCTAGTGCTAGGCCTCTGTTCCCCCTTCCCTGGCCCCTGCTGCCCAGGGATGGTGTAGACCAACGGGGGCCAGGGAAGGGGGTGGGGGATTGGATGTGGGGTGGGTGCTTAGCAGGAGCAGGGGCCTAGCAGGGGGTTGGGTGGGTTACTTACCTTCCAGAGAGTTCCCACACCAATGTGTGGCCTCTTCCCAACTGGTACATTTAAAAGCAAATAACAAACAAACCAACTGAGCATTCTCAGAAAGGGCCTGAATGGTGAGTTGTTTTTAATTTTCAAATTTAACAGCAGGGAAGAGGCCACGCATCAGCACAGGACACCTCTGGAAGGTGAGTAACCCACCCTTGACACACACACCCCGATAGACACCCCTCGCCCCCTAAGCATCCTTACCCCCCTCAGAAACCTGTGATGTGAGTATACTTTGAGGGTTCAAGGAGCGGCCTGAATACTTGGGACTGCTTCTCGAACCCTAGAAAATATTTGCAGCTGTTTTTTTCCTATTCAGAACACCACTACTCATAACTGATGAACCACTGAACCTTCTGGCAGTGAACTTCCTCAGAACTGCAGAGCCCTGGAATCATGAGGCTCCAGCTACCACCAGGGGAGGCTAGTGCATATGGGCACTGGGAGCAGTGACCTCCTTGTACCCATGGTGCACACACCCAGCCCACACCTGCATCCCTCAAACCCCTTATCTCACCTCTGGTGCTACAGCGTCTGTGTGTGGCCTGTTGCCCTGAAGACAGGTCCCAGCTGGCAAGGCATTCTCTGTCTGGAGGGAACACCCAGAGCATCACAGCCAGAAGGTGTGGCCAGCAGCAGGCAATGGGTTCCAATTGGAACCCAGCAGTCATTAGAATCATGCCTCCCAGGCAGTCCTGCTCCTGGCTTCTCCTCCCCCACTCCCTCTGTTCCTCGTTGGCCTGGTTGGCTGTGACATGTGGTAGGTCACTCTCCAGAGTGAACACCCAGAGCATCATAGCCAGGAGGTGTGGCCAGCAGCAGGCAATGGGTTCCAATGGGAACCCAGAAGCTATTAGAATCAATTGCCTGATAGGGCATTTCAGAAAAAAAAATAGTCTCTCAAAGCAGGCCCTCCTCCTCCCGTCTCCCTTCTGTAGGCAGAGCCAGACTACAGTTTCAGTGGATCCAGTCTTCTACTTTGTCTGTATTTCCCAGGGGCGGCTGGTGGGTCTTGAGGTTGGAGGGGCAATAAGGCCGGCGGGCAACGGTGGGCGGAGCCAGGGCAATGGTGGGCGGCATAACCCAGCAGCAAGGAGTTGCAAGGGTTAATGTTGGATGGACATTACATTACTTAATCAAGCAATTTCAGTTAGGTTAGGCAGGTTATAACCACCTCCTCTGCCAGGTTTAAAAGCAGGCAGACAACCTTAAACCTCACTTACAAGCAGTTTTAGCAAAGACACACACACATACACACACATCAGGTTAAGAACGCTGCTTCAGAAAGAAGGGACTTGTGCATGTATGTTGGAGGGACCCTAATCCCTGCTTCAGAAGTACTTTCTGAAGCAGTATTCGTGTGTGTGTGTGGGGGGGGGGAATTTCAAGGCCCATGAATCACCAGGCTCACAGTTACATCTCAGGATCTCAAAAGCATCCCATTTCCATCATTGTGAACGCACAGCTAAAGATCGCCAGACTCACAGGTGCATCTCGGGATCTCAAAAGCATCCCATTTCCAGCACTGTGAACACACACCTAAAGATTGCCAGACTCACAGGTACATCTCGGGATCTCAAAGCATCCCATTTCCAGCATTGTGAACACACACCTAAAAATTCCACCCTTGGGGGGTAGGAGCAATGTGGGGGAACCCTGGGGGGTGGGAGCAGCATGGGGGGACCCTCAGCGGGTGGGAGCGGACCCTCGGAGGGTGGGAGCAGGGTGGGGGGACCCTGGGAGGGTGGGGGGGGCGTCCTAGGTGTGCTGTGGACTGAGGGGCTCAGCCGCCCAAATTGTGTTTTCAATAGAAAACGTGGTTTGGGCGGCTGAGCCAGCTCAGCCTTTTTGTCCCTTCCGGGACCCACTCTCAGAGTAGCTCTGAAATAGACTCGAGTGAGATAGACTAGAGCCTGACAGCTGCATCAGCCTCTGAAGCACCCGGTAGGGGCTGCTGCGGCTGTCAGAAGCGGCAGTGGGGGGGGGTTGTTTTTTTACAGAGACGGTGTGGTGGGGGTCCCCCAGGGTGCTAGGGTGGCAGTGGCCCAAACTCCCTGGGGGGGAGCCACACCTGGTATTTCCCCATGGCAAATGTGGAGTGGGGGTGAAGAGAGCTTTTTGCCTCCTGCCCCATGTGTTCTGGACTTGGTTCTGCTTGTGCTTGGTTGCCTGCTTTCTTCCTAAGCAGATATGGGGGGACTTTGCCATGGATCTCCCACCCCCTTTCATTGTGTGTGCCCTCATCTCTGCCACCTTATTCTGAGTTCAATCTTTTAGTATTTGGGGGTAGGAAGTGGATCCAGGGGCCAGATCCAGGAGCTGGAAGGAGCATAAAACCTTGTCATTGACCACATTTGGCCCTTCGACCTGAGGTTATCGAGTAGATTTGAGGGGGTGAGATTTGCAGTGACTCCATCATGGGCTGGACTTTGGGTTTGATTGATTGCTTTAAAATTACAGGGTGTGGTGGTTTTTTTGGGTGTGTGTGTTTTTTTAAAAGAGTTTGTCTGTTTCAGTGTTGCCAACTTATGAGTCTCATGATTGTAAGTGTAATGGATCTAGGAATATTACTCCCTGTTGGGATTAATTCGCCCTGGAATGTAAATCCATTGTATAGGGCCATCAGCCACACCTGAGCTCTCCTGCCAGTCTCTTGTCTGAGAACAATGGGTTGGGCTAAGTACTGGGTGGAACAGCTTTCAGTCAGAGTCTGAGAGTAGAGGGCTGCTGCCTACCTGGAGGTTTTGTGCTGGAGTTTGGGGGCAGAAGGACACAGAGAGACAGCCTTTTTGGGAGCTCCTCTGGTGCTGCACCTGGAGGGTTCAGTAGGACTTGACTGAAGGAGCTTGTAGTTGATCCCAGCCATTCCTCTCATTGTGTACATTTGTAAATAAATGGACTATTATATCACACAGAAAGTTTTCAGTTTCTCTCTCCCGCCAAAGGGACACTGACCCAGCAAGGCTGCCCCTAGAACTTCCCACCACTCGGGAAGTGAGGTGAGCAACATAAGGGTGTTGAAAATCCAAAGGTGATGAGAAATGTGATAAACCTGTGATTTATGGCTTTCACTAAGAAAGCAAGTTTCCCTAAAGTTGTAGACAGAAGCTTTAAAACATGACTGCAGTGTTTGGCTGAGAAATTGAAGGCAAATGGAAAGAACCCCGGGTTAATTATTGCTTTAAGCCAGAACTGAGGAGGCTTTTCTGTCCTAGGAGCCACACTGAAAATTAGTACGAGCTCCAAGGGCCAACAGAGTTTGTGGGTGGGGATGCTTAATGGGTGTATTCAAGAAAAGGACGGTCCAGATGATGCATCTGTGCCATGGACTTGTCCCCTAACCTTGTGTGCATGCCCTCCTCTCTGCTTCCTTATCCTGAGCTCAGTTTTTCAGTGCTTGGGGGTAGAGATTGGATTCAGGGCCCAGATCCAGGCACTGGAAAGGGGGGGACATATAAACTTGCTGAGGTTCACATTTGGCCCCTGGGCCTCAGGTTCCCCACTCCTGCTTTAAGCTGTGAGTTTGACCTGTTAGTTGGTTTGTTTGAAAAACTAACAACTGATGCGTTATATATCAGATGTCTTGGTTCTCATTATGTCTTTCTCCATTTGTACATGTCAATGGAAAATAGGGCCGGCCCCAGGGTTTCTGGGGCCATGTGTGAAGTCTTGGTGCGGGGTCTAATTTATATAATTAGACCCCACTAATTATGCAAATATGTAAATTTACATAAAACTTACTCCCTCTGAACAGGAAGGATTCCCATTCTCCACCCCTCCAAGCAGCCATGGAGAAGCATGGCCTCCCCATGCTTCTTCCCCCCAACCCTCGTGGTTTGGCACACCTTGGCTGCCTTACCTGGCGCTCAGCCGAGTGGCCATAGACAAGCATGGCCTCCCAATGCTTCCCTCCCACCTCCCCAGCCAAGCGTCTACCACCACTCCCCAGGAATGGTTCCACTGCAGGGGCAGCCAGGCGGGCAGTGAGGCAGGCACAAAGAAACTGCCTGCGTCCGTTGCCTTACTGGGGGAGGGGGGTGAGCTTAGTCAGCCTCGCCTCCAGGGCATGTTGCTTCTTGCTGTCAGTGCCGCCTGTGCCTTGTGCACGCATGTGGTGTGACCCGTCCAGAGGTGCTGCTATCAAACACACGACACCCAAAATGCAGCCAGCCTATTAAGCGCATTATGCCATGAAAAGAGACATATATATATATATATATATATATATATAAAAAACCAGTTCAGTTGTGCCCCCATACTCAATTCACGCTGCCCCCACCCCATAACCAGTTCATTTGTGTCCCTGCCCCCCATATAATCAATTTAAGCTGCCCCCCACCCATAACAATTTCATTTGCGCCCCTAGGGCAGCATGAATTGATTATATGGGGGGGGCACAAATGAACTGGTTATGGGGTGGGGGTTTAAAGACCGTGTTCCTGTTAGCAATAACTTCGTTGCTATTGAAGAGTTAGTGAAATAGCAGCCATAATAATCTCAGAACTATATTTACAGATTTTCCAAGATAGAATAGATATTGCTTTACATCCTAAATTCCTACCTAACATAGTATAAGTAAGACAGTTGTGAGAATGTGGCCCTTTTTACACAGGCCTCTCCCACCAATGAACACACAGATTTCTGTATGTTCATGGGTGGGGGAGCACCATGTGAACGATGCAGCACATGTGCCCATGGTGAGTGGGGGTGAATGCACACGTCCGCCTAACACGCATCCTGACTCACCCCCTACTCGTTCCCACACACAGAGAAACCAGGGGAAACGGAGGTTACTCTGTGGGTGCGGATGAGTGGGGGGTGAGTGGGGATGCGTGTGCAGCCGTGTGCACACCCTGCCCATGCACCAGCGCACCCACACACCTGGCAGAGCCATGTAAAAACGGCCTGTGAGGAACCACTTGAAGAAGAACAGAAGCTTGCTGCCTTGTAAACAGTTTCTTCAAGATGGCTGTGAACATTCTCACAACACCCACCTTTCCAGCCCTGCATAGAATGTTCTTATATTCCTAGAAAGGGTTGGAAGGAACTGTCATTCTGAGAGGGAGAGTGCTTTTTATGCTAGAGGAGCTTGAGACCATCACGTGGTCTATTATTTGAATAGGGTGAGCATGCACAATACAGTTGTGAGAAAGTTAGATGCCATCTCAAAGAACCTTCTTTACAAGGTAACAACCTTCTGATCACTCACATGAGGAGGAGTTGTTTGTAATCAAACAGCTTTATCTCCCAGTCCGGTGTCCTGGTGTCCTGCTGCTGCTGCTGCACTAATAGCAGGCAGAGGCATATGAGGGATGGGGATCAGAGCCAGGAAGGGGAGGCAGAAGAACTTATTGGAGGAGAAGCTGGCTGCAGCTTGCTGCCCAGCCAGGGAAGCACGGGGCTCCAGCTGGTCATGGGGTCATGTGTGGCCACACGTGTGGCACATGCCTGGGGCTGGCCCTGATGGAAAATTTGCTGTTGCTTGTCTCAACTCTCTTTTCTGCCTTTGGTAGTTGCTTGTTGTCAAAGAGCATTAATGAACATTTTCTGTTTGGTTTGAAAGTAATTGTGTTGAATATGCTATACTGACAACATTTATCTTCTGTACAGTGGTGTCCATACAAGTACAACCTGAATAATTTGCATTTTTTAGTTCCTGTGTGATTTGATGGTTGAGAAAATTGAACTTTGAATGCTTAAATTCGTCAGGATATTTTGGTGGGCTCATTGTGGGAAAAAAATCACAGACAAAATATAGAAGCTTTTCCAAATAACTTTTTGGTGACAAAGTTGTTCAATGACTAAAGCACTTAAAAAAATACTTGCTTTGCTGATTTTACATGCAACCTTGTGTGGTTAGTCTCTTTGAAAGAAGAAATAGCTACATTATCCACTTTGCAATTTTCCACCCACTCTACTTGGAATTTGGGATCTTAAGGATTTTTTCATGTATTGTTTTTCTCTTGTTCACTGGTGAGGGAACTATATGAGACGTGGGAAATATTTTCCCTCCCAGGGATCAATTGCAGCATTTATGGTGTGCATTTTAGGATTCCATAGAATCCTGTTGGGTTTTTCTGCATGTTCTATGCATTTTAACTGTGGCCTATGCTGCTGTGTATTTCAGAAACTGTAATGTTTCCTTGAATTGCACCTTAAGTAAGGTACTGGAGATTTCTGTAATCTGGGCTAGCTGTTATGGTACTCCTACCATAGAACACATTGCCTGCTGGTCGTTATTGGAGACAGGTCCCTGCTTGCAATCTAAGAAGGATAAGGGTGAGGGGAACACAGGGAGACACACACACACACATTTCTATTTTCTACAGATGGGGAACCAAGGTTGTAAAATTCCATATTAATTTCACAATTCTGCTTGGCCCCACCCACTGCCCCACCAGCCTTAGAACCCACCAGTTGCCACTGGCTGCCACAGAGGATTCCTAATCTTACCCTGACTTACCAAACCTTTCAATTATTGGATCCAAACTATCATTTACTATTTTTAAAATAATCTGTTGATCTTTAGATAAATCAGAGAATTTGGGATTAATTCAAATTAGGGCTACCTCTTGTGAATTAGATCCATGCCCATCTTGGCTAATTAAATCTTGCAAGGAGACAATGGGGCCGTTGCTGGCGGGGGTGGTCAGTGCCTCCTTTTGGGATGGCAGAGTGCCGGGCTGTCTCACAGAAGCAGTGGTGCAGCCTCTGCTCAAGAAACCACTGCTTGACATTGACCCCTTGCCAGCTATCAACCTGTATCTAACCTTCCCTTTTTAGGGAAGGTTATTGAGTGTGTGGTGGCTCAGCAGTCGCAGGGGTATCTTGACTGCATTGGTTTACTTGATTCCTCTCAGTTGGAATTCCATCCAGGTTATGGCACGGAGACTGCACCTGTGGCCTTGGTGGATGATCTGGGCTGGGAGATGGACCAGGGTCGTTTGACCCTGTTGGTCCTATTAGATATGTCAGCTGCCTTTGATACGGTTGATCATGAGATGTTGGTGGTGCACCTGCGGGACTGTGCAGGGGTGGGCAGGACTATTCTTGAATGGTTCCGCTCATTCCTGACTGGGAGAACCCAGCGAGTGGTCGTCGGGGAGTGTTTTTCATCATATCGAGACCTTGCGTGTGGTGTCCTGCAGGGTTCCGTGTTGTCCCCCCTTCAACATATATATGCAGCCTCTCAGCAAAGTGATCAGGAGGTTTGGCATACAGTGTCACCAATATGTGGATGACACCCACCTATACCTCTTTTTTTCAACAGACCACACCCCACAATCTCCGTGCTTACTCAATGTCTGACGGCTATGGGAGATTGGATGAGGGCTAATCGACTGAGGCTGAATCCTGACAAGACAGAGGTGATGCTTGTGGGTAAGGTGATGGAGCTAACAGTCCCCATCATTGAAGGGGTCTGTCCTCCATTGGTTCCCCAGGTGCAGAGTCTGGGGGTACCCCTCAATGCACAGCTCCACCTGGATGCTCAGGTGGAGGCTGTGGTGAGGGGTGCCTTTCGCCAATTACATCTGGTACATCGTCTTAGGCCATATGTTTCAGACTCCAACCTGGCCACCATCATCCAGCTTTCATCACCTTGAGACTAGACTATGGTAACGCACTCTACATAGGACTACTAGGGATGTGCAAACAGATCACGACTCGGTCGTTCAGTTCGGTGACATTCGGTTTGGTTCAGCCGTTCAGAAATTGGTTTTGGTTTTGGTCTAGGTATCGCGTGGTTGGTCCCATGATCACGTTGGAAACCAGAAATTCGTGTGTGTGCGGAGCTTGCGTGGAGAGAGCGTGTGTGGTGTGGCTGGCTGTGTGGTGTTGTTTGGCTGTGTTGGACTGTGTGTTGGTTTGGTTTGGCTGTGTTGTTTTGGTTGGTTGTGGTTGGTGACTTGGTGGGTGTGTTTTTGTTTGGCTCTGTGGGACTTTGAAAAAAAAAATGAAGAGGGTGAAGCTGAATAGGGGAGATTGGAGGAAGGCCAAGGTGGCGGAGCCAGTGGAGGTGGAGGAGGTTGCTGCGGATGCCCCTAGACCTTCGGTGGTGGAGGTCGGCTCCTCGTCAGAGGAGCAAGAGTCGGGCACAGGAGGTGCTGCCAGGTTTGTAAACTTTTTTTTTAACTTTGAGGACAAGAAAAATACTATCCTTTAGAACGAGCTCATTGGCGTGTGGGTGGGTACGTGGGTGGTGGGTGGTGGGCAGTCAGGCACAAACAGTGGGCATCACCAGGTGGCAGCGGATGTCTGCCACAGAGAGAGAGGGTGTGAGGGGATCTTCCAGCAGTCAGGTACAAGCCGAAAGAAGCACCCACCCAAACACGTGCCAGCCCATCCCTAGCAAGGGTCTCTCATTGCCATTCCTAGCACTCCAAGAAGGGCAGGATTTGCACATGCCAGCCAGGGTTTCTCCATAGCCATCCCTAGCACCCAAATAAGGGCAGGATTAGCATGTGCCAGCAAGGGTTTCCAGTGCTAGCCCAAATAAGGGTAGGATTTGCACGTGCCAGCAAGGAGGTCTCCATTTGCCATCCCTAGCATAGCACCCCAAGGAGGGAGGGCTACAGGCATCATCATAAATTCATATTATTTACTTAGGTGTTGTTTGTGTTCCTGTTTCAGAGAGGATGATGATGCTGCCCCCCCTGCTTGTGCCCGCCGGACCACCGGAACCTCATCGAGGCAGAGGTCACCAGTGCCAGACAGTGGGAGCATGAGGTCCGATGTCTGGCTGTGGTTTAAGAAGCAGGATGGATTTGCCGTCTGCAAAGTAAGGCACGGGGGCTGGAACAACAAGGAATGGATTGCCCTATGACCTGTTAGGAAGTCCCCTGCAGAGAGAGAGTGGCCACCCACCCACTTGTGGAGACAGAATGCAGGCAGGGGTTGACACAGACCATTGATCTGACACAGTATGGCACTTCTTATGTTCCTTCCTATCTTTTATGTTCTTTAGGAATGAGGGAAAACATTTAAAAGGGCCAGACAGGGGACCACATCAGGGCTCATCGCCCATATTGAAAAACTCCACGGGGAGACAGTGATTAGGCAGCAGGACTCTGGTGTGGCCAGGATGGAGCATCATCGGCAGAAGAAGGGGGGGAAGGCAACCCAAAAGCGCCGCCATCAAAGCCCTTCCCCCTCCTCCAGCTCCGCTGAGGAGTCCACCCAGGAGGAGTCTGCAGCAGCAAGGACCTTTCGGGCCAAAGTGGAGAAGCCCACCCAGGACTTCCTGGATGGGGTACAGCTGCAAGCCTTAAATAGGGAGAACTGCCTGGTGGTCAAGTTCCAGGAGGTCGAGGTGGAGAAAAAGAAGGTGAAGGCATACTCCCAGTATGTCTCCGCCGAGATGGATGACCTGGAACTCTACCGTTAGTCGGTCTCCAGGTGGCATGCAGCTGTGGCAGGGGCTGTGGACTTTGCTTTGGCCCATGGCTTCCAAATACTGGAGCACGGGGTGCTCGGCCCTGTGCGCCCCTTTTGCCATTCCCCCAAGTTCCGGGGGACAGAGACTAAGAGTAGACCCCTTAAGTAATAAGTTTCCTTTCTAGTTTAAAATTTTTGGTTTTGGTTTTATAATGTTGTTGTTTGAAAAGTTTTGATAAAAGTTATATTTGTTGTTATGAGCTTTGTTTGAACAGCCCAATCTTTTATCCCTCTGCGCTGAAGTTCTGGCAGGTGGCAGAAACTCATACAGCTTGTCGATCCCTACCAGCAGCACCTGGCACCACATCTATACGTTGTGCCAGCAGCAGGGTCTAAAAATGTAGACAGCCCCTCAGGAGGGGCAGGGCTTGTGTGTGTGTGTGGGTGTGCCAGAGAGAAAGAGACAGGCTCCTTGGCAGTGGGCATCAGGCAGCGGGTGCTGGTGGTCAGAGGGGCTTTTATTTCAGCAGCTAGCTTCATCGGGAATCTGTGGGTGGGTGCGGAGGAGTAGGCTGTTGGGGGTTGGGGGGAAGGCCGGTGTGCGGGCACCGGGCTTCTGGATTCAGTGGAATGGAATAACAGTCCCCAGTGACTGGAATGATAGTTCCAGAATCTCGTTGATGGTTCCTGGGACAGGCAGGCATGACTGATTCAGGTACAGTGGAATGACAGCCTATGGGAGTTGAGTGATGTCCCTAGAATTAGTGCATGGTTGAGGGCACAGATGAGAGCTCTCGCTGGTTCTGGCAGGTGACAGGCAGCTTGAGCTGGATACACCTCTCCCCCTCCACCTCCATTTCTCTCGTTCTAGTGGGGAGCCTCTCTCTCTCTCTCTGGCCATATAGTGTAGGTGACAGCATGGGTTCCCATGCTGTCTGTCTCTCCTTCTAGCAGTGGGGAGACTTTCTCTGTCTCTCTTGGCAGCAACCTGGGTGGGCAGACAGCGTGGCATGAGAGGCAGGAAGGCAGGCTTTGAGCTTGGCAGCAACCTGGGCAGGCAGACAGGCAGTGTGGCAAGAGAGGCAGTAGGGAGGGCAGGCTGGGACTTTGGCAGGGCACTCAGATAGGCTCAGGCTGGCGAAGACTGTGCAGCATGCACATGCGTGAGAGAGAGCCAGTCAGATTGGTGGGCCGAGATCGTCTAGCTAGAGGCCAGCTGGCAGGCTTACAGTTTGTTTCCCAAAATGCTGCCACCCTGCGGTAAGTCAGATAAGCCAGCCGAGGCCATCTAGTATATGAGACAGAGAGAGAGAGCGCTGGGCATTGGGAGGGAGGGAGGGAGGGAGAGCACCTCAGCAGCACAGCAGCAGTAGCTCTAGCCCAGATTGAGGAGGAGGAGCCCTGTCCCAAGACTGCCCCTTGCATGGGATGGCGTGTGTCACTGCACCATCAATCCTTGTCCAGGGGCAGCTCAGGGAATCCCAGCAGCGGAAGGTTCACCTTGGTGAACAACAACTGCTCCACCAACTTGGTCCCCAGTTTCAGGTGGTGTGGGGAGCAGATGTCCCCCACCATCAAGAACACTTGCTCGCTGGGGACACTGGTTGGTGGGCAGGACAGGATACCCGTGGCCATTTTCGACAGGGCCAGCCACAAGTTGGCCTTGCTGGCCCAGTAGGCCAAGGGATCGCTGCTGGGATCGATACAGGGCTTCTCCTCAAGGTAGGTCTCCACGGCTGCTGAGGCACTGTCATACTCCCTCTCGTAGCTCTGACTGGACACCACCTCCACCACTGCCCTCAGCCATGCTGCTTGCCCTATTGTGCACGGCCCCATGCTCCCCAGAGTGGCCTGCACGTAGGCCGAGCTGCTTCTGCTGCTGCCACTAATAGGGGTGCTGCTGCTTCTGGTGTTGCTACCTTTAGGGCTGGGGGCAGAGATAGACCCACCTGACTGAAAGGGGCGGCTGCTCCCACCCCCAACATCCCCAGGGGCATCCTGCTGCATAGCCCACTTTGCCTCCTGGACCCTGTCTGCCAGCACACCCTTCTGGAGGCCATAGAGCGCTGTCTCCCATGCCATACTGCCCTTGACCCTGGGGTCCAGCATTGTTGCCAGGACATATTGCTTCCGCTGCAAAATGCGGAAGCAAAACATATTGCTTCCTCGTCAAAATGTGCCCTCAGCCCTGCCTTCAGCTTCAGCACCAGGTCAAGCGCCACATCAAACAGCTTCCTGCCCTCACGGCCACAATCCCGCCCACAGACCAGAAGGGTCACCTGGCTGAGGGTCGTGGTGGAGCTGCTCGCGGTCTCCATCATGGCCAGGAACGGTCTCAGGATGAAGGCAGTGTGAGCCAGGATCTCCCATTCCACCCCATCGTACCCTGGAGGTGCCCCGCTGTCCATCACCAGTTGAACCTGATGCAGGGTGGCTTTCTACTTGAGAAGCTGCTCGAGCATCAGGAAGGTGGAATTCCACCGTGTGGAGACATCCTGGATGAGCTGGTGCAATGGGGAGCCTTGCTCGGCCTACTTCTCCCGGAGGAGCTCACTGCCCTTCATGCTCTGGTTGAAGAACCCTGCCAGCTTCCTCCCCAACTCGATCAGGGAGCTAAGGGTGCCTGCCCCAATCCCCTTATCCCCCAAGCCCAGAGCGTCCCTGACCACCAGGTGAAGCGTGTGTGCGATACAAGGGATGCTGGTGAAGCCACCATCAGGACTGCCTTCAGTATATTGGCTGCGTTGTCCATCACTACACACCCCTTGGTGAAGGGCAAGCCTGGCATGATCCACTCCCTCACCATGGCAGTCAGGGCTGCCTCGATGATCCTGGCGGTGTGGGGGTTGTCCATGACTTATGCCTGAAGCAGGGCCCACCTATACTCTGCTTCGGGACCCCTCCTGCCACTCCCCAAAGCTGCCTACGGGTCCTGCCACGTGCACCTGTTACCGCCAGGTAGGCATGCTGGGCATTCCTGGTGGACCACAGGTCAGTGGTGAAGTGGACAGTAGTCCCCCACCCCCAGCCCCTGCAAGCTGCTCCCTCACCTGCTCCTTCAACGCCCTGTACAGGTCTGACACCACATTCCGACTCAGGGTGGTGCCGGACAGCACTTGTCCCAAGGTTGGTGAACACCTGTCCACACTTCACCACCTTATTGCACACACTGCACTGCGCCTCCCTGGGATCATGCACCCGCACCAGCTTGAAATGTGCCCAGATAGAGGATTTCCACCCCGCATGCCTTCTGGCCCACCCTGGGTGACACACTGCTGCTGCCAGCGCTGCTGGGAGGGGTAGAACTTGGTGGCGACACAGCTCTGGGAGGAGGGACAGCCTGAGCCATTGCCTCAGCTACAGACGTATCCTTTGCGGGACTAGTGTATTCTTCTGCCTCACTGTCCTCAATCACTATGGTGTCCCGTGAAGGGGAGTACTGGGACCCTGAGACTTGACTGCCCACCATGCTAGTGCCACTCTCCTCCCTGTGCCCCCTAGAGCTGCTGCTGCTGCTACTCCTCTCCCTGCTGCCATTGCCCGAGGATCAGGCCCTGCCTCTAGCAGCCAGGGTGGGATCCACCAGCCCTGGACTGCTGGGGATCACCTCAACAATAGGGGACATTGGTGGCCCTGGAGGAACATCGGAAGCAGCACCTGCTCCTGTAGCAGCAGAGACAGCCACAGCCTCATGTCCTGCAGGCCTTCCAGTGCCTTGCGTGGCACTGGAGGACACTGGCAGGAGGCACCGCCGACCCACCCTCAGATTAGTGCCACTGCTGCTGGGAGCCTCTGCTGGGTGCCTCTGAATCCTGTTTCCAAAAATCATGCCTACGAAGCTTGGGGCGTGGTGATGGGCTCTGGCTGCTGCCTGCTGCCACTCTGCTGGCACGGCCCCTACCCTACCACCTCTGCCACGTGCCCCTGCCCCATACATATATATGTGTGTGTGTGCATTTTTGTTGGAAGACAAGAGGAGAGGCCGGTCTGCTGCCCATAAAGCAGTATATATATACACACACACACACACACACACTTTTAAAAAAAATTTCTAATATTTTCTTCACTAACTCTAACTAGATTATTAACTATTCTAAAATCTATGTAAGTAAATATTATATCTAAAGGCCTACTCCTACAAACACACTCTAAAATATCAAAACTGAATAACTAACTACACACTAATACTATCTATTATATAATTAAGCTAACTCTCCTACAACTATGTATCTATCTATAGTAACTAACTAACACTATATCTAATATCTATCTATATATACACTATTACACAGGGATTGGGGGTGACAAAAAGAACACAGGGAGGGGTACAAAACTGAAATGAAACCTAAATCAATCTAATAATCCTACTCTAAATAAATCCAAAAACAGGGAAAGGGAATCAGGGATGGAATATATAGAGGGAGAGGGAAAGGGAAAGGAGTCAATGGAGGGAGGAGGAAGAACACAGGGAGGGGTAACAAAATAAAAACACCTAAATCTATCTAATATAATCTAAATAAATGATAATATGGAGGTAAATGGGTTGGATGGGTGAAATAGGAGGAAGATGGCAATGGACTGGGGAGCTGGGAGGTACACGATCTGCTGGGAGAGGGAGCCTTCTGAAAACGCTTGCAGTCAGGAACAGTAACTAGCTCAGAAGGTGTTGGAAGGGGGGGGAGGGCAATGAGTTTTGTTACTTGCTGTGCCCACCTCACCGCAAGCCCCATTGGCTACGAGTAGCCTAGCTCGTGGCCAATCGCAGCCTGCAAAGCCTGTGGTCTGAGAAGAAAAGGGATGGTAATTAGGCAGGCTGGCTGCTACTCCAAGACTCTCCACCCCTGGTGCCTGGAAGTCTGCTCCTCAGCTGACTCCCCCGCCCTGTCACGTTATGCCTTCCAGTGACACGTTTTTGCTGCCTGAACTCAACTGAATTCGATCCAAACCGACCGAACTGTTCGGTCGTTTCAGAGTTCGGTATCAGATTTGGTTTGGTCAGTTCGGATTCAGTCGTCCGAACTAGCAGATTTCGGGCTGAACTCTGAACTTCCAAACCATGTTCGCACATCCCTAGGAACTACCTATGGTGACGGCCTGGAAGCTGCAGCTGGTGCCGAATGTGGCGGCCTGTCTCTTGGTGGGACTGGGCCGCCAGGAGCACATTACACCAACGCTCTGTTCTCTGCATTGGTTGCCGATAGTCTTCCGAGCCCGATTCAAGGTGTTGGTTTAAACCTATAAAGCCCTAAACGGTCTAGGCCCTGCCTATCTGTGAGGCCGCCTAACCCCCAGGTACTGGATCGGCCCCTGCGGTCGTCGGGGATGCCCTTCTTTTGGTCCCTCGAGTTCTGGGGGCAACGCAGGGGAGGGCGTTCTCGGTGGTCGCACCAAGGCTGTGGAACTCCCTTCCGGTGGAGATGCATCTGGCCCCAGACCTTCCCTCCTTTCGTAAAAGTTGTAAGACTTGGCTGCTCCGTCAGGTGTTTGTCAGGGGAGATGGGTGGGGGAGGAGACGGGGGGTAGTGACATATTTTATAATTTTATGGTTTTAATGGTTGACTTGTATTGCTGTGAGTCACCCTGAGCTGCCTGTGAGGGGTGGGATATTAATTCCCAATATGCAAGAGATGCTAGAAAACACATTTGAGATAAACTTTGACTTGGTTGAATTTGCACAATAATCTTCTAAAGCTCTAAAGTTCTTCTCAAAATATTCTTTTCTCTTTAATTTACCTGAATTTCTTCAGCTTGTTAATGAACAACAGAATACATTACCCACAGGGATTTATTGTTTTATTCAATTTACCTAACCTTAAGATCTTTAGTTGCCAAGTTTCTAGAGAGGAGGGAGGAGACGGGATATCCAAAACGCACATATGGAGTTGTCTTTGTCAATTAGAATATGAGTTTTTATAGCCTATGATATACTAGACCCGATAGCTCCTACTTATGTGGATTTATAAATAAAAGTAAAAATAAATTAACCTGATTTAATAATAATTTCAAGAGATAAAATCAAAATCAGCTTCCTTAACTGCATAGTGTTTTCTGTCAATTTTTTTCTACTATCATTAATTATCCAGGCTGTTCTTGTTTTTGTTGGGAATCATCCCCCTGGAATGTAACTCATTGAAAATGGTCATTAGCACCCCTAGACTGGCCTGATACTCTCTTGTCTTAGGGTGTTTTCAGATGTTACGAGATCACAGTCAACCACAGTGAACCACACGCAAACCCGGGGCGGGGCCAACAGGCCCTGAACATCTGTTCGGCGGCCGCCAGATGTTCATCACAGACAATCCCCAGCAGGGAACAAAACTAACCACCCTTCCAGAGCTCTGGCCTAGACCATCTCCAAAAGGGGGTGATTTCAGACATGACGGGGCGCCTATTGGCCCTAGAATCACCTTTTGAGTTCCCGCCGGAATCAAAACAGCCCGTCAACAGACGAGCCGGCTGATTCCGGCAGGAAATTGGGGGAGGGGGCGGGGCTGCGTGGCGCAATGTGCAGCCGCACAGCCCCGCCCCCCCCACGCTCCCCAGGCCATCCGCCCTCTGGGAGATTGTCGGGCGCAGCAGCCAATCCAGCCGCTGCGCCTGATTCCGTCCCGGGGTCTGGGCCATTGCTCGGAATCGGTGGCAGTAACAGACGTTACCAACCACTGATTCCGGGCTGTGGTTCAATTGACCACGCTTTCGGAGATGGTGCCCGGACCATCCTTGAAAGTGTGGTTATTTTGCTCACCACCAGTGGTTTACCGTGGTGAGCAAAATAACATCTGGCGGCAAGCAACCAGACGTTACGCGACCATTCGCCACCACAGGGGATTGTCCGTGGCTGACCATGATCACGTAATGTCTGAAATCACCCAGGGTGGTCAAAGCAATTTCCAGTGGGAAACAACAAAATGTATCATCTGAACAGCAACCACCAGCCGGAATCAAGCAACCAGTTGGGGACAAAGCACATAGCATCGCTGCCAGGCAATGAGCAACAACACAGGACGGGGAAGGAGATTTAAAGGGCACACAGCAGCAGGGGGACGTGGCGGGATGGAGCGAGGCAGAAGGGAGAGGAGAATGGAGGGTGAGAGAGCAAGGGAGGAGGAGGAGGCGCAGACGGAGGAAGTGATCGTGCTGCACATGGAGGCGGTGGAGGGAGAGCAGCAGCAGCAGTAGCAGCCAAGACAGGCTGCCCCGGAGACGAGAACCAGCCCGGGAGATGAGACACCCTGGAAACGGATAAGTGGAGCGAGGGGGGGGCAGTGACACAGGGGCACCGGGGGGGGGGGGG
>QEPC01015114.1:314271-431343 GCA_003113815.1 Sphenodon punctatus | reverse complement strand
AGACCAAGCCCCTGGAGGAGACGGGAGGAGGGCATGCGGAGGAGGAGGAGGACTGCTGTACCATCGAGGGGGGCAATGGAGGCACAGGGAAACCCAGGACTTCATCAGGATCTGGGGGACCCTAGAGCACCAGTTGGAGCTATCGGTCAACCAGCGGAACGAGCACGTGTTCCAGGAGATCGTGCGGAAATGGAGGCGGCGGGTGGCCCAGTGCCGCTTCAAGGTCAAGGAGCTCGAGAGGGGGTACAAGGCCATTAAGAACAACAACCGGCGGTCCAGCCACGGAGCCCGGACCGCCCCCTACTATGACACCCTGAACCGCATCCTGCACATGAAGGGCTCCATTGTCACCCCACGCCTCATGGGGAGTGCCATGGTCCAGGGCAGGGAGCGGGCCGAGGTACCCCCTCCCCTCGCCACCCCGCGAGAAGGCACTGAACTCCAGGGGCCCCGCCCCCCAAGAGGAACGCCCCAGGACCTCGGGGACCGCCAGGCCCCCCTCACGCACCAGCCCCGGGAGCCCCCACCCAATGTCAGACACGGTGGGATCCGAGGCCGGTACACAGGTCACACCCAGCCAGGGGACACAGGGGAACTGCAGCAACACAGAGGGGCCAGCTTCAGAGGAATCAGACACCGACATCGACGGTAAGCAAACGGGTGGGGGGGCGGACTGGATGGGACGGGCCGAGAGGGGAAGGGGAGCACACCAGCCATGGGGCCACCCTCAGCAACCCGACCCCCCAGACCATGGAAAGGGGGCCAGGGGGCCACCTGGGGACACGTTCCGCCTACCCCCACCCCAACCATCCCATATCTTCACAGGTCACGGCACACCCCGGCACCCGGAAGAGGCAGGCAAGGGGAATGGCGATGAGCAGCCCAGGGAGCAGCCAGAGGTCCTAGGTAAGGCCTCCCGAGGAGTGGGGGGAGAGGGGGCCCAGACGCAGGGGGCCGCCGAGGGAAGAGTACCTGCTGGCAACCTGAGGGGGGGACAGGACCCCCCAGCTGCGTCATGGGATGGGGGGCGGGAGTTCAGGGTGCTTTACCAACCCCTTCCTTGCACCCCACCAGGGCAACCTGCCGGGTCCCAGCAAGCCAGCCCCGTGCCCCCAGCGCAGAAGATGAGGGAGCACCATGCACGGGTACGATGCCAGAGGGAGGAGCAAGCGGAGGACACTGTCCACAGCACCACCGAGCAGGGCGAGCGGATGACAGCAGCCATCGACCGCATGGAGGTGGCCACCGAAAGAGCCGTGCAGCAAGCAGAGGCCAGGGACCGGAGGCTGCAGGCGGAGGTGCGCCTTGAACGGAGGTGGGAGTGCTGGGAGCACAGCAGGTGGAGGCGTTTGGGAGGCTGGAACAGGCCATCGACCGGATGGTGAGGGAGCACTCTGCCAAGATGGACCGGTCCCATGACATTGGCACCTTGCTGCTCCTACACGCAGGGACTACGCATGCATACTTGATGGCCGCCGCCCCAGCATGCCAGGCCCCTCGGTGCCCACACCGCCTCCGCCACCGCCCCGCTCGCCAGCACGCCTTCTGGGCCCGCGCATCCGCCTACTGGTCCCTGTAGGCCTCTGGAAGGAGCAGTCATCCAGGGGGGGCCCTCTGGCCCCGGGGTTGCTCACCCTCCCAACAACGCCTGCCCCTCAGGACTCTGAGGCATCCCAGGACACTGTCGGAGACACGGAAAAGTGGGGGAGAGGGGAGCTCCACTGCAGCCACAGGGCGGCCGAGAGGAAGGCTCCGGAGACATGGGGGAAGGAGGGGAAGGGGGCGAGCAGCCTGAGGGGGGAGGGAAATGGCACTGGGAGGTGGGTGGTGGTGGGGTGAACTGTAGGTGGTATGCACAATAAATTCCTGGGCACCACAGTTGCAGTCCTGTCTCTGTTCGTGGGCCTGGGACTGGGTGGGTGTCTAGGGGTGCGCCCTGGGTGCTGGTGGGGGCCCCGAGGTGGTGGGTACAGTGGTGTGAGGCGTCACGCCTCAGCCTCCCTGCTGACGTGCCTAGCCAGGGCAGTATGGATGCGCTTTGTGTACCGTACTCCCACGGGTTCTCCGCGTTCACATAGAGAGGCACAGGGCTGGGAGGGCGCCGGGGCACGGGGTAGTCAAGAGCAGCCCCATCGGTCTCGCACACATTGTGCAGCATACAGCAGGCCCTGATCACAAGGACCAAGGTCTCCACCGTGTAGTCCAGGTGGCCCACGAGGCATCTCCAGTGCTGCTTGAGGGCCCCGTAGGCCCTCTCGACCACGATCCTGCTTGCACACAGGCGGGTATTGTACAGTGCCTCCACAGGGTTCCTGGTGACCGGGTATGCCTTCATCAACCNCACCCGGAAGAGGCAGGCAAGGGGAATGGCGATGAGCAGCCCAGGGAGCAGCCAGAGGTCCTAGGTAAGGCCTCCCGAGGAGTGGGGGGAGAGGGGGCCCAGACGCAGGGGGCCGCCGAGGGAAGAGTACCTGCTGGCAACCTGAGGGGGGGACAGGACCCCCCAGCTGCGTCATGGGATGGGGGGCGGGAGTTCAGGGTGCTTTACCAACCCCTTCCTTGCACCCCACCAGGGCAACCTGCCGGGTCCCAGCAAGCCAGCCCCGTGCCCCCAGCGCAGAAGATGAGGGAGCACCATGCACGGGTACGATGCCAGAGGGAGGAGCAAGCGGAGGACACTGTCCACAGCACCACCGAGCAGGGCGAGCGGATGACAGCAGCCATCGACCGCATGGAGGTGGCCACCGAAAGAGCCGTGCAGCAAGCAGAGGCCAGGGACCGGAGGCTGCAGGCGGAGGTGCGCCTTGAACGGAGGTGGGAGTGCTGGGAGCACAGCAGGTGGAGGCGTTTGGGAGGCTGGAACAGGCCATCGACCGGATGGTGAGGGAGCACTCTGCCAAGATGGACCGGTCCCATGACATTGGCACCTTGCTGCTCCTACACGCAGGGACTACGCATGCATACTTGATGGCCGCCGCCCCAGCATGCCAGGCCCCTCGGTGCCCACACCGCCTCCGCCACCGCCCCGCTCGCCAGCACGCCTTCTGGGCCCGCGCATCCGCCTACTGGTCCCTGTAGGCCTCTGGAAGGAGCAGTCATCCAGGGGGGGCCCTCTGGCCCCGGGGTTGCTCACCCTCCCAACAACGCCTGCCCCTCAGGACTCTGAGGCATCCCAGGACACTGTCGGAGACACGGAAAAGTGGGGGAGAGGGGAGCTCCACTGCAGCCACAGGGCGGCCGAGAGGAAGGCTCCGGAGACATGGGGGAAGGAGGGGAAGGGGGCGAGCAGCCTGAGGGGGGAGGGAAATGGCACTGGGAGGTGGGTGGTGGTGGGGTGAACTGTAGGTGGTATGCACAATAAATTCCTGGGCACCACAGTTGCAGTCCTGTCTCTGTTCGTGGGCCTGGGACTGGGTGGGTGTCTAGGGGTGCGCCCTGGGTGCTGGTGGGGGCCCCGAGGTGGTGGGTACAGTGGTGTGAGGCGTCACGCCTCAGCCTCCCTGCTGACGTGCCTAGCCAGGGCAGTATGGATGCGCTTTGTGTACCGTACTCCCACGGGTTCTCCGCGTTCACATAGAGAGGCACAGGGCTGGGAGGGCGCCGGGGCACGGGGTAGTCAAGAGCAGCCCCATCGGTCTCGCACACATTGTGCAGCATACAGCAGGCCCTGATCACAAGGACCAAGGTCTCCACCGTGTAGTCCAGGTGGCCCACGAGGCATCTCCAGTGCTGCTTGAGGGCCCCGTAGGCCCTCTCGACCACGATCCTGCTTGCACACAGGCGGGTATTGTACAGTGCCTCCACAGGGTTCCTGGTGACCGGGTATGCCTTCATCAACCACCGGGTGAGGGGATAGGCCGGGTCCCCCAGGATGCAGGGAGGCATCAGCACCCCCTCGATCCGGGTCATCCCCATGTCCGCGAAGTCCCCGTGGTACATCCGGGCATAGAAGGGAGAGATGGTCATGATCCTGGCATCATGGCTGCGCCTGGAGTGACCCATGTATATGTCTATGACCTGTCCCCGGTGGTCCATGACCGCTTGCAGCTGCAGGGAGTGGTACCTGTGTCGGTTGACATATTCCGCGGCCTCCCCATTGGATGGGCGGAGGATTTCAATGTGGGTTCCATCCATGGCGCCCATGCAGTTGGGGAACCCTCCAGCTGCGAAGCCGCCCATCACGGCCTCCTGGTCCACCAGCTGGATCGCTCAGTCCAGGAGCACGCCCTCCACTGCCTCGCAGATGTCCCGCAGGATCCCCGNCCTCATGGGGAGTGCCATGGTCCAGGGCAGGGAGCGGGCCGAGGTACCCCCTCCCCTCGCCACCCCGCGAGAAGGCACTGAACTCCAGGGGCCCCGCCCCCCAAGAGGAACGCCCCAGGACCTCGGGGACCGCCAGGCCCCCCTCACGCACCAGCCCCGGGAGCCCCCACCCAATGTCAGACACGGTGGGATCCGAGGCCGGTACACAGGTCACACCCAGCCAGGGGACACAGGGGAACTGCAGCAACACAGAGGGGCCAGCTTCAGAGGAATCAGACACCGACATCGACGGTAAGCAAACGGGTGGGGGGGCGGACTGGATGGGACGGGCCGAGAGGGGAAGGGGAGCACACCAGCCATGGGGCCACCCTCAGCAACCCGACCCCCCAGACCATGGAAAGGGGGCCAGGGGGCCACCTGGGGACACGTTCCGCCTACCCCCACCCCAACCATCCCATATCTTCACAGGTCACGGCACACCCCGGCACCCGGAAGAGGCAGGCAAGGGGAATGGCGATGAGCAGCCCAGGGAGCAGCCAGAGGTCCTAGGTAAGGCCTCCCGAGGAGTGGGGGGAGAGGGGGCCCAGACGCAGGGGGCCGCCGAGGGAAGAGTACCTGCTGGCAACCTGAGGGGGGGACAGGACCCCCCAGCTGCGTCATGGGATGGGGGGCGGGAGTTCAGGGTGCTTTACCAACCCCTTCCTTGCACCCCACCAGGGCAACCTGCCGGGTCCCAGCAAGCCAGCCCCGTGCCCCCAGCGCAGAAGATGAGGGAGCACCATGCACGGGTACGATGCCAGAGGGAGGAGCAAGCGGAGGACACTGTCCACAGCACCACCGAGCAGGGCGAGCGGATGACAGCAGCCATCGACCGCATGGAGGTGGCCACCGAAAGAGCCGTGCAGCAAGCAGAGGCCAGGGACCGGAGGCTGCAGGCGGAGGTGCGCCTTGAACGGAGGTGGGAGTGCTGGGAGCACAGCAGGTGGAGGCGTTTGGGAGGCTGGAACAGGCCATCGACCGGATGGTGAGGGAGCACTCTGCCAAGATGGACCGGTCCCATGACATTGGCACCTTGCTGCTCCTACACGCAGGGACTACGCATGCATACTTGATGGCCGCCGCCCCAGCATGCCAGGCCCCTCGGTGCCCACACCGCCTCCGCCACCGCCCCGCTCGCCAGCACGCCTTCTGGGCCCGCGCATCCGCCTACTGGTCCCTGTAGGCCTCTGGAAGGAGCAGTCATCCAGGGGGGGCCCTCTGGCCCCGGGGTTGCTCACCCTCCCAACAACGCCTGCCCCTCAGGACTCTGAGGCATCCCAGGACACTGTCGGAGACACGGAAAAGTGGGGGAGAGGGGAGCTCCACTGCAGCCACAGGGCGGCCGAGAGGAAGGCTCCGGAGACATGGGGGAAGGAGGGGAAGGGGGCGAGCAGCCTGAGGGGGGAGGGAAATGGCACTGGGAGGTGGGTGGTGGTGGGGTGAACTGTAGGTGGTATGCACAATAAATTCCTGGGCACCACAGTTGCAGTCCTGTCTCTGTTCGTGGGCCTGGGACTGGGTGGGTGTCTAGGGGTGCGCCCTGGGTGCTGGTGGGGGCCCCGAGGTGGTGGGTACAGTGGTGTGAGGCGTCACGCCTCAGCCTCCCTGCTGACGTGCCTAGCCAGGGCAGTATGGATGCGCTTTGTGTACCGTACTCCCACGGGTTCTCCGCGTTCACATAGAGAGGCACAGGGCTGGGAGGGCGCCGGGGCACGGGGTAGTCAAGAGCAGCCCCATCGGTCTCGCACACATTGTGCAGCATACAGCAGGCCCTGATCACAAGGACCAAGGTCTCCACCGTGTAGTCCAGGTGGCCCACGAGGCATCTCCAGTGCTGCTTGAGGGCCCCGTAGGCCCTCTCGACCACGATCCTGCTTGCACACAGGCGGGTATTGTACAGTGCCTCCACAGGGTTCCTGGTGACCGGGTATGCCTTCATCAACCACCGGGTGAGGGGATAGGCCGGGTCCCCCAGGATGCAGGGAGGCATCAGCACCCCCTCGATCCGGGTCATCCCCATGTCCGCGAAGTCCCCGTGGTACATCCGGGCATAGAAGGGAGAGATGGTCATGATCCTGGCATCATGGCTGCGCCTGGAGTGACCCATGTATATGTCTATGACCTGTCCCCGGTGGTCCATGACCGCTTGCAGCTGCAGGGAGTGGTACCTGTGTCGGTTGACATATTCCGCGGCCTCCCCATTGGATGGGCGGAGGATTTCAATGTGGGTTCCATCCATGGCGCCCATGCAGTTGGGGAACCCTCCAGCTGCGAAGCCGCCCATCACGGCCTCCTGGTCCACCAGCTGGATCGCTCAGTCCAGGAGCACGCCCTCCACTGCCTCGCAGATGTCCCGCAGGATCCCCGCGACGGTGCTCACCCCGACACCAAAGTGCTGCGAGATGGACCGGCAGGAGTCGGGTGTTGCAAGGACCCAGACCCCGATGACCACCCACTGGACCATGGGAATGGGGGCCCGCATGGGGGTTTGCTGCTACTCCAGCCAGGGCGTTAGCAGCTCTGTGAGTCACAGGAGGTTGAGCCTGTCCCTCCAAAAGTGCATTCTCCAGACAGACTCGTCCCACTGAGCCATTGCCCTGGACCACCACCCGTGTGCACACTCCATGACCCATAATGGCCGGGCAATGGGCATAGCGAGCTGGGCAGCGCAGCCCATGGCTTCTCTCCGGCCCTGGAGCTGGACGGCTGCCTCGCGGAGAGCAGCAGCACACTCCTGGGCGCAGAGGAGGGCCTGTCGGACCACTCTGGACACCCGCTGGGCCCTGAGCCAGACCAGGGAGCGCCTGCACCCATCGTGGACTCTCCAGTCTGTAGCAGCACTCCTGGCCATGCACACCTGCAGCCGGGCGGCCAGGTGCACCTCTGCGGTCTGGATGCGCAAGAGGTTGGTGTGCGAGTGGTACCACTCTGCGCAGACTACGAGTTGCATCCTGCAGGTGCCCAGCCATCCCAGCTCCATGGTGAACAGGGCCCCAGGTGGGTTGGAGCTGCATGCGTTATAAGCTGGGGCCTGTGTGGCCCCACCCCCAGGTCGTGACCTGGTGACTGGGCGGGGGGCCCCGGGTCACCTCTGTCCCCCCGGCCAGTTTGCCCACATGTTGCAGGGCAACCAGGGCGGGGAGGCAGGGGGCACCCCATTGAACACACCTGTGGTCCCTGCACAGGGCCTGGTGCATGGTCCAACCAGTGCCCAGGCGTGCGTGCAGTAGCTGCTTTCCTGCTGTCATCACCTCCCACCTCTGTGTGTTGGCTGCCTGTTGTCCTCGCCACCCTGATTAGTGTGTAGGCTGTCCTGTATGTGTACTTGGTTCCAGCAGCTGTTCTGGGTCCATACTCCACGCCTTGCTCCTTTGCCGTGCCATGTTGTGGCCTGTGGCCTTATCGCTTGGCCTTGGAGCTCCCCTGCTTCCCCTCCCATCCCTCTAGGGATTATGGGGCCCATCTTCCCTTGCAGTTAGTATCCTCCGCTTGCTGGACCATGGCTGGCAGTGCTTCCCCAGGGCTTGCAGGCCCCACCAGCCCTGGTGCCCCCATAGCTGGATCTTTCATGAGACCATGGCTCTGTGTGACCTCTGGCATTCCCTGGCCATACAATTGCTCCTGAGCTGCCTGGACAGCCTCACAGGTGCCTATGCGAGTCTGAGTTCCGGCCTGCGCTACTTTGGCTATGAGGCGAGCGCCCGCGATTACCGGCTGCATGCGGAGAAGCTGGGCCTGCGTCCCTTTCCCGATGGGCGCATTCCAGAGATGAGGTGCTCGCATGTGGGGTGGTCGGCTGCAGAGACCATGTCTGCTCTCTCTGTGTGCAGCCTGGCCACCTACATGGCCTGTCTGGCGGAGGGGGGCCCTGCCCTGGCCGAGTCCTTCTTTGGCTGTGTTCACAGGGCCCGTGGGTACCAGCGGTCGTGTGGGGTGGTCTATCACCGCCTGTTGGAGCTCAGTCACCTTCCGTGGCCCCCAGCTGCTAACTATGGCTTGTCAGAGCCCACCAGGGCAGAACTGGCGGCACTGGCTGGTGTGTGGTCCCAATTCGATGTCCAGGTGGGGCTCGCCATGCAGGATCCTTTTGAGGCATACTACCTCGTCGCCCACCATATGTCTGCACTGGGATACCGTCGGGGCATGCTGCAGTGGCCCCACTTCGTGCACCTGGCAGGCCACCTGGCCCCGGGCCCATTTGTGGCCCCCTGCAGCTGGCTGTGAGGCCCCCTGTGCCTTCCGGGCCCTAGATGCTAACCCTGCTGTGAGCTCCCGTTTCCATCCTGCTGCCGTGGGTCCCTGCCTGCTTCCTCCATGATATCCGGGGTTTGCTGCTGTGCTGGCTGGCTCCTGGGGTTCTGATGCCCCTGCCTGTGCCTCTGGGCCCCTTCCACGCCCCCCCATCCTCCTCTGCAACAGGTGTTCCCCTCCGTGACTGCCTTCTCCTGTGGCTATGTCCTGATCTCCGAGCCGTCACCCAGCACCACGGGTGCTGCTGTCCTTCATGGTCCAGTTTTGGTCCCACCTGTGGCCCCCCACCCCCACCCCTCTTGGGTGACTCTGTGACCGTGGGGTTCTGGGGCCTCCAGACTGCGCCTCCTGGCATCCTTCAGGGGGGGGGCGTTTGGACCGCCTGCACTGCACCTCGGCTCCGGCTCGCCTCCATCCCATACATCGTACCCTCACTGGCGCATGAGGTCCCTGTCTGCCTCCTGGACTGTTTTCGAACCACTCCCTGCCTGTGTGGCCTCCTCCTGTGCCTGTGCTCTGCCCATGGGGGTCCCCCCCTGCCCAGGCTGCCTGTGTAGCTGTGGGGTTGACCATGTAGCCTGTGCTGTTGTGGGAGTTCTGGCTGCTGTTTCCCGTGTCCCGCCCTGCCCCCGGGGTGCTCCCCCCCGCTTCCCTGACCCACCCCCCCATGCCCATTGTGCCGTGTGTGTTGTCCATCCCGCTGTGTTCCCCCTTCCCATCCTTTCCCGTGTGGGTGTGTATGCACCCGGGTGTGTTTGTGCTGTGTGTTCTGCTATGACCTCGTTTTCTCTGTGCCTGTTGTGTGTACCGCCTCAGCTGCTCTTCTCCCTCCTCCCCCTCCCTTCCTGTTTCCCTTGTGTGGGCATTTCCTTTTGGCCCTTTTGGCTTCATTTGCCCTCTGTCTGCCATGTCTGCCTCCTGCCCCTCCCTGGGGCCTTCTGGGTGTTTTGACCACGGCCGGGAATTGGTGTCACATCTGTTGCACTGCCTTGGGCCGTGGTCTATCAGGCCGATTCCCTACCGTGGTCCCGATCTTGTCACGTCTGTTTGGGGCCTTCCTGGACCACGGGGGGTGGTTGTTCGGCTTGCCACCACTGGGAATCCACTGTGGTGATTCGGGAGCCTGTAACGTCTGAAAACACCCTTAGGACAATGGTGTTGGCTGGGCAGGACTGAGTACTGCAGAATGTGATACAGTCTTTTCAGTTTGGAGGAGAGAGTGAAAAGCTACAGCTTAGTTGAAGTTCACATACTAGAGTCTGAGGGCATAAGGTTACAGTGAAACAGCCTTCTGTGGAAGCCCGGGGATGCTGGGCCTGGAGGGTTCAGTGGGACCTGGATGGAGGAGCTAGCAGTTAGTCCCAACCTTTCTTCTCTACTTGTACGTTTTTAAATAAATGGGCTTTTATACCACACAGTAAGTCTCAGTTTCTCTTTCCTGTCAAAGGCACACTGACCCAGCAAGGTTGCCCTTGGAACTTCCGACCACTCAGGGAAGTGGGGCAAGGAACAATATTATCTCAATATCCATCGGCAATGGGGCTTTTAACCTGTACCGACACTTGTCTGAACAACTGCAGTGATTAAAGTCCTGAGGTTGTTCCTGAGTAGTATTCGCTTACCACATGCTCATGTGGTCATAGCCTGAGCTAGTATGTAGAACCTGCTGGGATACATTTACTTTTTAATGGTAACCATGTATTCAGTAATCAAAACATATTATGTTAAATATTAGTAACATTCCGATTTTGTTCTGACACCATAACTACTAGTGAAGGAAGAGTTCAGAGGGGATTTGGAAAGCAAAGAAGATTTAGTATGATGAGTTCAGTAAACTTCTGTCTATTAGACAATAGCTAAGTATTTTTGGTCTCTCTGTAAGTAGAGATGGTTAAAGGAATAAGTATACTTGTGCTTGAATCTATGTTTTAAAATAGTATCTGACAAAGTGTGAAAACAGAGATGACACATGTCCGCTATGGCCTGCCAGGGCTGGGGAACCACCTAATTTCTGTTCCCTGTCTGCCAGATATTGGCCCTGGCCAGGGGCATAGCAAGGCTGAGAAGGGCCTGGGCTCAAACCTTAGTTATGGGCCCCTCATGTGCGTGCGTACAAAGCACACGCATGCTCCGAAAACCCAAAATGGGTGGAGCTTAAGGAATGGGGCAGGGCTTAAGGGATGGGGCGGGGTCTGCTGACAGCTTCTCTCGGCCGCTTTTGACACCGTGGACCATGGGCTGCTGTTGAGACGACTGCGTGACCGGGGGGGTCTGGACGGGACTGTTCTTGAATGGTTCCGTTCATTCCTCTCGGGGAGGAGCCAGCGGGTGGTGTTGGGGGAGGAAACATCGAGCCCCCGCGCCTTACCGTGTGGCGTTCCGCAGGGATCGATCTTGTCTCCATTATTATTTAACATCTATATGCAGCCCTTGGGGGAGGTCGTGAGAGGGTTCGGGGTGCGATGTCACCAGTATGCTGATGATACTCAGCTGTACCTCTCGTTTTCTACCGACCCAGACCCTGCTGTCTCGGTGCTATCCCAATGTTTGGAGGCCGTGGCGGATTGGATGCGGCGGAGCAGACTGAAGCTCAACCCAGATAAGACGGAGGTGATGGTGGTGGGGAGGGCGAAGGGGGTGGTGGCCCCCCTGATTGGGGGGGTTTGCCCCCCTGTAGCTCAGCAGGTCCGGAGTCTGGGGGTCATATTGGACGCAGACCTGCGGCTGGAGCGGCAGGTGGAGGCAGTCGCTAAGGCTGCCTTCCGCCAGCTTTATCTGGTACGTAGGCTGCGTCCGTATGTCTCTGGCCCGGACCTGGCCTCCCTCATCCATGCCTTCGTCACCTCGCGACTCGACTACTGTAACGCGCTCTACGTGGGGCTTCCCTTGTTCTTGGCCCGGAGGCTGCAGCTGGTGCAGAATGCGGCGGCCCGTCTTCTTACGGGGACGGGTCGCCGGGAGCACATTACACCGGTGCTCCGAGCGCTGCACTGGCTGCCGATAGTGTGCCGGGCCAAGTTCAAGGTCCTAGTAATGATCTATAAAGCCCTATACGGCCTTGGCCCCTCTTACCTTAGGGACCGCCTCGCCCTTCGCGCCCCGGAACGACTCCTGCGGTCTGCCGGGGGTGCCCTCCTGGAGATCCCCCGTGTTAAGCGGGGGGCCACGATGGAGCGGGCATTCTCGGTGGTAGGGCCGCGGCTGTGGAACTCCCTTCCGGAGGAAGCTCGCCTGGCCCCAAGCCTTTTGACATTTCGGCGAAACTGTAAGACCTGGCTGTTTGCCCAGGCCTTTGGGAGGGAGGGAGGGGGGGGTGATTTTTAATCCCCCACCTTTATATTTATTTATGATCATATGTTGCCCTGTTTTATTGATATGTTTTATATTTGTATTTTAAATGTTTTAAACTGTTTTTATTGTTGTTAACCGCCCCGAGCTGCATTGCAGGATGGGGCGGTATAAAAATCTATTAAATAAATAAATAAATAAAAAAAATATACAAAATCCAGCAGCTAGGAGTTATAACTGTAGCCATAGACAAGAATGGCCTCCCAATGCTTCCCACCTCCCCAGCCGACCGTCTACCACCACTCCACAGGAGTGGTTCCACTGCAGTGGCAGCCGGGCAGGCAGTGAGGCAGGCACAGAAAGACTGACTGTGTCCACTGCCTTACTAGAGGAGGCGAGTGAGCTTCCAGGGCCTGTTGCTTCTTGCTGCCGGTGCCTCCTGTGCCTTGTGCACGCATGCGATGAGACCAGTTCAGAGGTGCTGCTATCAAACACAAAAGACACCCAAAATGCAGCTAGCTTATTAAGTGCATTATTACATGAAAAGAGACAATATATATATAAAACCAGTTCAGTTGTACCCCATAATCAGTTCATGCTGCCCCCACCCAATAACCAGTTCATTTGTGCCCCATGCCCCATATAATCAATTCACACTGATTCACCAGTTCAGTTGTGCCCCTATAATCAGTTCATGCTGTCCCCACCCATAACCAATTAATTTGTTCCCCCAGGGCAGCGTGAATTGATTATATGGGGGGGGCGCAAATGTACTGGTTATGGGGTGCAGGTTTAAAGACAGTATTTCTGTTAGCAATAACTTCATTAAGAAAAGTTAGTGAAATAGCAACCATAATAATCTCAGAACCATATTTGCAGATTTATTTACAGTTTGGGGGTGCATGCACACCCGCCTAACATGCCTCCCCACTCACCACCACCACCCCACTTGTCCCCACGGACGGAGCAACTGGGGGAACCAGTGGTTACTCTTTGGGTGTGGATGAGTGGGGGGTGAGTGGGGATGCATGTGCAGCAGTGTGCATGCCCTGTCCATGCACTGGCGTGCCCACGGATGTCTCCCACCTGGCGGAGCCATGTAAAAATAGCATGTGAGGAGCCACTTGAAGAATAGAAGGTTGCTAACTTGTAAACAAGGTTCTTTGAGATGGCTCCAAACATTCTCAGAACACCCAGTCTTCCAGCCCCACATGGAATTTTTTCCTTATATTTCTAGAAAGGGTTGGAAGGAACTATCATTCTGAGGGGGAGAGTGCTTTATATACTAGAGGAGATCGAGACCATCATGTGGTCTATTATTTGAATAGGGCGAGCGTGCACGACCCAGTTGTGAGAATGTTAGAAGCCTTCTTGAAGAACCTTTTTTACAAAGTAGCAACCTTCTGATCAGCACATGGGCAGGAGCTGTTTCTAAACAAACAGCTTTATCTCCCCTATCTGTGTCCCGCTGCTGCTGCAGCAGCGCTACTAGGAGGCAGAGGGAGGTGAGGGATAGGGACCAGAGCCAGGGAGGGGAGTCAGGAGCAGAAGAACTTAGGCTGCATTCTCACCTGGTGGCGGCAGCAGCAGGAAGGGCAATGGAGGTGCAGCGTGGAGAAGCCAGCTGGGAAAAGAGTCGGTGCAGATCTGCCAAGCTCTTCCTTCGCCCTCCCACATCCCTCCCCCCTCCCGCTGCCACCACCACCGGCTCTGCCTACGCCCCCCCCAGGGCAGGGCCCAGGT
The DNA here is from genome assembly GCA_003113815.1 of Sphenodon punctatus. Classification (NCBI taxonomy): domain Eukaryota; kingdom Metazoa; phylum Chordata; class Lepidosauria; order Sphenodontia; family Sphenodontidae; genus Sphenodon; species Sphenodon punctatus. The sequence goes on along the minus strand of QEPC01015114.1, from coordinate 417,759 downwards.
GCAAATGTGCCCCCCCCCCCCATGCCACGGTAGCTATGCCACTGGCCCAGGCCTGCCCCAGGCTGGGTGGGCAGCTAATCCAGAATGCATCTCCTGAGTGATCCTGGAAACACATCCCAGGCAAAGGGCCACCCATGCAGGGCAATATGGGCCACAGCAGGCCAAAGCATCTTTTCGGCACCACCATCCCCGCTGCAGGGTGGGAGCCACCATGGCTGGTCACCATGGCTGCCCATCATTGGTTGGGAGTGGGAGGTGGGATTCTGGGGATGGGGCGGTGTAGAGGGCTGCACGTCTGTTGCAGCCCCCCCTACCCAGGGTAAGTGGACAGCATGCCAAATACTTGTGGCATGGCTACATTGGAACCAATGCAGCCCTACAAAACATATTTTCTATAAGCCTCCTGATTTGAAGGGTAGGTTTGGCAACTCTGAAGTATTTAGTGTACAGTAGGCCAGAGTTAGTTTAATATATTTCCCCCTTCTTGCAATCTAACTTTATAAAACTTTCATTAATCTTTCCCAATACCATCAAATAAAAAGCAATAAAATATGTAGAGCTAAGTAAATAATATCACTGAATAACAATCTTCTTCATCATTTATGGAAAGAGACTATATTCAAGCAGGATATTGGCTTCTAAAATTGGCATTTGTTTTCATAGAAGCCATGCATCCTGCTGACACAGTCGGCCCATATAGAAGCCCAGTGCTAGAACCTGCAGTTTCTGAGCTGCTGGAGATAAGGGATGAGGGAAATATGATTTTCCTTGTTTTCTTAGTATGAACATAAATGGAGGGAACTTCCATGCTCTTGAACATCCTATTATCCTACTTTCTGATTACTCATTGTACTTTTGATAGTTTTGAATTCACAGCTCAAAAACCTGCTCACAACTACAAAGAGAGTTAGAGGATCAAGAGGCAACGTAGTGGAAAAAGGCAGATCAAATTAGAGAGCTGGAAAGCAACAAAACTGTCAAATAGGGCTTTGAAAAAGATAAAAATAGCTACCAATACACAAAAAGCTAAAGTAGGGCTGAAACATGTTAAAACTTGTCTCAGGTGTGCACATACAGTAGGGGTTCAAACAGCTACATGTTAGAGATCGGGAGGGGGGGAATCAAGTTAGCTTCAGCAACTTTAAATGTTAACATTACGTACTGTTTAAATATCAGATAAAAGCTTAGAATTTAATGCATAATCTTTTGGTGATAATCTCGGTGAGGTCAATCCCAAACCCTGTGGATTCCCTGCACCCATGCATGAGCGCAGTTTCTGCACAGCATTATGTGCCAGCAATAAAGCATTTAAGATACTAGTTTGCCGGAGGATTTGGGACCAATTTCGCCAACTGGAAGGGTCCTTGCTAGGTGCACAGAAAGTTGCCCAGGGAATTGTCCCCCCTGATGTGTTGCGTCTAGAGTCCTCCTACCTTTTTAGGTGGCCTGACCCAACAAAAAGAGTTGCATTTTCTAGACTTTGTACCCATACCTTCCCTTCTGCGTCTTTAGAGGGAAGATACCAGGGTATTCCCCATGAGCAGCGGAGGTGCCCCCTGTGTAAAAGTGGTAAAGAAGATACGGTACCCCATATCCTACTCGAGTGCTCAGCTTTATTGGGACTAAGAATTAAATATCTGAGTTTTGTCACCATTGATTCGCATGGGTCCTCCGGACCAAGGTTACTGGGATTATTGCTTAGCCCCTATGACAAGGGCAGTGGCAGGATATGCCCACCAAGTAATGATTCTACGTGACTCTATTATCGTGAAAGGTGCAGCTCGCAGTTTAAACTCCCTGTAAGGGCTGGGGTGCCCCCCCTATGCCCTTGGGGTTTCTTGGTGGTTGGCTGGTAGCCCCCCTGGTATATAAAGAGAGTTTACGGTTTACTTTTTAAAATTGTTTATAAAAGAGTATCTGGAATGTACTAGTATACCCTTTTGGGGGAATTTAATTGGGAGAGTGTTGTGTTTTATTATTTTATAAATTGACTACTGATTATCAATTATTGAAATGTTTCTATTTTGTTTTAATTTTGTATTGTGATAGCCGTGGCCATATGTGCCAGCAATGGAGGTGCGTCACGTGGCTACGCATGAGATTGCAGGGCTTGGGATCGGCCAAACTGTGACCCATTCCTTCCACCCCCAAATTAGATTTTTATCATTTATGTACATCAGTGCTTTAAATTAGAAAAAAAATATTTTCTTTCTATTTATGAGAAATAGCACACTCAAGATTACTTATATGCATGGTTGGACAGTTTCGACCACATTGGTTTTAACTGCTAGTTTGAACTGATTTAAAACATCTTAAACCTATTTATTTATTTATTTAAATTGTTATCCCACACTATTTCAAAAGCTCAGGAAAACTAAAAAACTTGCAAATTTAAACCTCCCTAGTCCCTACAAAACTCCACCTTCCACACTGGGTGCTGCCACACGGGATGTCTATAGCAGGCTACCATGCTTTGGGCAGTCTTCACCTACACTGGGCAGCTGGACTTTCCTTCTGAAAGTTGACATAGATATTAAACATGAGGAGGGGTATAAATCTGCCAACTGTCATCCACATTAGATGTGAGACAAAGAAGGTAAAGCCAGGAATGTATATACAGATTTTTGAAAAATAGCATAATTCAACTACTTATAAATCTGATTCCTTTAAACAATCTTTTTGAAATTTTGTACACTTAATGCCTTTAATTTGAGGTACAATCTCCCAAGGTGTCAGCCACGTATAATGAAAAACAAAAAAGTTACAAACAAACATGTGTTTTCCATTTAAACCAATGGAAAGCAAAAACAAAAGCAAAAACAAAAAAGAAATGTTGATATTTTTGAAAATTAAAACAACAGATTTAAACAAAAACAAAAAATGAAAATGAAAAATGACATGGATACCTGGTGCACACCTCTAGTCCACAAGTAAATTCCAGAGGCATTCTTCACTCACACACTGGCCTGAGGCAGTTCCTGGATGCATTCTTCACACAAACACTACCCTGAGGAAGCCTAAAGTAGCCACAGCTGTAGACGTGAGGGGCTTCCATGGAAACCAAGTGACCACAGCTGCCTGGAGCAAAGCAGTTTACCAGGAGAACCTTTTACACACAAAAGTTCTGGGAGAAGTTCTATGCAGAAGTTCAAAGAGCCAGATGTTTAAGATCTGGGTGAGTGATTTAGACACACAGAAAGTCCAGGATGTAACAGCAAACATGCAGGAGAAATGTGTGTGTAAAAACACCCATTGATAAATGAGTCCTGCCATGAAAATTGACTGTCACAGATGGCTGAGTTCTGTTCATTGACACATAATGACATCCAATACCCAGAGTTGTCAAGGCCCCTGGTCAGGAGGTGGGGCAAAACATTGCTCTTGCTGACCGCAGGTGCATAGCTGCACCGTTGGCATGTGTGCAGTGTGTGCTGATCTGCGGGACTTGGAATCGGTCCCACTGAGTATTACCTTGCTTCATGATATGCAAGTTCCATGCTATATGGAGATTCTCCATCAAACAATGCTCAGACAGGAATAGCCATGTGAGGAACCAAGGCTCAAAAGTGCATTCTGACTGTCAGTGATAAATGTGTCCTGCCATTCATAACTCCCACAGCTAGCTGTATTCTTAGTAGACACACAAGCCAAGTCATACACCACCCAGAGTTTCTATGTTGCCCATGCCTATGTCACCCCCGGCACTTACAAGGTCTTACAAAGATACTGGTGTTCAGATTTCTGATATAACCTAAAAGTCACAAAACTCTTCCCTTGGTTATTCAAAATTAATTCTTTGCTTACTTTCAGTTTTAAAGTTAGAATTAATGCATGCTGTTTTGGTTATTACACTTTAAAAAGACATTCAAAGCACTGAAGAAATCTCAGGTAAGATATATGCTATTAATTAATTTGGGGCATAAAAAGACAGTGATCGCGGCCACCATCTGAAAATTCCAGTGAGTACAGGAGAATTAATTATTATTATTATTAAACATTTATAAAGCGCCAGTTGCAAAACCTGGCGCTGTACAGAACATACAATCAGACGCGGTCCCTGCCTGTGGCTTACAATCTAAAAGACAAGGAGGGGGAGACAAGGAGAGGGGACAGTGGTACAGACCATTTTCACAGCCTGTCTTTTAAAAATCTTTTAGAGACAGTAGTTTTGATTTTTAATCTCTATTTGTCTACTTCAAAAGAATAAAGTTTCCTTTTACTACACAACAGTAAACTGTTTGACTTTTACCACACTCACCCTTATAATATGTAAACTAGGTATTTTCATGTTAATGGAACTTCATGCAAGGGCAGCTAATGAAGGAAAGATTAATGGCCACAGGGATGCAGAGGTGAGAAAAGGACAATGTATGGAAGAAAAAGGATTTGCATACTGTGTGCTGGAAGTCACACTAGATAACTAAGTATCCCTTTTGGGTAACCACTTCATATAAAAAAACTAAAACAAACAAAAAACCCAAACCATCATGGAAGAGGTAATTAAACTGCACTTTGTGTATTAGAATACTTTGATGCCTTTCCTTCAAAGCTAGGGAAACTACAAGAGGAGTTGGGTAGACATATATTGTCACAGAAGTGTGTCCCAAAGATATATCTTAAAGACACAGAGAAGCTGATGCCACACAAGATAACTTCATTATAATTGCCCTTCACCAGTCAGCAATGGCGGCAAGTGGGCCACTTGTTGTTCTCCAGTAATTGAATGGGGCAAGGCACTGAGGCCAGCACTCTACAGGGCTGCTGCAAAGCAGCCCTGCTGATTAGCAGCATGCCCTACTAGAGAAGCACCGGAGGAAGGACCCAGAGCGGATTGCCTAGCACCACCAGGAAGGGCATGAAAAGAACTGGGCGAGAGGAGGCATTTCCCTGTTATTAGGGGAGGGGCTTACTTGCAAGCAACACCTCTCGCCTCAGTCTGAGGCTAGGAGCTGAAGAAACAGCACCTTCCTTCTTGCACTGTGGGTAGAACTGGTTGCCATTTGAAGCCAGAAAGGAATTTTACGATTATCCTGATTGGCTCACTGGATTTTTGGTTTTTGCCTTCCTCACAGTGCTTGCAATTTTGATTTGGCGTGATTTGTATACTTATATTCTCTGGGAGAAGGTGATTCCGTGTGTACGATACTGCTTATTGGCCCTTTTCACACAGACACTCTAACATTGGCCCTTTTCAAACAGACACTCTAACACTGATAAAATTGGTGTTACATTTTATTATACATGTTGCAGGGCTGCAGCTGTGCTCTATGGGTGCCCTGAAACATGTATAATAAAATGTAACACCCATTTTATCAGTGTTAGAGTCTCTGTCTGAAAAGGGCCACTTATAAAACCCTGATTTTATCAGTGAAGGGGAGGAGATGTTGGTTTTATAATTAATTGGTGCTGGCACTGGAGGGCACTGTCATGGGTTGGAGGTCCACACACCCCCTTTACTGGGTTTGAGTGATTCAGTTTCCCTCGTGTATAGCCCACTTGAATCAGTTTTCTAGCCTGCCACAGGGACAACCCCTTTGTCACCCAAGGGCCCGATCCTTCCCATTTACAGACTCTTTACTCTCTGGGTTCGCAAGAGCTTGAGAACTCTTGTTGCTCACTTGTGTTCCAATGTAAGACACAGACACTTCTTCATAAAGATAAGAAGTAAGTTTATTGATTACATAAGCAAGATTGTTGATACAGAGTGGTTACTAGAAATCAAAGGTAAATATAACACATTCCTGATCTATACTGGTTGAGTTCCTAAATAAGCATCTTACCCTACAAAGGTTCATAAGTTCTTCTCAGTCCTTGATGTAAGCAACTGGGTCTTCAGTCTTAGGGCTGCTAGAAAGCAAAGTCCCCTCAGTTCATGGTTTCCAGCCTTGCTGGCTGACAGCTTTTAGGATGTAGATGCAGTTGCTCCAGATGGCTAAGCGAGAGAGATTCTGGAGGTGGCTAATGGCCTCTTTAAGTAGCTTTCATGGTTTCTTTGTTTCTCGTTCCCACCTTGGAGAAATGTGTGGCCTGTCACGTAGGCAACCCAGGCAAACATGAAGGTTGATTTGCATCTCCACAAGTCTGTCTGGCAAGGGTTCCCGAATACACATTCTTTTTATCTCTTTGCATTTCCTGGAGCTTGGTCACGTGTCACAGTCCTAATTTGGGTTTTACAGTTCTCAATTGTAACATTACATACATGTTGCATGTTTTGCTTTACATGTTTACTAGGCTTGTAGTTTACATGTAGGCCAGTATCACACGTGTGTGACCCTATGTTCCTCCATGACAGGCACATCCAGGCCAGATCCCCTGGCAGTTACTGTTGAACCTGTTATTGAATGTTGTGTACTGGACCCAAATTGCCTAGGGCAATTAGTCCACCTGCCTAATTATAATTCGATTAAAGAGTGCGACTGTTAAAACCCAATACTTGTCCTTTTCTCATTCCGGATGTACCAACAAATACTTTTTTTGAGTGCTCACTATTATCTATTCATAAATAGCTGTGGCCTCTTTAAATAGTCCTCAAAAAGTTGACAAAATCCTCTGCGGTCTTCTCACTCCCACTTTTTTTTCTTTCTTATTCCCTTGTCACCCATAACTGACCTTGAAGTCTTCTGCATTCTCCCTATTTCACCTGCCCCAAGGGTCATTTCCGTACTGCTTCCTGACATTTGTTGCCCTCCACTCTTGTTCTCTCACATTACTAATCAACCTATCATTCTCCTCTGGTTCATTCGGCTCTAAATGTAAGCATGTCTTGTTTTCCACTACCCACAAAAACAATCCCTGAGCCCTACACACCTCTCCAGATACATACCACTCAATCTTCTCTTTTCCCTCATTTCTAAGGTCACTGGCTGTTTACAATCAATACACGGATTTCATCTCTCATCTTTAATTTATACCCCACACTCTCCTTTGGGTCCCTTCCATCCTGGTTATGACACTTCCATTCTACTGAAACTGTCCTCATTCAGGTCTGTGTTAGGGCTGAAACTTGATCTTGATATTCTCACTTTTCTCGAAGAGAATCAGGGTTCTGAGCTCCTTCTTGAGAATTAGCCAAGTGTAGCAGGGACAGGCTTGCTTGTGTGTAAGTTGTGTCAGGATTGGGGTCCAAACAAAAACGTTACTCAGGATTTTAGCTTTTCCTTGCCTTTATCCCATATACACCTTATCATCTTAAGCTCTTCAGTACAGGCGCTTAGTCCCTGGTTCCCATTAACACCTCCACCATTGCAGTATCACTCTCGTGCCAGGAATCAGCCCCGTTTGTACTAGTCCACATTCACACCTTCATGTCTGGACCAGTACACGCAGATTTTGGCTCTGGGAGAGAATCTGGAAGCCAAAATATGTGCAAGGTTCAGCCGGTGTGAAAGCTCACCCCACACAGCTTTGCTGGCAAACACCCAGAAGAATGCAGAGCAGGGAAATCCAACTCTGTTTGCCAGCAAAGCCATGTCGGGGGGGGGGGGGGGGAGGGCTTTCGCACTGGCCAAACCCTGTGCATGTTTTGTCTTCTGGATTCACTCCCGGAGTCAAAATATGCGTGGACTGGCCCTGACATGAAGGTAGTCCTAAGTCAGGCTTAGCCCTCTGGCTTTAATGTCTCTTTAGACAGACATAGACCTCTGGAAATTTATTCACAGTCTTTCAGCAAAGTCTCTGTAGCCAGCCAAATTCTGGCCTCTGTTCCAACAAGTAACCTCTTACAACTTGTTTGAAGGGGCCATCAGAACCCTCAGGGTTTAGACCAGAGACAGAATTCCCTTCCCAGCTCCTGTCTCCCTCAGTGTCTGGAGCCAACTGACTCCCAAGATCCTTTTGGCTCAGCTTTATCCTTCAGGACTGGCTCTGCCACGCCCTTCTGCAGATGCAATCATCTAGGCACTGTCCTGCATCTATTGATGTGCCTGAGTTCTGTTAGCCCAGTTCCTCTGTGGGCGCTAACTGTGCTCCCTTAAAGGGCTCATGACCTTTATAGGCTCTGCTTTGCCAAACCAAGAATTGCCTGGATTCGGCAAGAATCTTGAGAACAGCCCTCCTCACACACTTAAAAAAATTATAATAATAAAAAATAGCCCCCTTCCCCTTTACTCACCTGGCTGTCTCTCTGAGTCCAGGGGGGACTGCTCCAGTTGCTGGGTCTCACCACTGGATCTCTTCCTACTTGGCTTCTCTGTAGGGGAAGGAGTTAAGTCTCCAAGGAAGAGGCAAAAATAAATAAACCATTGCACATGATCAAAATGGCCACCAGGGCTGTTCTGAGCATGTGCAGCCCTTTTCCAAAATGACGCTGGCAGTATCGGTGCCATTTTGGAAAAGGGCAGCCAGTCTACACATGCTCAGTGGCCTTTTTAAGCACACACAGTTATTATTTTTTTCTCCTTCTCCTCAGAGGCTTCTCCCCTTCCACTGCAGGGAAGCCAAACAGGGAGAGACCCAACATAGTCCAGTAGACCATTTACCGTACCTTACCTACCTGTAAACTAAATGGAAGACAAACGATTCTACTTGCAGTTTTCCGGGACAATCCTCTATGATAAATATATGAAAGTTTACCAACAACAAAGCAAGAGAAAAAAAAGGTGACCAGTTTCTGATGTTAAGGTTTATTGAAAACCGAACCTAAGGGCCTTAACCTCAAATGATCTGGCCAATAAATGATTCAACATGAATTCAAAATTATATGCCAATTTTATGCAAATATGTATGCAATTTTTATTTTAATAGAAATTTCTATGCAAATGTTTTAATTTTATGAACCTTTTATGCAAATTTGTATGTAATCAATTTTCACATGTGAGGTTTCAATTTTAAAAATTTTAATGTTTAAAATTTTGTTTTATGTTAATCCAATCAAACTGTGTTTCATTCAATGTTTCCCAAGTTTTGATGTGATCATCATAACAGTTCACAAGCTTGAAATAACTATATACCGAAGAAATGAAATAACAGTAATGGTCATGTGCATTAGTACATCAAGAACAATGTTGCTGCTTATTCCTATTCATCATCACTAACAATTGGTGATGCATTTGTGCAGTTGATTCCACTGCAGTGCTTGCAAGCTACTGTGCACACAAGACCATAACTTTGGCATGCACACTGTTTACTGCATGGTTTGTCCACAGTGATTTTGCAGGTGCAGCGAATTGTCTTTAGTAATTTTTCTGGTGCATCTTCTTTTTTCTAGTTACAGGCTGTAGTTGTCCATGTAAAAGATGCCATCCCCATTTTTTTTAAATCTGGTTCGTTAACTTGGAGTATTTTCCATATCATACATTGGTAATGTACCCTGCAAAAGTGGTAATCTGCAGCATCGACTGTTGGAGGTAGACATGCAATGTCAAGCTCTTTTTTTGCTGTCGAGATTTTCTTCATGTACAGTTCATATCGCAGTTTGTCAAGGTCTGGATTTTCTTCATTCCCTCCATATATAGCTAACAGTATTTTGTGCCCTACCATGGTCAATTGTTCTTTAGCGACTTGTTCTGTCTCAATAAACAATGATGTCTAATCAGATAGTTTTTTTGGAGTTTAGAAGGTGTTGAAATATTGACGTTTTACTCTTTCCGAATATAGAGCTGGTTGTATTACAACCACTCACAGCGTGAACGAAAGGGAGAATTTTGCATCCCTCACTCCTACCGCTTGTTGCATGGCACTAATGTCATGGATCTTTAGTGTGCATGTTGTGGACCACATCCCTATGTTCCCTTTTCCGTGATGCAAGAGAAGGACTAGTATGTTTGTATCATCAGCAATGACTGTCACATGTCTGCTTTCTGCTAATTCTACAGCAGTTTTTACAATGAGTGTGTCAGCGTAATCTTTGGCATGGACTACAGTGTGATCTTTGTTTTTAAGTATCTCCCGAGCATGTCCACAAAGCACTGTTTATTTTCCTTTTTTGAGAGAAAGGGTCCTTTATTCACTGTAACTATTGACTTCTCAACAAACTCTACAGTCATTGATGATTGCTTTGTCTGGCGTAGATGCTCCATATCTTTAACACTGGCAGTCTCGTACCTATCAAAAACAACAGTTATGCTTCCATACTTCTGTGCAATGTGTTCCATGCTGAGTTAGGAAATCTTCATATGTTCCTTCTTTTGGCCATGGAAGAAGGTGCAGTAGTGCTCCTCCATCAACAATATAAGATGTTCCTTCTGGTGCAGTAGGAGTACTGGTTGTTGTTGCGGTGCTCTTAGCGGTCATATCTTCAATTGCTTTCACTAGAGTTGACTTTTCAGCCTTCCTCATAAGCTGTGTTTTTGAATCAAACAAGGCAAGTGGCAACGTGGACAACTTATACTTAAAGTAGTCTGCTGATACCTGCAATTCAGTGTCTGTGGAAAGAACCAACAGAATTCTCTGGGTTAGCAAATGTGTGTCTACATGGTGAGTTTCATTTGGAATAAGAACACCTTTCTTAAACACTTCCATAGTTTATTTATTTATTTATTTATTTTACAGATTTATATCCCGCCCCCTCCTGCAATGCAGCTCGGGGCGGCTAACAACAACAATAAAATATTAAAATTCACTTAAAATATAAATATAAAATACATCATCTAAAACACATCATATAAAACAGGGCTAGAAAACCAAATGAATAAATGGGCGGGGGATTAAAATCACCCCCCCCCACCCTCCCTCCCGAAGGCCTGGGCAAACAGCCAGGTCTTACAGTTCCGCCGAAATGTCAAAAGGCTTGGGGCCAGGCGAGCTTCCTCCGGAAGGGAGTTCCACAGCCGCGGCCCTACCACCGAGAATGCTCGCTCCATCGTGGCCCCCCGCTTAACACGGGGGACCTCCAGGAGGGCACCCCCGGCAGACCGCAGGAGCCGTTCCGGGGCGCGAAGGGCGAGGCGGTCCCTAAGGTATGAGGGGCCAAGGCCGTGTAGGGCTTTGTAGATCATCACTAGGACCTTGAACTTGGCCCGGCACACTATCGGCAGCCAGTGCAGAGCTCGGAGCACCGGTGTAATGTGCTCCCGGCGACCCGTCCCCATAAGAAGACGAGCCGCCGCATTCTGCACCAACTGCAGCCTCCGGGCCAAGAACAAGGGAAGCCCCACGTAGAGCGCGTTGCAGTAGTTGAGCCTCGAGGTGACGAAGGCATGGATGAGGGAGGCCAGGTCCGGGCCAGAGACATACGGACGCAGCCTACGTACCAGATAAAGCTGGCGGAAGGTAGCCTTGGCGACTGCCTCCACCTGCCGCTCCAGACGCAGGTCTGCGTCCAATACGACCCCCAGACTCCGGACCTGCTGAGCTACAGGGGGGCAACCCCCCCCAACTAGGGGGGCCACCACCCCCTTCGCCCTCCCCACCACCATCACCTCCGTCTTATCTGGGTTGAGCTTCAGTCTGCTCAGCCGCATCCAATCCGCCACGGCCTCCAAACATTGGGATAGCACCAAGATAGCAGGGTCTGGGTCAGTAGAAAAAGAGAGGTACAGCTGAGTATCGTCAGCATACTGGTGACATCGCACCCCGAACCCTCTCACGATCTCCCCCAAGGGCTGCATGTAGATGTTAAATAATAATGGAGACAAGATCGATCCCTGCGGAACGCCACACGGTAAGGCGCAGGGGCTCGATGTTTCCTCCCCCAACACCACCCGCTGGCTCCTCCCTGAGAGGAATGAGCGGAACCATTCAAGAACAGTCCCGCCCAGACCCCCCAGGTCACGCAGCCGTCTCAACAGCAGCCCGTGGTCCACGGTGTCAAAAGCGGCCGAGAGATCTAGCAGGATGAGAAATGTCGAACATCCTGTGTCCATCTCCCGGCGGAGGTCGTCCACCAAGGCCACCAGCGCCGTCTCGGTGCCATAGCCGGGGCGGAACCCAGATTGAAAAGGGTCAAGGAGCCCGATGTTATCTAGATGACCCTGGAGCTGGAGCGCCACTGCCCGCTCAATAACCTTCCCTAAAAAGTTACAGCTTGCTGTGATTTGTGCATAGTCACACTGCTGAAAGAACTGCTGGTTAGTTTGTCCTGTATTTTCTGCCCAATCACATTTGCTTTATCCACATCCACCTTTTCCTCACTATCCATTATTCTGCTGTAAATATTTCCAAGTCTTTGTTGCTGGGGTGAAGTGGATTGTGGTCTTGCAAGAATTGAAGGATCTCACTGAAGTCTTTCAAGTCTCTTGACATTCTTGCATCAGAAAGGTCAACTTGAAATGACCCTTCTTCATCACTTTGTCCACTTCTGGATACCTTTCATTAAGTCCTCTCATTTGCTGAACGTAAACTCTAGCACACTTGGCATAATTATTGTGTCCAGCGCTTGCGAAGAAAGGAAGCATGAGTTCCACACTCTGCAAATGTAACATCCAGTTTCCAGTCCTTTTGCAGGTAAATAATTAGCATCTGAATGAGGTTGTTTATATCCTATCTGTCTGCAGGAACAAGATAAGAGGCTCTGTAGGAAAAGGGGCCTTTTATTTATTAAAAAGAAATACTTTTAGCACATAACATTACAAGGATTTTTTTTTAAAAAATATAAAAAGATTTACAGCTGTCAATTAATACTAATTAATGCAATAAATTGTTACACTAATTTACACTAGTTTTCTGAGCATGGAAAGGTGTACATTTTTAGTATGGCAACAATCCACATATGCACTTTTAAAATACAGATAACTGAATTGTCTTCCAATTACTTTAGTGCCACCATCATCGTCTGCTGAACCAGCAGTGAGACCCAGCAGCTAAAACAGTCCCCCCAGACTCAGAGAGGCAGCCAGATGAGTAAAAGGGGCGCCTATTTCCCCTCCCCAAGATATCTCATGAAATTTTACACCACGGTCGACATCTCTATGAGATCTCAATCTCCAGCTGAAATCTCATGAGATATCTCATGAGAATCAATTCAGATTTTTGTTTCAATATCAGTCCTTGTTACCCTCTTCCTGGACAAGCCTCAGGGCCTCTAATGTACCCTCAGATTCTGCAACATCACAGTTGCTTTTGATACTGTTGATCTTCCTCTTCACATCTAATCATCGTTCAACTCTGTTGATCCTATTAGATCTGTTGGCTGCATTTGATACCTTTGACCACGAGATGTTGGTGACATGCCTGCAGGACAGTGCCAGGGTGGGCGGGACTGTTTTAGAATGATTCTGCTCCTTCCTAGCTGGAAGAACCCAGCGAGTGGTGCTTGGGGAGTATTTTTCATTGTACCGAGACATCTCATGTGGAGTCCCGCAGGGTTCTGTTTTGTCCCCTCTCCTGTTCAACGTGTACATGCAGCCACTCAGTGAAGTGATCAGAGGGTTCGGTGTGTGGTGTCATCAATATGCTGATGACACTCAGCTGTACCTCTCTTTTTCAACAGACCCGGGCCCAGCAGTCTCAGTGCTTACTCGGTGTCTGATGGCTGCAGGGAAGTGGATGAGGGCTAACCGACTGAGGCTGAATCCCGAAAAGATGGAGGTGATGTTGGTGGGTAAGTCAATGGAGACGGTGGCACCTATCATTGATGGGGTCTGCCCTCCATTGGTTTCCCAGGTTCGAAGTCTGGGGGTGCTCATCAATGCACAGTTCCGCCTGGATGTCCAGGTGGAGACTATGGCGAGCAGTGCTTTTTGCAAATTACATCTGGTGCGACGGCTTCGGACGTATGCCTCAGACTCTGACCTGGCCACTGTCATCCATGCTTTCATCATCTCGAGATTGGACTATTGTAACACACTCTACGTGGGGCTACCCATGGTGACAACTCAGAAAGCTGGTCAAAAAGCTGGTGGAGAATACAGCGGCCCATCTTCTGGTAGGACTGGACCGCTGGGAGAACATTACACCAGTGCTCCGTTCTCTGCGGGCTGCCGGTAGTTTTCCTGGCGCGAGTCAAGATGTTGGTTTTGGCCTATAAATCCCTAAACAGCCTAGGCCCTGCATATTTGCAGGACCGCCTCACCCCCCACCCCGAGTGCTGGATCGGCCCATGCAATCATCTGGGGGCGCCCTGTTCAAGGACCCCCGAGTCTTCCAGGGGGCCACACAGGAGAGGGCATTCTCAGTGGCCGCACCATGGCTGTGGAACTCCCTGCCGGTGAGCGTCTAGCTGGCCCCAGATCTCCCCTTTTTTCAAAGAAGTTGTAAGACCTGGCTGTTCTGCCAGGCGTTTGACGAGGGAGATGGGTGATAGGTGGGGGATGTGTGTGGGGTGGGGGTGGGTTGGTGAATTTTACCTCCTTTAAGTTATATTAATTGATGTTTTATGCCTTTTATATGTTTGCCAGATACACTGAGCTGCGTATGGCAGGAGGGGCGGGATAATAAATGTCTTAAATAAATAAATATAAATAAATAAAATGTTCACTGGGCTTTCGAAATACATTTTTCATTCCAATGGAGACAAAATAGTTATCTTTTATTAGACCAACTTCAGTTGGTGAGATATGTGAGCTTTGGGGCCATATAGGGTATTCGTCATACATGTAACAAGTCAGAACGATATAAACTGAGCAAATAAAGGACAGTAGGGCTGAAATGAGAAGCAATATTTTTCTCATGAAAATATCATGAGAATCAATAATTGGGATTGAGATTTCAGTACAATCTTGATAACAGACCAAGATTTTGGTTGAGAAATTTTTCTCGAAATACCATTTACCATTAAGTGCAATCTACCATTTATTGTATATCGTTTTTCCGTGTACTGCTTACTGTGTACTGCATTCATCCCGGTAATGCGCATAAGCAAAATGAAAAATGTCACTATGTGCATACTCATTACAGGGATGAACGTGGTACACGGTAAGTGGTACATGGTGATGGTAAATGGTTAATGGTAAACGGTAAAGGGTAATGGTAAACAGGAAACGTTATTTTGAGAAAAAATTCTTGATTGAGAAATATTGAGAATAGACATTTTTTTCTCGATTATCATTTCTTGCTTAAAATGAGTCAAGAACCATGATTTTCTATGATAACCAAGAAAAACTCAAGATCAAGTTTCAGACCTAAAGGACAGTTATACATGAGGGTGGACATTGATGTGAAAAAATAACTTTGGAGGGGGCTGTCAGTGGGAAAACATGTAAAATGCAAGACATTTAAAAATGAAGCAGTAGAAAAATTATTTGTGTAAGAGACCAAGAAACAATATGTAACAGTAAATAAAGACAGAAGACTATGGGTAAAAACAGATGAGACGGTGGCCCACCTTAGCCTGCTGTGGCTCGCATTGGCCCAGGATTTCCCCACTTGTCTGTTCCTGTGCCACCAGATGTTATGCCAGAACTGCCCATGGAGGGTAGATGGCTGTCCTGGGATACTTCTTGAGGAAAATTTCCAGGACACATCCCAGACCACGGACTGCCCATGTGGGCCAACACGGACTAACGCATCTGTTTGCCTAGACCTGCCACAGGGCAGAGACCACAATGGCTATTTTCCATAGTGGGGTGTAGGGCACTGGGAGTGAGGCAAAGCAGCTGCCTGCATGTTTGTTGTGTTCTTCTGCCGTACTTAGGGTGTAGGAGCAGTGGGATGACCCCTCCAGCTGCCAGGGGTCACAAGCAGATTTGTTCCGTGCCACCTGCTGACCCAGGGAGTGCCTCAGGGGTGGGCTGTGGAGCTGCTTTGCTGCGTGTACATCTGTTTTTACCTCAAGCTAGAGCAAACATTTGGGTTGGAAGGTGGGGGATGGTTGTAGCAAACCGCTTTCCAGGAGAAGGGAATCTGCATATCAAAGGAACCGAATTCACAGCAGGAACACAAAGATTGAATATACAGCTGGTAGCAGATTGTTACTTACTTATAGGTTTTTATAGTTGCTTGAAAAGCCTAAGTCTAAGGCCGTTTTTAGACGAGTGCGGCGACGCCTGCGCTTGTTTTCAAAAGAACCAGCAGTCCGTTCTACACGTGCCGCTGCGGCTGAATATGCACATGCGCGGGCGATGCGCATCCATTTCCGGCCACGTATGACCGGCTTCGATTGCCGACCCGGTCAGTTTGCGGCCGGAAATGGATGTGCATCACCCGCGCATGCGTGTATTCGGCGGCAGCGTCAAGTGTAGAACGGACTGCCGGCTCTTTTGAAAAACAAGCGCGGGCACCGCCACGCTCATCTAAAAACGACCTAAGTTGACTCTGTTATTTTTAGTATCCAAAAGATTTTAATTCCCAGAACCACTTGGGATAGGGATGAAATGGCAAGCCACCATGGTAGCTGTTTCCGACGTAAAGAGCTCTTCCGCAATGAGTGGCACGGTGCGATAGAGACGTTCATTCCGCTACTTTCATTCCACTACTTCCACAATTTCCGCTGGCACTTTCCAACATCTGGAAAGTAGTGGAACCATGTTTATTCTCACACTTTCTGAGATTATTCCGACACTTTCCAAGATTATTTCTGACACTTTAAGACAATTCCGATAATTCTGATGTGCAAAGCAAAGGGCACGAAATTAGCAAAATGCTGGCGGAAAAGTTGTGGAAAGTCACGGACAATTCTGAAATGGCAGAATGAAATATTGGTGCGGGAAAAGGAGTTGTTGCTTCAGCCCTAACCTGGGATAAAATTTCATG
The DNA here is from genome assembly GCA_003113815.1 of Sphenodon punctatus. Classification (NCBI taxonomy): domain Eukaryota; kingdom Metazoa; phylum Chordata; class Lepidosauria; order Sphenodontia; family Sphenodontidae; genus Sphenodon; species Sphenodon punctatus. Next base: position 401,193 of record QEPC01015114.1, on the reverse strand, counting down.
GCAGATGAAAGTGAATGTGGACAAGTGAGAAGTAATGCACATAGGGGGGAAACCCCCAAAATATATGCATATAATGCTTGGTTCTAAATTAGGGATTACCACTCAGAAAAAGGATCTTGGAGTCACTGTGGACAATACATTGAAATTCTCAGCTCAGTGTGTGAAGGTGGTCAAAAAAGCAAACAGAATATTAGGAATCATTCAGAAAGGGATGGAGAATAAAACCAAAAATATTATAATGCCTCTATACAGATCTATGATACAACCAGACTTGGAGTACTGTGTGCAGTTCTGGTCGCCCCATCTCCAAAAAGACATAGTAAAACTAGAAAAGGTACAGAGACGGGCAACAAAAATAATCAAGGGTATGGAATGGCTCCCGTATGAAGAGAGGCTTGATAGGTTAAGGCTCTTCAGCTCGGAGAAGAATTGACTGAGAGGGGATATGGTAGAAATCAATAAAATCATGAGTGATGTGGAACATGTAAATAGGGAACAGCTATTTACGCTCTCTAACAGTCCAAGAACAAGGAGATACTCTATGAAAACAACTGGTAGCAGATTTAAAACAAATAAGAGAAAGTATTTTTCCCTCAATCCACAAGTACTACTTACGTACTTATGTTCTACTTATGTTATGTACCTTTTAAAGGTGGTCTGAAGGTTCCATTCAAGGATAAGGACTGAGATCAGAAATGGAGTGCCACTGTGGAAGAAGTGACTGCACTGTAGAATGATTGTCCCCTAACCCAAACGTTTGCCTGAGCTTAGTCCTCTAACTGCAGGAAGAATAAATAAATGGTGGGTCTACAACTCAATGAAGATGATAAAATGTTAGTAGGGGGCAATGAAAAAGCAGAACAATTCAATTCTTATTTTTCCTTAGTCTTCATGGAAAAGAGAAATGGTGACCAGCCTGGAAAAGGACGTATGGACCAAAAGAGGGAAATATTGCAGACCAGAATAGATAAAGAGGTGTTCAGAGAGTACCTGGCAACTTTGAATGAATTCAGCCTATCTCAACTATCTTTGATAACTCTTTGGGTGTTATCACATGAGACAGTGCCCCACTTTCACCACCCCCTTTGCCCCAGATTCACCGACTGTCTGAACGCCATTTCACAGATGTTTGCCCCACTTTGGGCAGGGGCTGCTACTTGCGGCATCACCTGTATTGTCAAGGAGCACACCTTGCTGGGCAACCCTGCAGGCTAGGGTTGTGAGGGGGGTTGGGGTGGAATAGGGGGAGGTGGCATGGGGTGGCTTTGTGGCGGTTGTGGGGTGGTTGAGAGTTGTTTGGGAGGGTTTTATTTGATTGTTTTTTAATTGATTTTTATATTTTTATGTGTTGTTAGCTGCCCTAAGCCTTTTAGGAAAGGGTGGAATACAAATTTGAATTAAATAATAAATAAATTACTCCTGGCCTGTCCCTCTCAAACTGAGGGCAACTCCCTAAATCATGCCAACCCTGGCATGATCATCAGTCAAATCTGAGCATTTCCTTCTTGAGTTAACGCCGGCACAGTTTTGCTCCTTTTCTGAATGTTACACCTGCACTATTTGTTGGTACTAACTCTTTAGCTGCCACAATATATTTTTAGCTATCATCTGTATGTTGATAACTCAAAAATGACTTTTTCACTAAACTTAAATCCAGTTTTACATTTCACAAGACATCCCATCTCCTCCAGGGATCATCTTAAACATATCATCAGAACTGGATTTCTTACCTCGCATTGTAAAACTTCTCTTCCCTCTATTTCTATCTCTCTTGACACTGGGTATTTTCAGACATTACGAGATCACAGTCAACCACAGTGAACCACGGTCAATCCTGCGGCGGGGCCAAAGCACCCTGAATGTCTGTTTCGCGGGCGCCAGATGTTCACCACAGTCAATCCCCACCAGAGGTCAAAATTAACCACGGTTCCGGAGCTCCGGCCTGGACCATCTCCCAAAGTCTGGTCAAAGCGATTCCCACCGGGAAACAAAAAAAAAGTAACGTCTGAACGGCAACCACCGGCCAGAATAAAGCAGAATGATTCCCAGCCGGGGACAAAGCACGCAGCGTCACTGCCAGGCAACGAGCAACAACACGGGCCAGGGAGGGATTTAAAGGGCACCCAGCAGCAGGGGGACGTGGCGGGATAGAGCAAGGCGGAAGGGAGAGAGCGGAGGGCGAGCGAGCAAGGGAGGAGGAGGTGGCGGAGGCACAGGCGGAGGAGGCAGTGATAGTGCTGAACATGGAGGTGGTGGGAGGACAGCAGCAGCAGCAGCTGGGACGGGCCGCCCCGGTGCCTTCTGGGTGTTTTGACCACTGCCTGGAATCGGCGTAACATCTGTTGCGCTGCCCTGGGCCCTGGTCTGCCGGTCCGATTCCCTGCCATGGTCCCGCTTCCGTCACATATGTTTGGGGCCTTTCTTGTCCACGGGGGGTGGTTAGCTGACTCGCCACCGCTGGGAATCCACTGTGGTGAATCGGGCGCCCGTAACGTCTGAAATCATCCACTGTTACCATCCTCCCTCTCACTCAAGTTCAAAGCTTGTGGATTATTTTAATTCCTCCCACTTCTTTGCACCACAGACTCAGGGCTTTTCAACTCCTATCACTTCTTCCTCTGCAACATCTCCAGTATCTGTCCCTTTATCTCCACACCAAATTTCTCACTTAGGTCAACATTATATCACATCTTTGTTACTACAATCTCCCTCTGTCTGGCTTTCCTACAATAGATGTCTCCATCTCCTAAATTTGGGACCAACACAGCAACCACACTCTCTCTTTTCCTACAATACACACACCCTCTTCAGATCTTACAAAATGCTAAACTCATCTTCCTTGTCCATTGGTTTCATCAGTGTTTTAAATTCCTCCATTGGCTTTCCACCTGTATCTAATTTAAGCTTTTTTGAACAATTTACTTTGTACATAACTGTGCCACACTCTGCTTATCCTTTCTTGCAAAACTTCATGTGGCTCCCATCAGCTTCTCTGCTCCATTCCACCCACAAGTACCTCTTAAAAGACCCATTTCTTCAAAGTTATTAGTACTGAATCTTCTTAATTTTATATGTGTTTCCTTTTCTCTAACGTCTATCTTTAAATTTAATTGTGAGCTCCCTGCAGACAACATCTGCTTCAAAGTACTTGGAAAGTACCAAACACACACACGAGTCACTACCATACATATAACAACAGAAATATCAATACGTTTGTATAAAGGTTTTCAATTTAAACAAAAAATATATATTCAGTCTTTAGAGCCTCAAGGAAAACACTGTATTTAACAATTTTGTTCTAAAACTGTCAACCAACTAAATAAGATCTTTTCTTTGGTGGACTGTAGAGGTGGAACCCCAAAGGGGCAGGCACCCCAGCATAAGCCCCTGTAGTGGGTAGCCTTTGTGCCTGGTTTCCCATGGGGCTGCAGCACCTCCTAGGCTCAGGGGCAACAGCACTGAAAGGGGATGGAGTGAGTGTACACCTCCTGCCACCACATCACGTTACCTCACAGCACCCTGTTCTCTGGCCTAGTGTCCCTCGTTGGCTGATCCTGTGACTGAAGGGGCAAGGGGACAAGTGCCAGGGCTGCAGACTGCATTTGCATTAATCTGGCATCCATTCCCTTTATCCTAACCTGGAGGGTCTGAAGCACCACGTCCATGGTGGGGCCTACCTCATCCTGGGTTCTGGTCTGTGTACTAGGCTCCTGTGACCCTCTCCCCCTATGTTGTGTTGGACAACATTCACGCACCCTGCTGTGAGCCCTGGCCATGCTGCCTGAACCAAGAATGGGGCCAGTTGAAATTGCCACCCTGCCCTGAGCATTCCACTCCAGTTGTTCACTCCCTGAACCCAAATGTCTCCTTCCTACTGAGAAGAGATGGGGAGCAGAAGAATTCCTCCCTCTGACTTCATGGCCGGGCTGGAGAGAGAAAGGGGAGGGGGGCTGTAATAGGGTGTGGTGTCACAGGTTAAGTCCCTGCAGGAGCAGACCCCTGAGTCCCTCTCGGTCGGGACGTGGTGTTCCACAACAAATCAGGGTTGTTGCAGCTGGGAGCAGAGTAGGGACTAGCCTTCCCTCCCCCCACTGATTGTTTGGATCTTTGGACTTACCTGTCACCTGTGTGAGTCCAGCCTAGGGGCGGCGTGCGAGCCTGCGGGGAGTGAAAAGCAGCAACGAGACTCCGGCAGCGCCGGGGCAGCGCACCTAAGGGCTGCGCAAGCAAGGGTGCGCCCTTGTGCGTGCGGCCTTAGGCGGGCGCCGGGCGGGCCGGGAGAGGCCTTTTTTTTGCCTTGGCCTGGTGCCGCTCCATCCTTTTCCCGTGGTGCAGTGGGTTGGAACAATGGGTGGGGAGGATAAGTCTAATGGGGCCAATAGTCAGCCCCCCTCCAAAGGTGCTCTAAGACAGAGTAATCTGGAGAGCTTTTGGGCCCCAGCTGTCCAGAGGGTAGAAAGTACGGGCGGCGCACTCCCCTCTTTTACAACGGCTAATCCATTCCAACCGCTAGCGGATTTACAGGTGGCAGGTGATCCGTCTTCATCCCCCTGCCATTTAAACCCGGTGTTAAGATCTCCGGTTGCAGTAGAGACCAGCAGGTCCCCAGACTTACAAGAGATGCCCCTTCCGGTGGGAGAGAGACTGGCTGAGTTTTTATCAGAGCACGTTATACTTACAGCGGACACTTTGCGCTTTATGTTTTTCAAACTTTCCCAAATACAGGACAAATTGGATGCTGTGGGGGCTGGCGGGTGTAAGAATTCTCCAGTTCGGGGAGGGTTCGGAGCTCCAAGCCAACCTGTAGCTTGTTCAGACAGGCCACAGAACTCCCCGCATTTGTCCAATCTGGGGGAGAGGGATACTTCTATTCTTCCTGACAGAGTGATGCCGTGTTTAATTTCAGAAAATGCAGAATCCTATCGCTTGCTGCCCGCAACTCTGATATTCACCATATTACCAGTAAGGGGTCGTTGTCCCCCTTTGTGGAGCACTCCCCTTGATGTGGCAGAGCAGCTTAGGCCGCTTTTTAAAAAACCTGCAATTATTAGTAGGGATATAATCTCTGTTGATCATCTGGGTGTAAAAGATAGGCAATCAGTCCTGGTTACATTTGTGCACTCGTTTCCGATAGATCGCATTTTAATTAAGAAAGGATGGCTGCAGGAGAATGGAATTTTTATTTCGCGAACCTTCCAGATTATGGGAAATAGGGCTGAGAGCAGGGAGACGATTCAGGGGGATAGAAGGATATTATTTAACCGGCGGTCAGAGACCACCATCCCTCTGGATAGGGAGTTTCTCCCTGATCATTCTAGGAGAGCTGACTCCCACCCTCTATTGCCAGCAAAACCCTCGGGTTCACCCCAGATGAGGGCCCCTATACTTATGCCTATTTCTATGCCAGCTATCTTAAGGGATCCCACTTTGGTGGACCCCCCTCCAACTGTGGATTTAGGGGGTTTAAGGATATTATTTAACCGGCAGCCGGAGACTACCAGATCACTGGATAGGGAGTTCCCCCCTGATCATTCTAGGAGAGCTGACTCCCAACCTTTATTGATAGCAAAACCCCTGGGTCTACCCCAGATGAGGGCCCCTATACCTATGCCTATTTCTATGCCAGCTACCTTAAGGGATTCTACCTCAGTGGACCCCCCTCCAACTGGTAGAGAGGAGGGGGTGGCGTCACAGTTTACATACTCTAGGCTCCAGGGGAGCCCACTTTCTTCTTCAATGGTTATTCAAAACGGGATTCTGAGGAGGCTGGAATCCCTTTGTAACCATCTGGAGGAGATTAGGCAGGCTGGTAGGGTTAGCTCACACCAGGAGGCTCTTGGGGAAGCCCCGGTGGGAGTCCGGACCTCGCCCGTGAAAGGCCTGGAATCGCTGGCCCAATCTCATCCCCAGATTCATCTGCCAGCTCTGTCCCCAATTCAAGGGGCCGGTTCTGGCTTAGAAGTGTCCGAAGGACGGGGGTCATCCACCATTGTTCATCTGGCAAGCAATTTAAGTTCTCCAATAGATCCCCAGGCAAGTCAGAGGATGGGAGGCTATCAGGTAGTCTGCCAGTCAGTGGAGGGGGCTCAAATGTCTGGGGCCGAGGTACCGCTGGCTCAGGATCCCCCTTCGTCTGAGGGGATGGGGGGCTTTTTGGGGGGTTGTGTTGGGGTTCGATCCGGGGAGGATGTTCTACAGTCAGGGAATCGTCCCTCTGATGGCAATAAGAGCTTGCCGATAGTCCTATGATCATATCAGGACATATTGGATCCGGCCCCCCCTCCCAGAAGAGTTCTGAGAGGTCACGCCAAACATTCTTCTAAAAATAAGGTCTGACTGGGGGCAGGACCCCCTTCCAACCGGCCCTCTTTATCAGTGGTATCTTGGAACATCGCGGGTTGGAGGGCTCTCCAGTCGGATACCGACTTTTTTAACTTTCTGAGGCAGCACGATATAGTGCTCCTTCAGGAGATGTAGTTGGTGGACGCGCCTTGTCCTAAGAGTTGGAGGGGGTTTCAAACTTTTTGGGTGGATGCCTCCCCACCCCTGCACTATGGTAGACAAAGTGGGGGTTTGGGGTTGTTGTTAGACCTCTCCTTGCAGATTGAAGCTCAGTTGGTAATATCAATTAAGTCTTATTTTGCTATTTATCATTGTTTTTTCCCTTCGGGGTTGGAAATTCTCCTGGGGAATGTATATTTACCCCCAGATTCCTCCCCTTATTATTGTCCAGAGTTGGGGTTGGAATTAATGGACCAGGTACATTTGGCCATGTGCAGATTTCCATCTGCCCACGTGATAGTTGGGGGTGATTTCAATGCAAGGCTGGGCAAACCTATGGAGACAGTGCCTGATGATTCTTTTGTAAACTGTTACATCCCCCCTAGGAATTCCATGGACTTGGTGACAGGTCCCAGAAAATCTCTTATGGATAAGCTAGAAACAGAATTGGATTTAATTATAATAAATGGCCGGGTAATGGATGACTGGGAAGGTCATTTTACATTCCATGCTCCACAAGGATCCAGTACCATAGATTATTTGCTTGTATCATCGGCCCTATTTGGCTATGTCCAGAGGATGTTGGTGACCCCTAGGTCTGAATCCTCCCATTTCCCTTTAGTTTTGAGGATGGCAGTCCCTGGCGATCCACCCTATGTAGTTGGTTCTGGCTTACAGCTGACCAGCCCTACTGAGGGGACAGTAGGAAGGAGGAGGATAAAATGGTCGGAGGAGCTTGGTGATGCTCTCTTGTTCCATTTGCACTCCCTGATCCCGCCACAAGCAGAGGATAATTCAGAGGGGCAGGTGTGGGACCCTTTACTTAATTACAAGGAGCTGATGGCCACTTTGGCCCCGTTACTTACCATCCCGTGCTCCTCAGGCAGGGACCCCATACATTTGGCACGTGCCCCAGTATGGTTTGACAGGGAATGCAGGGAGGCTAGGGCAATGCTTCGGGGTCTGATGAAGGAATTGAGGAGTAACCCCAGCCAAACCTGGAGGTTACAAGTGGCATCTACTCGGAACAAGTATTGCAAACTTTTGGTGGCAAAGAAACGTGATCTTCAGTTTTGTCTTTGGACTGCATTATTAGGGGCAGCCAAAAGTCGGGATGCCAAAACTTTCTGGGATTTAATTCGAGCTACCTGGAGAGAGGCTAGAGTCCAGCAGCCCCCTGCTGTGTCAGCAGAGGCCTGGGAGGAGTTTTATATGACTCTATATGCAGGCTCCCAGGATGAAATACTAGAAATAGCCCTTCCCCCCTCGCATAGGTTTGCCCAATGGCAACCGGTGACAACGGAGGAGGTGGTTGCCCTAATTTCGCAACTGAAACCTGGGAAGGCGCCGGGGCCAGATTTTGTACCTCCGGAGCTCTTAAGATTGGACCCGGAATGGTGGGCCAGGAGGTTAGCCCCTTTATTTTCTTATATAAATGAAACAGGTGAGCTCCCGCCTTCGTGGCTTAACAGCATTATCGTCCCAATATATAAAAAAGGCGATCCTAGTCTCCCATGTAATTATCGCCCGATCAGTCTCCTGAGTGTGATTGGTAAAATCTACTCCAGATTCCTGCTTGGGAAACTGAAGGCCTGGATGGATAGTGAAAATATTATCGAACCTGAACAGATAGGCTTTCAGGAAGGTCGATCAACAACGGACCATATTTTTGTCCTGGCCGCCCTACTCTCGAAATATGCTACGGGAGGGCGGAGAGTCTATCTCTGCTTTATAGATTTAGAGAAAGCGTTCGATTCTATCCATAGAGAACGCCTCTGGATAAAATTAAAGACCTTATCCATAGAGCGCAGGCTGTTATTCCTACTGATTAAGATGCATGTGGGAAATACTTTGCAGGTACGCTTTGCCCCAGGCCTAGCGCCGTCCAAACTGATTCAGGTAAAATCTGGGGTCCGCCAAGGATGCCTGCTGGCACCAGCTTTGTTTAATCTCTTTCTGAATAATGTTGTTGCATATATGAGAGGAGTAGACACGCATGCCCCTAAAATCGGCGACAGGGGGGTTCCTCTCCTCCTGTATGCGGATGCTGCTGCTCTGATCTCTCTAACAAAGGTGGGTTTAAGGAGGGCAATGCAAAGATTTGGGAATTACTGTCAGGAGGAAAAGTTGGTCATTAATTTCAATAAATCCAAGGTCCTGGTAGTGGGGCCGAAGGGCCCTCAGAAATCACATACCTGGGCGATTCACGGCATCCAAATTGAGCAGGTACGATCTTTTCGTTACCTGGGAGTGGTTTTCTCAGTGGTGGCTAGTTGGAATCTGCATTATGAGGCGGTTAAGAGGATGGTTACAAAAACTTCGATGGCAATAGTTAAATTTTACTTTGGTCAGGGGGGAAAACTGGTACTTCCGGCTATTCGCCTCTTTCGTGCTAAATCTATTGGGCAAATGCTGTATGCCTTGCCAATTTGGGGGCTGTCCTATTTAGACAAATTGGAGAGCCTACAGAATAAATTTCTTAGACTGATTCTGGGGGTTCCTAGGGGTACTCCCCAGGTTTTGCTGAGGCATGAGGCCCTTGTAGCTCCCCTGAGAGTCCATGCCCTCCAGATGATGGTAGGTTACTGGTGCAAGGTGGTCCTCTTCCCTGCTCAAAACAACTCCCTCTTGGAATTGGCTCTTAAAGCAGGATTGGGGGCCCAGTGGGTGAAGGCGGTAGACCTGGAGGTCTCCAAACTGGGTCTCTCACCCTGGTGCTTGAAGCCTTTGGGCTTGAAAGCAGCCAGAAGTCTCATTAAATTAAGAGTCACTGATCAAGAGCTACAGAGGGAGAGAGAGCTCCTTAGGGAACAGAAGGTGGCCCCTGTCTTTGTACCATTTAACCCATTGGCCTCTAGGCCGCACTACCAATTCGAATGGCAGGACTTCGGTAGGAGGTCAGCCTTCGCTAAAATAAGATGCAATAGCTTTCCATCAGCATTTCTGGAGGGGCGGTATAGGGGCACCCCCTACGCTCAGCGGTTGTGTACGCTGTGCGATAGGGGTGAGGTTGATTCATCAGCCCATATACTTTTGGACTGTCCTATGCTAACTGGTCCTAGATTACAACATCTACAGGGGGCCTTAAGTGTGAGGGGGTCTTGTTCTAATTCTGATCTATTGAAGCAGTTGCTCAGCCCCTATGACTCTGAAACCACCCGGGCGGTGGCAAGTTTTTGCTTGAAAGCTCTTCAAATTAGGAGAAGGTGTTTGGAGAGCAATTAACTCCCAGGAAATGTGCTATTGGGGGAAATTAAGACTTGGTCAATGGAGGAAGTCGTCTAGGGTGTGAATTAATTTTTATGGTTAATGTCTTTGTGGACTAGCTATGCCCTGTAGGGATAGGCATATCCGGTTATATTTTATTTGATTGTTTTGATTTTATCGTCAGCTCGGTCTTTGGGCTGATTCATGTATTATGTTGTATGGGATGTACTCATTGTTTGAACTACTGATTTGTTGATGACCATTGGTCAAACAATAAAGAGAGATTTAGAACAAATCAGTCTCCACTCAGGCTTTTATGAGGATTAGATTTATTACAGTAGTCTTACTAATGCCAGGCATTCAACCTCTCTGGCCCTAACTAATCCCAGCTTACATCCACCACTAGCTCGCTCACTCAGAATTCCAGGCTTGGTGCCTTCCAGCAGACTTAGCAAAGTCCAAACAGCCTTCTCCACTCTAACAGGATTTCAGTATTATGGACAGCTGTCCTGCTAGAGAAGCCCAAGAGATGTGCTCCCTCCAACAATCAGGCTCAGACTAAGCTGCTTCCGGGTTCAGCTTTCCTTTATGTAGCATGAGTGGGTGTGGCCAGCTCTTCAGGCTGCCTGCCCTTAAAGGGCTAGTGTCCTGCACCACTCCCCTTTACTGCTCAGCCAGTTTCTTACTCAGGCTGACCTTCTTTGACAGGGCTGGTGTCACCACGCACCACGCTAGCATCACCTGCCCTTAAAGGGGCAGTAGCCCCACAAGGCTGCACCCTGCTACAGGGGTAAATTAGTGACAACAGTTTCCTCCCTTGCCTTGAGCCCCCTGTCCCACAGAGCCCTGCCCTGCCCCCCCAAAATGACCCTGGCAAATAGGCAGAAGGGGGGGGGGGAGATCCTTTCCTTGGTGACCTAGCAACTGGAAAGGGGGAATAGGAGGGATGAGCAATCAGCCCATCTACTCCCTGCAGCCTGGAGAGGCCCTCCATATGTTGCTCTTCAGAGCACCAGAAATTTTCTGCCTGCTCTTAAGCACCATGACCCTCCCAGCTCTCCTGTATAGCAGGTGTACCTCACACTTTCAACCTACTGACAGGCTTTCAGCAACTGTCTAGGCTCGTTGCAACTCCAGCAAACAGAGAAAGTCTTGCTCTCCTATCTGGTCTGCCTCCACCCCACCCTCCTGCTGCTTTCCTTTATAACTCTCAGAGGTGCTGGTACATCAAAGCATCTTCTTTCCATTCAGAGGGCCCAGATTGGAGAAACAGCTGCAAATTAAAAAAGGCACTGTGCGCCTTAACTTTTTTCCTCCTTTGGAGCTGCGAACCATGCCCCCCTGCCACCTTCCTTCTTCAAAAGCACACAGGGGCAAAATCCCTCCTCATGACATACGCATGGGGGAGGGGAGGAGGCAATTTTATAAGAACTAATTAAAATATATTCTGTGCACTTGCATATACAGAAGAAATCAAAATACTTGTTGCCCAAAGGATTTCATAATATAATTTCAGATGTGTGCAACGATTTGTGTTAACCCCCAGGAAGAGAAGAGTTATAGTAAAAATAAGATTGTGGAGTTAGTGTACTCAATTTAGGCAGGTGCAATTAAGAGCTGGCAACTACTGCTTTTGACTTACTTCTGTGTGCTTCAAAAAAGATAGTCTTAAGGAGTTGTGAAAAATGGCAGGCTATAGCTGTCTGAGTAGACCTACTTTGGGTAGCAAAGAGATATATTATGGGAGACTAGTAAAATCTGTATTATACCATTCTCTCCATATACAGTAAAACCTCAATATAAACACTGGGATGTAATGAGAGATGTAATGTTGGGTTAGTTAGCCAGGTCCACTTAGTAAGGACCTGTCTCCTTAAGGGGGGAGGGGTGTAGGAGGGAGATGATAGTGCCAGCCTGAAAAACACAGGTGCTCCTGCTACCAGACTATTGTGCCACCTACTTGTGCCACAGTAGGTGCTAAGGAAAGGCACAGGATCTCCTGTGGCCAACTGGGTTGGGCATGGCCAAGCCAGCCTTGGAGACTTTAAGAGAAAGTGGAGGTCTCAGGTAAGGGAGGATAAGGAAGGGAGAACCAAAGGAAGAAGGCTCTGCCCAAGAAGTGGAGAAGAAGAGGAGCCCTGTCTTGTGTAGAGCCTGGCAGGGAGGAATTGTGCCCAGCCTGGGGTGCAGCTCATATACTGAGGAGCTGGCCCAACTCTCAAGGAACACATCCTGGACTTTGCCTGGCTGGAAGGGACTTTATTAGGGTCTGGAGGCCGCTGTGACATGATACCCAAAGCAGCTTGGGGTGAGGACAACGGGGGAACTGAGGAGGCACCCAGGCAAGGGGACTGTGAGTAGAGTACTAGTATATTGTATATATGGTGATGGACTGTGATATGGTACACTGTATGGTACACGCCGCCCCGGGCTGTGTGGCAGGAGGGGCGGGGTAAAAATTAATTGAAATAAATAAATAAATAAATAAAAGACACTTCAAGAAAGATTCTGCGTGGGCTGGGTCACTGCGGTCTGAATCCTGCAAGAACCCACCCTGCAGGGCCTGGTTCTGTTACATCAGCATACTAATGTTTTGCCTCTAGAATCATTAGTACTATGGATATTTTTAATGGAAACAGATGTGATGTTTGGGTAATAAAATTCTGGTTTTTAACTCACTGAGCTTCATCTGGGAAGGTCAAGTTGAAGGTTAATTCAGTGGAAAGAGTATAACTCCTATTTCTGGAACTCTATCTGCTTATTGTTCAATTTGTGCATCCTAAAACAGCAGGAAGGGTTTTCATTCTGAGATTATATTTGTATTTTCTCTTACAATCAATGCTATTTACAAAATATTCTCAAACATCTCTCTAACAGACGTTTGCTTATAAAAATGTAAATTTAAAGCAGGCACAGGTATAAGAGCAACATTCTTAACTTCAGAATAAAATATATGAGTAATCTTGCAAGACGTGGGTAATTTAAATTCTGATAATGTAACAAAACTATGGTAGCTATTCTGAATAACAAGACTGAATAGAGAAACCAGTACCCAGAGTAGAACTAAAAAAAAGTAGTAATAAATAAATAAATAAATAAATAAAATGGTCTGCAATATAATAGGATTATTTAATTATTTCCTTTTTACTGAAATGATAGTATAGTTTATCAAAAATTGTGAAATGGCCCTAAATAGTTTAGCAGACTTCAACAAAAGTATCTAATTAACGATCCAATGTTTTTAGCTTGCATTTCTGAAAGATCTCATAAAACCAAATAAACCAAAATGAGGCTTTCTGCTCAAAATCTTCAAGATTCAAAAGCAGCATACAAGACATCTAGATCATTATTTAAAAAGCAGTATTCAAAACTGTCAAATACTATGTATTTTAATCATTTTCAGTACAAACACCAACCCCTTCACTTTCTCAATTTCAGCAAAATATCTTTTCATCCCTTAAATTAAGGCACCTACCAGGGGGTATTGCAAAGAGAAATTAGGTAATGGTGTAAAGCTGTATGTTTAGTACAATATATACTTTAGTGCAATATATATATATTGAAAGTTTTCTAAATAATCAGAATCATAGCTAGATATGGAGGGAGATTAAACCAGAGTCTCCTGCTGATGGCATAAGATAAAGCAGCATAATTGTTCCTCTCTCTGACCTATAACAGCTCTCTTCTAGGGTTGAAAAGAGATTTTGTCAAAATGGGAAAACTTGTCTAAATTCTGGTTCCATCTGAGATTAATTGAGAACTTCTCAGTACTCAGTAATGTCTCAACTGACATTTTGTTTCTCAATTTACTGACTTTACCAGGATCCTGTTTACCACTTTGCCATCCATTTCACATCCCAAGAGGTAAAGCAATACCACTTTTCTTGCACGGCATTTTCCCTTGTACTTCCTTGTCACTCATTGGCTGGGATGCAGGTTCCTTTACTAATCTGCAATCCCGATGGGTCAAAGCGAAGGGGACAACACAGAATAACAATTCTGACTAGAGGCACTGGACTGGAGGTTAAGGGGCACTAGGGGGAGGTTAAAGGGTGGTCTATTTGCACAGTGGTTGGCTCAGAAATGTGGAAACACCAAACCTGGAAGTAAAATGGTACCCTCAGCGATGCAGTAAGCAGTAAATGATCAGTATGTGGCACATGATAAATGGTAAACTGAAAGACAGTAAATTGCTATGGTATCTCCTGGTGTTTGTGAGAATTGAGAAGTCGCTTTGGTATTGGGGAATAGTCAGGAAATTGATCCCAGTTCCCGATTTAGCTGCTCATTTCAGCCATACTCTTTTCCCTCCTTTCTCTGTCCATGTACAGATATTGCCCCCAATCCACCTTCTATCTTCCCATTGGTCCCACTTCCCGCTCGCAAGACAGGCACCTAATTCAGCCTGGGGGACAATCAGCAAGCATGTTTGGTTGCCTGCTACAGGTTTATGTGTAGTTGAACTGAGAAGGGAGGAGGAGGAAGTAAGGGAGATAAAAAGGAGGTGTCTGCTTCCTTCCACAGTATGCAAGATAGTGGAAACAGGAATACAATAAGAAAAGAGATCTAAATTGTAATCTGGGTGAGTTTTAAAGTTTCTTGAAAATGAGGATGAGCAGTTTAAATCTGACACAGTCAAAAAGGAGAGTCGGCAGAATGATGTGTTTTGATTGGCAAGAAAGCAAGAACATTTTGGTTGCTTTGTTCTAGTCAATTTAAAAGGAGTGATGTGTGTGTCAACAAGGTCAGACAAGGGAGGATACAATAGTTAAGGCAAGAGATTACAAGGGCTTTTAGGACTTGATGGTAGTTTTTTTCATTTGCTTTACTGTAATGTCGTATATTGCCCTATAGCTCCCAGCAGTGGACTGTATTTAGCATGTAAACAACCTCTCCCTCTCTACCAGCTCCTTCCCCTCTGCCTTTAAATGAACCACTGTCTCCCCCATCCTCAAAAAGTCCACTCTGGATCCCTCTCAACCCTCTAATTACTGTCCTGTCTCGCTCCGTCCTTTTGCTTCCAAACTCCTTGAACACGTTGTCTACTCCCATTGCCTCGACCTCCTATCTGCCAACTTCTCCCTTCACCCCCTCCAATCTGGCTTCTGCCCCCTTCACTCCACTGAAACAGCTCTTGCTAAGATCACCAACGATCTTCTTGTGACTAAATCCAACCGCCTTTATTAATTCTTGTCCTCTTTGATCTCTCTGCTGCCTTCAACATTGTTGACCATTCGCTCCTGCTTGAATCGCTTCACTCCCTGGGATTCCAGGACTCTGTCCTCGACTGGTTCTCCTCCTACCTTTCTGACCACTCCTTCAATGTATCTCTTCCTAACTCCTCCCCCTCCTCCTCCCTACCCCTCTCGGTCAGAGTTCCCCAAGGCTCTGTCCTTGGCCCTCTCCTCTTCTCTATCTACACCCAATCCCTAGGCAAACTTATTGCCTCCCACTGTTTCCAATACCACCTATACGCTGATGACACTCAGCTCTGTCTCTCTACTCCTTCCCTCTCCCCATCTGTTCAAGCTCGTCTCACCAACTGTTTCTCTGATATCTCCGCCTGGATGTCTCAATGCCAACTCAAACTGAACATGGCAAAAACTGAACTCCTCATCTTCCCTCCCAATCCTTCCTCTCCCTCCGCCCTGTCAATTGCCATTGACGGGGTCTCCATCCTCCCTGTCCTCCAAGCCCGTAGCTTGGGCTTCATCTTCGACTCGCACCTTACCTTCAAAATCTACATTGACTCTGTGGCCAAATCCTGCCGCTTCTCCCTCCACAACATTGCTAAGATCCTCCCTTTTCTGTCTGTCTCTTCTGACAAAACTCTCATCCATGCCCTAGTCATCTCATGCCTCGACTATTGTAACCGCCTCTTCGCTGGCCTTCCCCACTCTCACCTTTCTTCCCTCATCTCTGTTCAAAACTCTGCTGGCAGGTTCATCCACCTAGCCTGTCATTTGACCATGTGCAGCCTCTCCTCTCCTCTCCCCTCTCCACTGGCTCTCCCTTCCTGACCGTATTCTGCACAAGCTCCTCATCTTCACCTACAAAGCCCTTCACAACCTCGCTCCCCCCTACCTTTCTGCCCTGATCTCCCTCCAAACCCCTGTTCAAGCACTCCACTCCTCTTCCATCCGCTCCCTCACCCTCCCACGCCTCCCCTGCTCCCCCAACTGCCTTTGTCCCTTCTCCCCCGCTGCCCCGCATGCCTGGAACTCCCTCCCTGCCCACATCCACCTTGCCCCCTCCCTTCATACCTTCAAGTCCCTCCTCAAAACCCACCTCTTCCGCTCCGCCCTTCCTAACTCCTGCTAACCATCCTCACCCATGACTATCCCCCATCTGTTATCTGCAAACTCCCAATATACTGTAACCAAGCCAAGAACGTGTACCTGAGTTCTCGCATCCTCGTGAATGTTGCATCCCTTGTCTCTCCCTCTGACCCCCTCCAATCTGGCTTTAGATTGTAAGCTCTCGGGCAGGGACCTGCTTCCCTGTCTCCCCTCCCCCTGTCTTTAGATTGTAAGCTCTCTGGCAAGGACCGTTTCTATCTTATTCTCTGTAAAGCTCCAGGTACATTGCTGGTGCTATATAAAAGCTAATAATAATAATAATAATAATAATAATAATAATAAATAATAAACTGAACAGTAAAATATAATTTATTTTGAAGGAATGGAATATTTCTTATAATACTGATATTCTTATTTTTTAATAATCTGCCTGGACTAAGTGTAACAATAAATTGTTTAAAGGGGGAGAAAGGGAACAAGGGGGTGGGGGGGGGATGAGCGAGAGAAAGAGACAGAGAGAAAGGAAGTGTTTAACTTGTTCCATACTTGGATGTGTATCATTGACTCAGAAGAATATCATTATTTTATCAGTCTTGTTACCTTAGCAACTAATAAATTGGTCAGCTAATCTCCTTTATTATTTCATGCCAATACAAAAGTTAATAAAGATTACAAACTTTTTTAAAATGTCAAATTAAAGTAATTTGCTTCTCAGACATATTGTAGTTTAGAATAGAAATGTCTTATACTTAAGGAAAATGTTGAATTTGGCCCCTCAGAAAAGTTACGCCATCTCCACTTAAAACTGCAGTAAGTAAAATGCAATTATCAGGTATCGCTGGTAAATACATTTCTGTGTTTGGTTTGGCATAAGGTATGTATTAGTCTGTATTTCAAATGAAATATACCTCAGAACCAGGGATTTGAACCAGCATCCAAGGGTTCCTGGAGGAAGGGGCTCACTCTACAGGACCACCATTGTGCTCTGGTTTGGCCCCTTGCTCCAGATTATTAGGCTCTGCTCCAGCAGCCTGTCAGCCTGATGGGGATCCCTGCCTCCCAGAATCTGATTGATTCTTGACTTGCCTAACTCTGATAAAAGGGACATGACAGAAGAGGAAGCCAGACAGGCAGAGCAATGTTTTGGCCTGTGTTCTCTTGGTGCCTCAGTCTCTTGGATCCTGAATCCTGCTCATTTCCCTCTCCCTTAGTCCTGTTTCCCTCTCCACCCCTTCCTACCTGTCTTGGACTGACCTCCTGGCTTGATCCCTTTGGCTCGTCCCTGACTATGAGTATTTTCAGACGTTACACGGTCCCGATTCACCACGGTGGATCCCTGGCGGGGGTGAACCGAACAACCAAAAAAGCCCCGAACAGACGGGATCATGGCAGAGAATCAGGCCGACAGATCACGGCCCAGGGCAGCACAACAGACGTTACGCCGATCCCGGCCCAGGCCGTGGTCAAAGCACCTGGAAGGCGTCGGGGCAGCTCGTCCCGGCTCCTGCTGTGTGCCCTTTAAATCTCCCTCCCCGGCCTGTGTTGTTGCTCGTCGCCTAGCAGCGACGCTGCGTGCTTTGTCCCCGGCTGGGAATAATTTCCTTTGATTCCTGCCGGTGGTTGCCAGCCAGGCGTTATTTTTGTTGGTTCCCGTCGGGAATCTCTTTGACTACACTTTCGGGGATTGTCCAGCAGGGAAGCGTGGTTGAAATTGACCCCATGTGGGTATTGACCATGGTGAACATCTGGCAGCTGCCGAACAGACGTTCAGGGCGCTTTGGCCCCGCCGCGGGATTGACTGTGTTTCACTGTGGTTGAGCGTGATCTCGTAATGTCTGAAAGTACCCTATGTTTCTGGATTGTTCCCACTCTGATCTGATGCTTGCTCAGTCCTGATCCTGCTGAGACTCACACCTGGTCTTGGTCCTGTCATTACTCTGCACAGACTCTGACAACATATTTTGACATGTCACCTCCTGCATTTACTCCTAGCTAATTCAATTGGTGTTAGCAATGGCAAAACTCAAATAGCACTTTTAGTATTTGTTTATAACATATTTTATAGCATGATGAAAAGCATGAAGCACAACATTGAAAATATGACAAAAATGGTACCAATCACCTAGTTCAAGGTTGTTGTGTTTTGTTTTTTCATATTCCATTCCAAAGCTCAGAGGCAAAATGAGTCACAGCTGGTATTTCTTCAGTGCTGTTTAAATTTACACAGTACTGTTTAGCATATCTCTACTGCCCAGTGATGATCGCCAAGTAACATTGCTGATGGCAAGATACTGATGCTGAGGGAACTTATTAAAAGAATAGAGGATTTTATTACAAGGATAGAGGTCAAGTGCAAGTGCAAGTTTTGACAGGGCTCTATTAAGGTTGATGGAGGGCTGCTGCTGTTATAGTTTTGGGGGTTTCCTCTTTGCAGCTGGCCTCAGCCTCTTCCCTGCTGTGGTTGGAGTTGGGATTACAAAGGATGGAGTTGGGCAGAGTATTTTGCTACTGTCCATTATCTGGCTGCAGTATTTTACTGTCATAGAGGAAATGGGTAGTATCACACTCTCATTCCCAGTGGAAGTGGCACCCACCTCTTCTGAAACTTAGCCTATGTCCCCAGAAAAGAGACCTTTCAATACCAAGATGAAGCATACAGGGAGAAAGGGCACCAGAGAGTCCATGGAGTAAAATTAGATTTAGCCTGCTTTGTGCTGAATTTGCTCCCCTGTATTTTGTACTGTTTGTGCTGCAGCCAGCAGTGAAAAAGGAAGACTCTCTTTAAGGAGTGGAGGGGAGAGAAAGAATGGGAGAGAGGAGGCCTAAAAATGAGTGGTGGGGAAAAGGGGAAAGAGGAAAAGAACAACAGGCGAAGGGGAGAGGGGTGGTGGAGCACAGAGCACAATCGAAGCAGAGAAAGGGAGTGCTTTAAAAAATACAGGGATAAGTTTGTCTCCAGCCAAAAAGTCAAGCAAACAGCAGAAATAAACCAAAACAACAACACACATATGTGTAGCCAAGTGCATTATCTAAGACACGGAGTCTGACATGTACCCCACTGGGAGTGGAATGTTCTATGTTATGGGATCACAGCACTACGGCTTGAACTGCTAGGTCTAATTTTGATGCCATCCTGCTGCATATATGCAAATTAAAGGCCACTCACTAATTTATTTAATTGTTCCTTGCAGACATTCACCAATGCTCTGCATTCATTTGAGTCTGGAATGGTGCCATGGGCATTTCCCCTGCACCATTATTACCATGGAGACAACCATATTCTTCCCAGCTAGGAGAGTACGGTGTCCCTTCCGTATTCCAAGCAATACAGCAATGTGCTTACTCTTGGAGTTTATCTCTCAAGTTACTCAGGGGAGAATTTCTGTGGCTAGCAGGTGAGGGAAACTGATAAGCAGAAGAAGTGATCCATGAACAAAGATGTAACTCTGTTCCCTCCTCACCAGCCTCAGCTGCGATTAGAGCTGAAGTAGTTAGGAAGAAGGAGAGAGTGGAGAGTGTGATGTCACCTATCAGTTATTTGGCACCCAGAGTATTTGCTATCAAACAGCTGATGGTCAGTAGCCCCCTACTGCCCCAACCATATACCCCAAACCCAGCAGCTCATACCACACTGGCAGAGAGGCTCTGGCTAGCACCACTGGGCGAAGATGATGCTCTTGGAGGGCTGGGATCCCTATACGATTGAGAGAATCCTGGACTGCAGCCTTACAGTGCCTGCCTTAACCTGACTTTGGAATAGCAGTTACAAATTCTGAAACTTCAAATGTAAATGACTCATGGAGACCTAATTTTATCAAATGGAGAAAAGGCAGAGATGAATTCCAGTATAAAGTACAAAGGAATAGACACACCATAGCACTCAAGTGTTTTTCTCTCATGGTTTTTTTAATGGAAGTCAGATACCCAAGTGCCCTATTGTGTCTTTGAAAATCTATCTCAAACTGTTTTATCTCTATGTATTGGAAGAAATCCAGTGTCCCATCCTTTTGTAATTTAAAGAACTTCTTGAAGAACTACTCTTTACACACTGGGACCAGTTCCATACCCCATGGATCTTGAGCGAGCATGCGTGTGATTTCCATGCGGCACAATGTACAGGCAATGGGGGTATGCACCATACCTACGTGGCTGTGCATAGGATCTGCGAGTATGGGTGTGATCCAAATGTCTACAAGAAATTAGCTAAATAGGATTTTTTTTTTAATATTTGGGAAACAGGATTAAATATTTGGTGGGATGTGCGGGGGGATTTTCTATTTTGGTTTCAGTGCCAACTTCAGTGAGTTTGTGTACTCAAAAATGTAAACAAATATCTTTTAGATTCAACTATTATATCAGTGCTCCACAATCTATAGCTCATGGGCAACATATTCCTTGGGATTCCCTTGGTTGTGGGTTGACTAGGGCTGAAATGAGCATCAAAATGTTTACTTGTGAGTAATTTTTCCATATAGACGGAAAAGCGGTAAACTGGATCCCGATAAGCAGAAAGCTGGTAAATCGAGAAATTAAATGTTGGTTGAAACATTGTTGAGTATCAAGAGATTCTTGATTCGATCGAGATGGTATTGGGAATCAGGATTCTGATGAGATTTCTCATTTTGGCAAAATCACATTTCAGCCCTAGGGCTCATCATGGCAAGGGACACATCTTCAATCGGGAGTCTGGTTGAGGCTAGAACTGTGCGTGTATAAGCTGCTGCAGCAAAGGGATGGATCTCCCACTGTGCCCCTCTCAATTGAGATGATTCCTTCCTTAAGGCTAGCAGACACTGATGCCCATAGGCCAGAAACATTGCATTATATTAATTGGTATTTAAATATCTTATGTCCTCTGTGTATCAACCAATTTCTATTCCAGGTTACTTTAGAGCAAAGAAGAGTGGGAAATGTTTCCCTCGTGTAACAGGGAACACACCTGGGCCCCCAAGTTGAGCTTGCTGTCCAATCTCATGTAACCCCAGTCTCTAGTCCATTGGAGGCTCGCCCCTGGTTTCCAGCCTCTCCTCAGCCTGTCAGAGAGAATCCAGTTCATGTTATATCTAGCTGCTTCAGCACCTCTGATATGGCCACCTGCTGCTCTCCTTCTCTTAGTTCTCCAGACCCCGGTGCCCTAAGTCTCTCACTGCCTGGACTCTGTATCTTGGTGAAGCTCCCATTCAGTTTCCTGCTCTGGTGCTGCCCCCCCACTTCTCTTAGTGGCTTATTAATTTCATCTTGTGCTTGCGCCACTGTGCAGACCTCTTTTGGCTGCCATCTGCTCTCTGGCCAGTGTGAGGCCCACCAAACCACCCCACAGGTGCCAAACCCCACATCTGTATCCTCGTTCACCGCTGCCCTGTTCACCTACATTTTGAACCTTTCAAGGGCTGGCTTCACTGCTGAACCTAATCTCTTAAAGGGCATTGGTCTGTGGGGACAGGAAGTTCCCGAGGTTCCTTGTTACACCTTGTTTTTCCAACTTTATGAATGTGTGCAATGAAAACAGCGAGTTGACTGTTGCAAAATAATATTTATAATTGGTTACTGAATTTAAGGAAGCCAAGAGATTTATTTAACTGTACATAAAAAGAACAAAATCTTATGTAGTTTGTCATGCATATGTATCCTACAACTAAATCTTATGTCTATCCTCCTATTCCTATGTTTGTCAGTGCTTAACGTATCTTAAACCCTACTCTGTCTATAGTAAAATTGAAACTACAAATTCAACACATGAAAAAGGAAGAGGACATGATGATGATGATGATGATGATGACGACTACTCAGTCACCCTCACCTGGAATAGATTCAGGCTCAGGGGGTACCTGGGGGAAGGGTGCTAATTGATGTGGGCATGATACGAGGAGGGAGTTCAGGCACATCCACCCCATGTTCCCTGGTAGCATCCAATGCCCTGCTCAGCATCTGCTGCCACTGTATGAGTGGCAGCAGTGGCAATAAGCATCTATTGCCTCCCTCTGCTGTCTCAGATACTGGGTATATGCTCAGCCCTGGCACTGCCTCCTGTTCATGGCCCTTCATTGCCGCTTGGGGCAGTCTCTGGATTCCCTCAGGCCTACAGTGCCATGTTGTTTGAATCTAGACACTGAAAAATAGCTCACCAGCACCTCAGGCTACCACATCACCAGGCTGGGGAAGAGGAGCTAGAGAACAAGATGGCGAGGAGGAGGAGGAGAGTGGGCTCCGTCTTGTCAGAGATCTCTGCCACTCTCTACCCCTCCTTTCCCAGCGGTGGTGGTGATAGTGGCCTGTTGCATATTGTCCACCAGTATGCCTCCTTGATAGGAGTGCGGCGGGTAGCACATTTGTTACCTGTAGGTAATATCTGAAATTTTGGACACCCCCAGTGGGCACCTGATAGGTTTACCTACCCGCCCCCCTCTCAGGTGCCCAGACATGTGGGTCTTTCCAGGACTTTCGGAGATGTCTTGGGAAGCTCCTTCCCCTGCATGCCTCCCAGGCTGACTCACCTGTCCGGCTGAGCCACTTCTCCCAGTGCTCCTCCCAGCCCAGCCCGCTGCTCAGCTGAGTTGTGAGGCACACCACAGTCCCCATAGCTGGGGTGCACAAGGGACCAGAGGAACAGCAGGAGCAGCAGTGCAGCCAGGCAGATGAGTCATCCTGGGGAGCACCTCAAGAAGCTCCTGCCCCATGCGCTCGCCAAGATGACACATGCCCAGCTGCATTGCTGCTCCCATTGTTTCTCTGGCCCCACATGCACTCCCTTAATGGGAGTGCATGTGGGCTGGGCCGAGAGAAGCAGTAGGAGCAACGGTTGGAGGAGCAGCGGGAGCAGTAGCTAGGGGGTGGGTGAGTCAGCCCAGGGGGCACATGGGTAGCTTGGCAGGTGGGTAGCTTGGTGCCAACTGGTGCCCAAACATAACCAGGTCGATTTTGACACCCCAAATTCAATGGGTTGTCCATTTTCCAGGTACCAGCTTTCCGGAGTACCAGTACCCCGGTACTCCTGGGCACCTTTATGTTGGCAAGGTCAGCCTAATGGTACTACCCCTGGACTCTTGCAAGACCCTCTGGTCACACATATTGCAGCATGCTGCTGCATATGCAGTGTGAATACTCAGTCATGCCTGCTAACTTGCAGAAGTACTCCCACACAGCTGATGCCCTCCTCCTCTGTGCCCTTGGTGGTCTCTACTCCACCACTCCCTGTGCAGACTCTGAGCCACTACAGCTGTGTCTTTCTCCTTTCATTGGAAAAATTGAAAATCCTATGCCCATGTATAAATTTGATACCTGTGTCCTATACGTATAATATAAATGCTATACCTAAATCCTAAATCTATAAATCCTATCTCATGTTTGTGTGTCATGTTGTGCCTCGGTTTCCCTGAAAGGAATGCACTTAGTGGTCCAGGCCTGACATGATCTGGTCTGGATATAGGGCGCTCTTTTCCAATATGTGGAATTCGAGTTTACACTTTGCTAATAAGCCAGCCAGCTCAGCAAAGTATAGTAAAGACCAATTTATTTATATAAATGAGGCTATGAGACTTATGAATATTATAAAATATGAAGCAATAGTTTACTTAAGTTCAAATAAAGACATAGTACAAAAGAAACATTGTCAGTTAAAAGTACATGGCTTAGAAAGACATTTCTGTTCAGAGAACAGCTCTGTTACAAATTCAAAGATCTTAACATCTATAAAGTATAACATATGCTCTAAGTATTATTGCTATGGTTGACTCAATGCATCATATAACATATTATCCAGTCCTTGCCCGATTCTGCCAGATGAAAGAAGTGAGAGAAGCTTCAGGAAAGGAAGCTTTCTGAAAAATCCATCTTTCCTCTCTCTTCTTATAGAATGAAAGATGCTTGGAGGTCAGCTAAAAATGACATCAGGTCAAAATTGCTGACAGGGAGGGGTTTTTCTCAAAACACAGAGTAAGAAGCCTGTTGATACATACTAAACAGGTTGCTTATCATATGGATAGGATTAACAATGAGTAAACTCCAAACAAACAAGGCCTTTTCCTGCCCTGCGTGGGACTCACATATCTGGAGACTTAGGGCTCTTTTAGACGAGCGGAACTCCGTTTCGCGTCGACGGCGCGCATATTTTGAAACCTCCGCCTGGTCTAATTAGACGAGACGGAAGTGGCTTAATATGTGCATATTACGGCGGAGGCGCATTTTTTAAGTCCGCTAATTAAATACCTCAATTATGAGGTATTTAATTCGTGCACTTAAAAAATGCGCCTCCGCCGTAATATGCGCATATTAAGCCACTTCCGTTTCGTCTAATTAGACCAGGCGGAGGTTTCAAAATATGCGCGCCGCCAACGCAAAACGGAGTGCCGCTCGTCTAAAAGCGGCCTGAGTCAACAGAAACTGTTAATTTCATTAAGAGACAGACTTGACTATATTGTCTATTCCAGTATACAGGCTGATTTTCCAGTATCTAGTAAAGAGTTCAGTAGAAAGGTCACTATAGGACAGCTCTTTTAAGAAGTCATCTTACAGAGAGATTAATTCTGATTTCCAATATATTGAAACACAGATGGTCAAACATATATGCCTATATACAGGATACATGACATGTGTGACTCTCTCTCACCCTATTCAATCACCTAATCTTGCAATACCCTCTGTCTGCTCAGAAAGACTCCTTCTTTTACCAACAAAGAAAAGGAATGGAGGCACTGGTTTTATACTGTGTTTGGGGAGCAGGTGAGGAGGTTAAAAGGTGGACCTGCTATTTATAATGGGTACAAGCCTATGCCCTGTGGATCCCACGTGGTGCTGCGCACATACGCAGATGTGCAGAACCCATGTGGGTCCACGTTGCCAGCACATACAGCCATGCATACATAACACACATGCACATGTACGTGTGTGTCCACAGCATCCGCTGGGCATAGAATTGCACCCACTGTGATTGGTTCAGAAATGCGGTACATAACTAACGGACAAAAACCCAGAAGTAAAACTGTACCACTGGTAATGCGGTAAATAGTAAATGAATGATACACGGTATACGGTAACAGTAATCAGTACACATGGTATGACAGTGTGACAGGGCAGAATACCTGCAGGTCCCTGGCCCTTTAAGAGAACAGCTAGAACCCACTTGTTTACAGGTACTAGCAGGGCTGCAGGTGCTGATCAGAGAGGAGGACAGCACCTAAAGGGAAGCAACTGTGTGAAGGGTGTGGCAGAGCCCAGAAATGGATAAAGTCTGAGCCAGAACTCAGTGCTAAAGAGACTGTGAAGGAGTGAGCAGCTGGAGTTGAGCTCTGCCTCAAACAGGGAACTGCTTTGGAGCAGCTAGAAGTCTCAGGTAAAGGAGGTTCCAGGAGAAAACAGGAGCAGGGTGGAACCACTGCTTCAAGGTCTATGACCACTTTCACACCTCCCCCCCTCCCCCATGTATATTTTGGCTGCAGGAGGGAATCAGCAAGCCAGAATATGCGTCGGGTGTGACCAATCTGAACACACAACCCCACCCCCACGGTTTTGCCAGCACACACACACACAGATACAGAGCAGGAAATCCAGCTCGGCATCTCTGTGTGTATTTGCCAGACCTGCCACACCCCACGCATATGCTGGCTTGTTCATTTCCTCCCACAGCCAAAATATATGGGGGTGGGGGGACAGGTGTGGAAGTGGTCTAAAAAGCCAAGGAGAGAGGGCTGTTTTGGGGAACTGGGACTCTGGCTGTGGAAGTAATCAGTGCCTGAGCCAGAGCTAGAGGGAAGTTGGCTGTCTATAAGGATATAAGAACTTTGGGAGCCAGACAGTTGGTGCCTGGCTAGGGGTACTATCAGTACAAGGACTGGATACCTGCTAAAGAGTGTTTATGGTGGAAAATTAACAAAATGAGGAATAAAGTAGGGGTATGTATCAGGCACATAATCCATTTTCATTTTCATTTACCAAAACACGTTCATTTTCAGGGGTTTCATAAACAAAAACGTTCATATTCAGTTTGGGAATGAATGGGGCTTCGTTCATTTTAGTAACTTAAAAAATGAAAATGAATTGCACACCCCTAGAATAAAGACAGTGAGTTAATCTCCAAGGGTGAGTGACCTGCCAGGACCCAACCCGGGTGAGCCTGTCCCTGCCACAGTAGGTAAATCTGGATGGTATTTTGCAGTATTTCGAAAATCAAGCGATCACATCAGTATTGGGAAACAGGAATTCAATTGCCTTTCCTGATATGGCAAGATTTTTCATGAGCAGCAATTTAGTTGCTCATTTCAGCCCAATTTTAAATATGAGGCAGTTACATCCACTTGAAAATATAACTTCTCAAACAACTGAGAAAAACAAATATTTATTAAATTATATATGTTGCAATTTTATTTTCCTTCTTGAAAGTCGATAGGCACAAGCTTTATAAATATACTTCCAGTAAAGAAATAGAACTCAATGAAAAGCATACTTCACATGACTGCATATATGGATCTGTGTTAGAAAAAAGAAAAGAATATCTTGATTCTTTTCCTTACTCAGGCCAATGGCACATACCCTCCTCAAAATGCATATATAACACCAATTAAGAATAATGGGATTTATAAACATCCAAATAAAAATAACCACCAACCAGACTGCATTTATATCCAAGCAGTTAAAATGCTTCTGAAGCCACATGAGATACGCTGTGGAGGTTACCACACCTCAGCTAGTCTTACCCCTCCCTGGGCAAATGAGCCACACGATGCAGTAGTTCATGTGCCCAGGGCCCACCAGATGTTCCCCTGACCCCAGGGCGGGCTGTTCCATGATGCTGTAACAGAGTGGCTAGCTATAGCCACTAGATGAGCTGCTACCCAAGCTGCTAGCAGCAGCATGTGCAGCTGGCTCATTAGTGAGAAGCAGCCAGGTTACTAATTGGGAGTAGGGGGTCAAACAACAAACGAGAGTGACAGCTTTTTTTGTCGGTAATGGCCAATCTGACACCTTAATGACATGGGAACCTGCATTGAAACAGTGGCACTTACCGATATTTGCTGCCGCTATCTGCTCAAGTATATTGCCTG
The DNA here is from genome assembly GCA_003113815.1 of Sphenodon punctatus. Lineage (NCBI taxonomy): Eukaryota > Metazoa > Chordata > Lepidosauria > Sphenodontia > Sphenodontidae > Sphenodon > Sphenodon punctatus. The sequence goes on along the minus strand of QEPC01015114.1, from coordinate 374,150 downwards.
TTTCAGTCTTTTGGAAAGTGCCAGAGACTCTTGGGGACTTCTGGTGAACTGTCGTAAACTTGCGTGAACTGTCATAAAATTTTGGAAACTGTCGTAAAGTACCGTAAATGTCCGTAAACTACCATAACTTTTATGAGGGAATTGTTGCAAATTGTCATAAATGTCACTAAAACTGTAGTAACCTTTGCAAATTACCGTGAACTGTTGTAAATGCTGCAAAGTGCCGTAAACTGCCAAAAGTTCCATACACTTCCATAAAATGCTGCAGATTTCCATAAACTGTCACATTGCCATGAATATCATAATTGCAGTTGGTCGCCATTGGACCGGTGGCAGACAAGTCAAAAAAATGGCAGCACAAAGCAGAACGGCAAACAATGCTGCTGCTTCAGGCCTCATACCTCGGGGACCACCTCACCCACCGCATCTCAGAGCGGTCCGTGCGGTCTACCGGGGGCGCCTTCTTGGAGGTCCCCCGTGTTAGGCGGGGGGCCACAATGGAACGGGCATTCTCGGTGGCCGGGCTGCGACTCTGGAATTCCCTCCCAGAGGAAGCTTGCCTGGCCTGGGGTCTGCTTGTGTTCTGCCGAGCCTGCAAGACCTGGCTGTTCGCCCAGGCCTTCGGAGGGTGGGAGGGAGGGGTAGGTGGTGAGGGGGATGTTTTTAAAAAATGTTTTAAATTAATAATTTATTATTATTGTTGTTGTTTTTAGTGTTGAAAGTCGCCCCGGGATGCCGTGGGCATGAGGGGGGGCGGCTAATAAATATAACAAATACATAAAGAAATAATTGGGAGCAGTGAGCTGGGCGTGGCTAGTATTTATTTATTTATTTATTTATTTATTCCAGTACTTCTAACCTGCCCCCTCCTGTAAAATGGCAGCTTGGGGTGGAGTACAACAAATAAAAATACAGAATAATAAAACAGTATCTATAATTAAAATTCACAATTACAGAGGCCAGACTAAAACTCCACCAACCCTCCATAAAAAACCCTCACAAAACATCCCCCCACACTCACAACCTGTCTCCCTTGCCGAATGCCTGGCAGAACAGCCAGATCTTACAGGATTTACAAAAGGAGGGGAGATCCAGGGAAAGGCGGATCTCCAATGGGATTAATTCCACAGCACTGAGAATGCCCTCTCAGCGGTCGCCACCCGGAAGACTCGGGGAACCTCCAAGAAGGCATCCCCAGACGACTGCAGGGACTGATCCAGGACACAGAGCTTGAGGCAGTAGCACAGATAAGCATGGCCCAAAACGTATGGGGCCTTAAAAGATCAGCACCAATACCTTGATTCGGGCCCAGTAGACTATAGGCAGCCAGGGCAGAGAACGGAGCACTGGTGTTATACGTTTCCGACAGCCTGTCCCCATAAGGAGGCGGGCCGCCGTGTTCTGCACCAGCTGCAATCTCCAGGATGTCACCAAGGGTAGCCCCACATAAAGCACTTTCAGAAGTCTAATTTTGAGTTGATAAATGCATGGATGATGGTGGCCAGGTTGGAGCCAGAAATATATGGCTGAAGATGACAGACCAGATGTAATTTGCAAAAAGTGTTCCTTGTCACAGCCACCACCTGGGCATCTAGCTGGAGCTGTGCTTCAAGGAGCACTTACAGACTCCAGACCTGGGGACCAAGGAGGGACGTGCCCCATCAATGAAGGGGGCCTCCACTCCTTCGCCCATCTCCACCAGCATCACCTCCATCTTATCGGGATTCAACTTCAGACGGCTTAACCTCATCCAGTCCCCCACCGCAGCCATACACCGGGTGAACATCTAGACGGCCAGGCCTGGGTCAGATAAAAACTAGAGATAAATCTGGGTGTCATCAGCATACTGATGGCACCCAACCTCAAATCCTCTCACAATCTTGTCCAGAGGCTGCATGTACATGTTGAACAGGAAAAAGGACAGAAATTCCAGCAGCACTCCACACATGAGGTCCCAGAGGGATGATGTAGACTCCCCCACATCACACGCTGAGTTCTCCTGCCTATGAAAGAGCGGAACCATTCAAGAACAATCCCGCCCACCCCATCACGGTCCTGCAGGTGAGTCACCAACATCTCATGGCCAATCATGTCAAAAGCTGCTGACAAAGCAGCTAAGAAAATCAAAAGAGTGGACCGGCCTCTATCCAACTCCCGGCGCAGAACATCTGTAGAAGGGAGTAGAGCTCAGTCTGTAGAAGATGCCTGAGGAGGAAACAGCAGGGAGAGTTGGTGGTGGACAGGCTGTGTTTGGGTGACTGGTAAGCCAGAGCAGCCTGGAACTGTAATGAAAGCCTGAGAAGCACAATGCTCCACCCCCTGTACAAGCTGTTAAGGTACTGTGTAGAGAGGACTATGCTAAGCCAAAATGCCTAACAACCAGGACTCCAGACTGTGATGTTCAGCCAGAAGGGCTAAGAGCCAGAGGGGCTACTGTTTATGTTATGGGGATCCACCTTTTGTGGGAGAAGTCCCAATTCTCAGTGGACCGGGCAGGTTGTAAGGGGAGAAAGGAGACCCAATCTAAATTGCCACATGATGCTACTAAATTTGTGATTAAGCCCCGAAGGGGCCAAATCTGTTGTTATCCTCGCAAAGGACCAATTGTAATTAAGGACCCAGTTAGGGGCCAAACCTGTGATCAGCCTCAAGAAGGGACAAACTGACTGGTGATCCCTGACAGGACCAAAATCTTTTATAGATCCCAGGAGGATCAGGATTGACTGTTAGTTCAAGTAGGAGTCAAAGAGTAAACCCAAATCCAATGTAAACCCAAAAAGGGGCCAAATAGAAAAGAAAGGCTTACAAGGACCAAAAACAAGAAAGGAAAATTAGATTTCCTGGGTTGAGCTAATTCCGTAAAGACTCTTCCAATTAACTGAGAGACTGATCTGCGGACAGACGAGTCCTCAGAAAAATTCGAAGGACGCATCGCGGAGGAGCCTTACCCAAAACAGGGGTAAAGCTGCCCAGGGCAGAGAAACTCATGCGATGGGACGCACTTGCCCTGCAGCATGGTGCAAAGCTGCAGGGCCAGGAATGACAGGTGCTAGTGCCTGTCGCATGTGGCCATGTCATGACCTGGTGTGGGCTCTCAGTCCAGCAGGGGAGGGAGGTGGGGCAGGACACCCGCTCATGTGGGCGGTGCCTCAGCCCATTCCAGCTGTGGCAGTGGCTCCAAGAAGGGCCGGCCCACACAGCTACCCACCAGCCATCTGGCTGGCTCCCTGAGTATGCCCTAAATGCTGACTGCCCACAAGGGGCTATGTAGGGATCGGGCCCCTGCAGCTTGTGTAACTGTTCTAGGCCTGAAACTAATCTCGATTTTTTTCTTGATTCTCACTGAGAATCACAGTTCTTGGCTTGTTTTTAGTGAGAATTGATAATCAAGAAAACCCCTACTTCTTGACACTTTCTTGGTGAAGAATTTTCTCAATTTACCGTTTATCTTTACTGTGATTACCGTTTACTGTTTACCATGATTTACTGTGTACCATATAACAATTTATCGTGTACTACTTACCATGTAACACATTCATCCTGATAAATTTTCCAAAATGACAATGACGCTTCCGGCACCAATTACAGCACAGAACGGCTACGGTGGCCATTTTGTGCATGTACATTACTGAGATGAACACGGTACACAGTAAGGATTACACAGTAAATCAATGATAAATAGAGCAAGATTCTTGACTGAAATTGTCCAAGATCTTGGTAGCGATTCTTGATTCTCGCAAGATTTTTGTTTCTCAAAAATTGATTCTCATTTCAGCCCTAGGCTGTACCCTTTGTATTGCATTTCATTTTGTACATACAGGGGTGCTTTCAATTTAAGAAAATACTTTTGGATTTAAAAATCACATATCTAAAAAGTAATTAACAAGAAAAGTCAACTTATAAAGCTATCTCCATTTTAATTATTTTGTACTAAAACATTTCAAATCAAAGTCTAATTTAAATAAAATGAGATATTTGGGAATGCTATTTCGCATAATTAAAAAAGTTCTCTAATAGAAAAATTCATTTTACTACAGCATTAGCATTCTATCTTGTGATGCAGCTAATTATCAATGTCAATTTATTATTTACATAGCCATAGGCTTCTGTAATATTTTACCAAAAAATACATTAAACATAAAACAATCATTTACAAAAGGACTGTCCTCTTTTTCAGGAACACCTCCTTAATCCATAACAATAAAACCATAACATACAGGCAGCTCCTTAGTGGTGTTAATTTCTTATAAATACGAATTCATGTCCTGATTCCTCATAACTGAGGGTACTCTACCCTTAATAGGGCCCAGCTGACCCGTTCAGCCCACTCTGCCCCTAAGCCTTGGTACCATCCTTTGAGTCCCTTTTATATTTAACGACAAGAGTTAGAAACCTTGTCACTCTAGAGGACACCAAAAAATCTTTATCTCCAAGAAGAAATTCTTCTGTTGACTTGCAAAATCCTGATGAATTAATAAGGGGAACAATAAAGATCTCCCTCTGTGACTGATACAAGGGACATATAAGTAAAATATGAGCCATGGATTCTATACATTTTTGATGTGACTTGCAGCACTCCACACAGAACCTCTCATCCCGAGGGTACCTTTGTGTCTACCTTCCGTAACTGCCGAAGGAAATACATTCAGTCTGGCCAAGGTCAATGCCACTCTTGTATGGCACGTTCTAAGATCCACCAAGTAGCTAGGACCCCTGGGAGGGATCACAATGCTCCTATGCAGTTGAGAAAGTTTCTGGGATTGGATTAGTCCATATTCGTTTTGGAGCGCATGATCAAAAATTCGGGTTTTAATTTCAGGCCATACCCTGTCAAAGGGAAAAGACAGGGCATTCACTGCTGAAAACCCCTAAGACCCCAAGATTAAGTTTACTGATGCTGGCCATTGGCCATTTTCCAATGCACAATCAGACTTGCCAGTGAACCCAAAGATGCCAAGTGTAGGCGCAGTCAATATTTTATGATGGCAAGTTTAGCATACACCGCAATACGTTTGGTGCCTCACTACACTCTTAGAAGAACTGCCGGGGTAGATCTAGGAGCATGTGGGATAATCCGCGACATTTTATTTTGCTCTGTCTCTAGGGCTGATAGTTTATTAATACTCCATATTTGGGCCCCATATAATAATTGAGGCACCATCTTTGCTTGATCAGTTTCAGCGCAGGTTTGAATAGTCGACCTCCCTTATTCCAGTAAAAACCAGCAATGGCCTGTCCAGTAGCCCTTACTGTAGCTCGTGCTGCTTTAAAATGGGCATTCCAGGAGGGAGTTGCAGAAATATTCACCCCTAAATATTGATAATACTTAACCTACAAAGTCCTACATGGTCTGGGCCCCTCATACCTTGGGGACCACCTCGCCCTCTGCCAGAGCAATCCCTGCGGTCCACCGGGGGTGCCTTTTTGGAGGTCCCCCGTGTAAAGCGGGGGGCCACAATGGAGAGGGCATTCTCGGTGGCCGGGTCGAGGCTCTAGAATTCCCTCCCGGAGGAAGCCCATCTGGCCCCAGGTCTGTTGGCGTTTCGGCGACCCTGCAAGACCTGGCTGTTTACCCAGGCCTTCGGAGGGGAGAGTGGGAGGGTGGGGTAGGGGGGGGGATTGTATTTTTAAAACATTGTTTTAATGAATTTTATTGTGTGTTTTTATGCTGTAAACCGCCCCGAGATGCCGTAGGCATGAGGGGGCAGCTAACAAATATTTATAAATAAATAAAATAAATAAAAACCTGCTCTATGCTGTTTCCAGCCAACAGCCAATTATCATCTTATCACTAAATATTTAAAAAGAAATCTTGGACTGCACACTTCTGGGACTATTATCTATCTATTATTTTTTTTCACTGAAAGATGCCAAAATATACAAAATTATGTTTTGGCTCTTTACATTTCTTAAAGATTAATTTGGCCACCTTTTGATCAATACCCAGACTATTCAGAAAACAAGGAATAATAACAGACATGAAAAATAAAAGACTTTGATTCAATACTCAGTTAATACTAAGGAGAACTGAGCTTTGCTGATTTACACCAGCTTTGGATCTGGTACTTAAAACAGTATCTTTACTAGTCTAATTCAAAGAAGTGGATACTATTACACACATGCTTTGATGATAAGATCTCAATTTTTTTTTAACATTGTCATCACACAGTGGCTTTCAGAGTTCACTCTCTTCCTACAGTTAAAAAATTGTATTTGTTTTCTAACTGACCACTAACATCTAAAATTTGTGTGTACATTATTAGGGCTGAAACTCAGAACTTGGTTTTGCTCAGATTTTCCTGAGTAAAATAGTACTCAACTCTGATTTTCCCGAGCACTGAAGTTCTGAAAAATAGGTCCGATACTCAGTGCTTGGTAACTCCTCGACCAAGTAATGCCTCATTGCATTGCACGGTCATTCGCGATCACGCCCATGCTCTGAAGGCTAAGCAGCACCTTACTTTCTTCCTTATTTGGTCTGCAGGAGGGCAGAGGGAAGGGACAGGTGAGAGGGTGACAAGTACAGGTCATGTTTGATTGCCTGGGGCAAATCAAAGTCTGTGCCAGGACATTAGTCAGTCTTTCTTTGGTGACCTCCCTGTATACTTTGGTGACCTGACCCTGAACTCGCTGCGTGCTGCTTGTTGTTCAGTGTGTCTGGTCAGCATTTCCCTCACAAAATTTTAAACTATGTGGGTTGGTGCTGGGCATAGGGGAAAACACAATTGGAACCAATTGCTTATTGGGGCAGAGGGCTTGCCAATGGCACAGGGCAAGCAAATATAGTTATTAGTCTCCTGCATATAATTTGTTGGAGGTTCTTTGGGTTTTGTTTTTGTCTCTATATCCCCCTGGACTTTGTTACCTGCTCCCCATTTTCTTGGGGTTTTTAGATTTTGCTTCTCTCTCTCCCCCCTGACCTGTGTTACTCACGCTACAATTCCTTGCAGGTTTTGGTAAGGGGAGGGGCTCTACTTTGATTGCTGCTGGGTTGTTGTTTTTTATCTGGCTGGATGGAACCATATGTTTTGGAACAGATGTCTTGCCAACGTAGGGCACAGGAATATGGATTTTGCTTTCTCTGTGCTTGGGGCAGAGGGTTTTTGCAACATGGGGGAAAGAAATATGGACTTTGGTTTTTTCTCTCTCTTCCCTGAGCTATCTAACCCCCCTCCCCGGAAATGACTACAACTCCTTCTGTTGGTCCCCTGCAACCACCCAGTGTTTGGATCTTTGATCCGTGTGTTAGTGAAGTCAAAGTTGTAGAAATAATTAAATCTCTAAAGCGTAATAAGGCATCTGGCTTCGACTTCATAACGGCAAAAGTCTTACAAACTTGTCCTGGTTGGTAGTCTCCCCTATTAGCTAATTATTTCACCCAGGTTAATACAACTAGGAAGGTCCCCAGCCAGTGGGTGGGGTATAAGTATTATCGTACCAATATTCAAAAAGGGGAACCCTAGAGAACCTGCCAGTTACTGACCCATAAGTCTCCTCCTGGTTGCAGGAAAGGTGTATGCTAAATTTCTTTTAAAGCATTTGGAAACCTGGACTTATACCCAAAATCTCATTCCACAGGAGCAATTTGGCTTTCGTAAGGGTTATTCCACCATGGAAAATTGCTTTATTCTGACCCACATTATAGCCAAATATGTCAAAACAGGGCAGGAATTTTTTTTTTGGCATTCATTGACTTCAATAAGGCATTCGACTCAGTGCCAAGGGGTAAATTATGGGGCAAACTGTGCCGTTTAGGTATAAATGAGAATTTGTTGACCCTAATAATTCAACTCTATACAGATAACGAGACAAGAATAAGACTGGGTCCCCATGGGAATCTGTCTAAATCTATCCCCATTCTAAGGGGAGTTAAACAAGGGTGTGTGCTAGCCCCCCTGCTTTTCAATATATACTTAAGTGATTTCATTAAGGAAATGCTGACCCCTGAGAGTTATCCACAAAAGATCAAAGACTTGGCAATATTAGCTCTTTTATTTTCAGATGATATTGTTTTGGTGGCTCAAACTAAAAGGGGCCTGCAAAATCAATTTGAGAATTTATTGAAATCTTGTAATAATCAAGATCTTGATGTAAACTTTCAGAAGTCGCAAATCAAACATATGGTTGCATTTTGAGTGGGTTGGTGGGGATAGTGGGGCGGACGTCGATGTTATTGAGGGCGAAACCAGTACGGGATTTTGTAGGAGGAAGTGGTCAGAGGACCTTAGTTGGCGGCTTCGGGAATTGTTGTTTTCTCCTTCAGGTTGGGCATTTAGAGAGGCAGTGGCGGGAACTTCCCCGTACCAAGATCTGCTGGGGCAATATCTGGGGCTTGTTGCTCTGTTAAGGCCACTCTTGGTTCATTCTACCAGCCGGCTCCAGGGTGACCGAGGAGCTGTCAGGCGGGGAGCCCCTGGTATGACCGTGAATGTAAGGACAGAAAGGTGTTTTTGAAGGCCCTATTTAGTGCTTATAGGAGGCAGAGGGAGGAGCGTTCTTTGGCTGTTTTTTTGGAACACAAGAAGGCTTATCGGGTTTTGCTTAGGGTGAAGAAGGCGGCCTATGTTACTTAGTCCTGGGACTCCATGCTCTCCGTAGCTAGGGGCAGGGACTCTAGCAAGTTTTGGCGGGCTATCAATTCTTTTATGGGTAAACCTTGTAATTTATTTTCTCCCACCATATCTAGTGGGTCTTGGTTGTCCCATTTTCGATCCCTTTTCCCGGTTCGTGAGCCCAAGGAGGACCTTTCAGAGTTGCTGGCTGAGCTCCCTGCTTGGCCACCTGTAACAGAGTCTGAGATGGAGGAGCTTATTTCGTCGCTTAAGCCCGGGAAGGCTCCCGGGTATGATTGTTTGCCCGTTGAGCTTATTAAGTCCCATGTGGACTGGTGGGCACCTTTTGTGGCAGCCTTCTTTACCCATCTTAATAAGACCTTTCCAGCCGACTGGGGCAAAGCGGTGGTTATCCCAGTGTTTAAGGGTGGTAACAGGCGAAATCCTGGGAATTACAGACCAATAAGCCTGCTGAGTATTATAGCCAAGCTCTATGTGAAGCACCTGCTAATCATTTTGAATGATTGGCTGGTGGATTTCCAAGTTCTGCATAGGGAGCAGGCGGGGTTTCAGGCCAATAGGGCAACCCTTGATCACTGTCTCGTCCTCTTACATCTGGCCGAGAAATATACTCAGCCCTATTTTGTGCTTTTGTGGATCTGAGGGCCGCCTTTGACTCGGTCGACAGGCCCCTTCTTTGGGACAAATTAGCTAGCCTGGCAATTAATCGGAGGCTGCTTATCCTGATTCGCCTATTGCACAGGGAATCATCGCTGGCTGTTAGGCTTTCCCAGCAGGGGCAGCTCTCGGCCTGGCTCCCTATTTTCTCAGGAGTCAGGCAGGGCTGTATATTAGCCCCAGCCCTTTTTAACATCTTTTTGCACGACCTGGTTCCAGCTATGACACAGCCTGAATTTTCCCCCCCGAAGCTGGCCTCGTGTCATCTGGGTTGTTTACTTTATGCTGATGATGCGGTGATTCTTTCCTAGACCAAGGTGGCCTTGTGTCAGCAGCTACGTCCCCTTTCTGACTACTGCCTTACCAACAAGCTAGTAATAAACTATAATAAGACTAAAGCCCTGGTGTTTGGAAGGGAGAGAAAGATTTATCACTGGGCTATAAATGTGTATCCAATAGCCCAGGTATTTTCCTACAAATACCTGGGGATTCTGTTCCACTCTTCCCTTAGTTGGACCTCCCATAGCGAGATGGCTATCACTAGAACCAAGGGCCCGATGGCTGCTATCGCTCGACTTTTCAAACATAAAGGCCACGGTAGTCTGGGGGTAGCTCTCAAAATTGTGGAGGCTAAAGTCCGTGCTCAACTCTTGTATGGAGGGGCTTTATGGGCTGTGGCAGTTTCTTCAGTCCTGAACACTGTGCAGCTTAAAACCATTAAAATGCTTTTCCAGGTCCCTAATGGGACTCTGTCGGCGGTGCTGAGAGTTGAGTTCGGACAGATCGCCTGGGGTTGGGTTAACTGGAAACAGGTGGCCCACTTATGGCTGCGTCTTTACCATGATGCCCATCCAGGGCTTTTGGCTCTTTTACCTCAGGACCCTTTTGTTTCCACATGGATGAAGCACCTGGTTAGTTAATTGGCAGCCTGTGGGCTGTCGGCTGAGCGCCTGAAAACCATCCAGCTGGGTCAAGCGCGCAGGAAGATAGATAGTAGGATCACCGACATTGCCCGTCAGGAAGATTGGGCAGAGGTGGGTTCGTTTGCTTTTTTGGACCACTATAAGTACATCATGCCACGGGCCGGTATGAGGGCAGCTTATTTGTCCGCCTTACTTTCAAGGAGGCATTTAGCTCTCCTCTTTGGGGCCCGTTTAAACGTGCTTCCTACCTGTGTATTGGAGGGGCGTTATGCCAGCATCCCGTTTAGTTCTAGATTGTGTCCTTTTGATTTTGTCAAAGTAGAGTCAGTCTCCCATATTTTATTTGTATGTCATCTATATGATGTCCCTCGTAACCGACTGTTGGACACACACATTAATTGTTTCCCAGGTAGGACTCACTTGGAGCTGCTCCTTATTTTTCTCTCTGACAGCGATAACGCCCCGTATGAGGGCTGTGTCTGCCTTTTTGGTTCAAGCTTTTGCCTATTGACACCGCTTTCTTCATTGTCGGCCCCTGGCTTCTGGTATTGTGGCTCCTTTCAAGGATGAGGGGGGGGGGTGTCAATGAGTTGATTCTCTGTTTTGTTATACTATTTTGTTAGGATGTGGTTTTAAAGTTTTGTATTTTTGCATTCTCTGTGTGTTACTTATTTCTGTTGTTTTGTATTCGTTTGCAAGGACCTACGGTCACGCAATAAAAATCGATTGATGATTGAAGTCGCAAATCATGATCATGGGGGGAAATGCCCCAAAATGTAAATGGAATATAAATGGCAGAGAGTTTCTCCAGGCGGATTCTTATGTCTACCTGGGAATTATCTTTGGCAGCAATGGCTCATGGGAAACACATAAAAAATGAATTGTGTTAAAAGCCAATGCAGCAGCCAAGGGGATTCTGAGGCTGGAAGCAAGATCACCTGGGATTAGTACCTCTTCTATCCTGAGTGTCTTTAGGGCCAAGGTTCTTATGGCTCTGAGATAATACCGTTAGACAGCTTTAAGGATTTTGAGGTTGTCCAGAATATTTTTTGAGAAGTCTATTGAGGACTTCCCAGGGCGTTCCCAGGGCAGTTGTTAGGGCCAAGACAGGTGTACTGGCTATTGATTATATAGGAAAACGAGCTTCCCTTGGTTATTGGATCAAGCTAAGTAGCCGAAACGATGTTGTTCTGACCTCCCTGTGTCTACGAGAAGAATTAGAATGTACCAGTGTACTCTGCTACCCCTGGCTGGCACAAATGTCACTATTTATGAGAAGGCTGGGCCTGTCGTTCCCCTGTTTTGGGGGGGAAGAATATATTCCAGCAGAGAAGTTTGGTAATGCTCAGAATGGCGGATGTGTCCAATCAGGAGGATTTGGCAGTGTTGGCATCCTGGAAAGTTGCACCTTCGCTTCATCTTCTTAAATGCCAGCATAAATTTGAGGGATATTTGGATAAACTGAGGGACCCTACATTGCGTAGGATATTTATGCAGTTACAATTCCAGCTGTTTTCTTCAGCATTTACATTTGGGCGATATAGTAAAAAGCCCTATGAGAGCTGAATCTGCCCATGCAGGACCCCCGGGGTAGAAGATTTGCAACACTTTCTACTAGACTGCCCCTTATATAATAATATAAGACAGAGTTAGTTGAAACCAATATGGGAAGGGAAAGAATATCTACCAGTCCACTGTAAATTGATTTGCTATTGTATACATCAGATAAACAAATTATGAGGACGGTTGTATACTTTGCCTTCTTGGCTGCGCGGATTCGGGAGGAGGTGGTGGCGATGATTTAAGGAAGCGTCATGGGATGTGTAGGAGGACTTTTTATACAGAATGTTTGGTCTGAACTCCTTTTTGTCTGTGTGAATTGTTGTATTGTTTCTTGGATGTGTTTATGTATTATTTTATTCTTTTTCAATTGATTGTTTTGTTTGTTTCTTATTGGTCATGGCGAATGCTAGAGCCTAAATAAAACTAATTGAATTGAACCCCCCTCCCCAAATTCTTACATTTCAGTTTGGGGTTGACATTTTAGGTTTGGGTTGGCACTTGGCATGGGTGTTTTTTATGGATCTGGCTGGAACCATGTGCTTTGGGGAAGAGGGCTTTGCAACATGGGGAAAAGCAATATGGATTTTGTTGTTGTTTTTTCTCTCCCCTGTGTTGTGAAACCCCCTCCCCAATTACACTTATTAAAATGTCAAATATAAAGATTTTGTAAATATTTCTCTTTAAACAGATACAAAATATTTTCTTAGTTTTGCAGCATCTCCATTTTGCCGAACATAAAAACATAAGAAGTGCCATACTGGGTCACACCAATCTAGCCCAGCATCCTGTCTCTGATAGTGGCTAATCACGATGGCTTGGGAAAAGCACTCAACAGGTCATGATGGGGGATCCATTCCCTGTTGTTTTCCCCCAGCTCCCGTCATATTCCCTCCCTGTTCCTGTCTGGATAATAGCTGCTAATGAACCTATCTTCCAGAAACTTGTCCAAACCTCTTTTAAACTCAGCTATAGTACTGGCTGTTACCACAGCCTCTGGCAGTAGATTCCACAACCCAATTATATGCTGAGTGAAAAAATATTTTCTTTTATTTGTTTTCAACTTGCCACCCATGAGTTTCATGGAGTGTCCCCTAGTTCTAGTACTAGCTGAGAGGGTAAACAACTGCTCCTTGTTTATTAGTTCCACACCACTCATGATTTTATAGACCTCTATCATATCTCCTCTCAGTCGTCTCTTCTCCAAACTGAAGAGCCCCAACCTACCAAGCCTCTCCTCATACGGGAGCCCTTCCATGCCCTTGATCATTTTTGTTGCCCTTCTCTGTACCTTTTCTAGTTCAGCTATGTCTTTTTTGAGATGGGGCGACCAGAACTGCACACAATATTCGAGGTGCGGTCGCACCATTGATTTGTATAGAGGCATTATGACATCCTCAGTTTTATTCTCTATCCCCTTCCGAATAATTCCTAACATTCTGTTTGCTTTTTTGACTGCTGCTGCGCACTGCGCTGTGGATTTCATTGTATTGTCCACAACCACCCCCAGATCCTTTTCCTGAGTGGTAACTCCTAGCTTAGTACCCAGCATTGTGTACGCATAGTTTGGATTATTTTTCCCTACGTGCATCACTTTGCACTTGTCCACATTAAATCTCATTTGCCATTTAGATGCCCAGGCACCCAGTGTCGTAAGATCCTGTTGCAGTTCCTCACAGTCTGCTCGTGTTTTAACTACCTTGAATAACTTGGTGTCGTCTGCAAATTTGATCACCTCACTCTTAACACCCTTTTCCAAATCATTAATGAATACATTAAACAGCACCGGTCCCAATACAGATCCCTGAGGCACACCACTTTTTACATCTCTCCATTGTGAAAACTGACCATTTAGTCCTACCCTTTGCTTTCTATCTTTTAACCAGTTTCTGATCCATAGTAAGACACTACCTCCTATCCCATGACTTTTTAATTTTCTCAAGAGTCTCTCATGAGGGACCTTATCAAATGCTTTCTGGAAATCCAGGTACACTATATCTACTGGGTCTCCCTTGAAAATGTATAAAACATAAAAACATTAGGTTACTCTTGCAAGTCTTCTTCATGGTATCTGTCAATTAAAGCAAGAGAGAGAAAAAAAATATAAACAGCAAGACGTTGTCTCATTCCAAATATTATGATCCTTCTCACGTGACACGCACGTGTTGCATGTTGTTGTTGTCATTGCAAGTTGTGCTGAAGTTGGTGACTAGTACTGAAGGCAACGGGACATAACAGGAGATAAACAAAAATAATTTAACAATAATAAAAATGAATTTCCATGGAACAAGGTCTCTGAAATGCCTGCAACATTACATCATAGGAGGGACAATGAATAGTGACATTCACAGGCAGAACAAGATGCTCAAGACTGTTATTGCCACAGACACAGTCCATGAGGCAGATTTTGAGCCTTGCAGGCAGCAACACTTCCTTGCCATGCACCACCCCCTCCATGGCCACTCCCCAAACTCAATCACCATTGGCACAGTTTGGAGGAATGGACCGGTACCTGAAAGAAAGGAGTCCTCCTGTAACACCTGCTGTGCCTCAGCAGCATGATATAAGTGCTGAAACTGATATCCCTGCAACTCATTCCATTCCTACGCCAGCAAACAGTAAAAGAAAGTCAACAGGTGGATGGTAATGGGTGTGGAAATACTGTCAATTAAAGAAAGATGAAAGGTACAAAGGACAGATCAGAGCTCAGATGCACTCATAACAGGTAAGCAGAAGTAAACTATCAAAACATGCAGTTCATGGACAGACACTAGATGGCAGCAGAGCCACTCTAAGCCTAAACTTAGAGCCCTGGACCTCTCCTCTTTTCGGCATCAATGTAAGACCTGGCTGTTCTGCCTGCCTTTTGGTGAGGGAGATGGGTACGGGTGGAGGGTTAGGGAGGGGGGTGTTGTTTGTTGGTGTATTTGTACTCCACCATTGGTTTTATAATATTTCTTATATTTATTATTATTTATTTTACTGTATTTTTTAATATTTTTGCTGTGATATTTGTTAGCCGTCTTGAGCTGCTTTTAGCAGGAGGAGGCGGGATATAAATTATTAAAAATAAACAAACAAACTATCACACACCCCAGGTGATCACAGTGATGGAGTATACATGAGGGAAGGGCGGGGGGAAACACAGGGACAGTGTTTTCACACACGGAGAACACACACCAAGGGTGTTTGCTGGCAGAGAACGGGGGAAAGGGGGGATCCTCCTAACTAATACTGTTTACACCAACACAAAGGACACATAGGGAAGGGGGAAAGGGTGCTATATAGCTTAGCAGCCTAGCCACAGTGCTAATGTGGGCATGACAACTTTTCAAAAAGCTATCTAGGTTTTTGGGTACTACGTAGAGTAGGGCTGGAAAATGATCTGGTTTTTTTTTCTTGATTCTCACTGAGAATCAAGCTTTTCAATGAGAATTGAAAAAAAAGAGAATCAAGAAAAGCTTTAATCTCAACTATTTCTTGTTGAGATTTTTTTTTTCTTGTTTAACCCCCCCACAAAAAAATCCCCTGTGCATGCGCAAAATGACTGCCAGGGTCATTCTGTACATTCACAGCCCTCTTTCAAAATGACACCGGCAGCATCACTGCCATTTTGGCAAAGGGCAGCTATTATGTGCATGTGCAGTGACCATTTTTCGCATGCACAATGGTACTCACCCCCTCCCAGCTCCAAGCGGTGAGGGGTGGGTGGGTTTGTCCAGCTCATATTGAGGAGTGAGTAAGGCAGGCTGCACGCAGGGGAGACAGGCTTTTGCAGCGCAGTCCGGGAGTTGCTATGGCAACAGTGGCCGGACTGCGCAGCCATAGAGAGGCTCGGGGATTTCTGGGTCAGTTGCAACTGGCCACGTTGTAAGGCTCCACAGTCGGAGCGGATCTCGGCAGTGGCTGCAATACCGACGGGCTTCTTTAGGAGTGGGGCCAGTGTTGCTGGCTTGGTTTGGGGTGCAAGTCGGTGCAGGGGGCTGTCAGCGGCGTTGGAGTGAGCAGGAGCAGCGGAGAGATCAGGCAGCAGGTTTCTCTGTATAGGAGTGCCTGTGGAACTGGGGAGCCCAGCCGGATCTGCGGGAGTGGCAGATGACAGGTCAGCTGACTTAGGGGGTGCTGCTGGGGCCTGGCAAGGAAGTGCAAAGGGAACCATAGTGCGCTTCCCCCCCCTCCAGGAGTGGGGGAGGCCAGTCAGTTTCTGCCAGGGGAGTGAGGTGTAAGGGTGTTTAAAGCTTAGGCCACCGGGGCAGCAGGCGGGGAATTACCCACACTGCCTGGAAGGATGGAAGCTGGGGCTCCACCCGAGCTGCATCAGGTGGGGACTGCGCAGCAGCCTAGCTGCAGTTGTGAGGAGAACCGAAATGAGCGGGAAACCAAGGATGAGGCTCAGAAGCAGGGTGCTCAGGTGGAGGGAAGTGACTGCAGGGACAAGGGGGGGCATCGGGGCAGGCGAGGTGCACTATTATCACATTGCAGTGGAGATGAGCCAGAAGAGTGGCGCCCAAGACTGGCAGGAAATAGCGAGACGGCATAGTGAGGAGAGCTGGAGCAGGCCTTTGACTTGGCAGGATGTGTGGCAGTACTGGAGAAGACTATGAGGGAACTTGCAGGGAGAATCCATTCAAGCCATGCAGCAATCCTCGCCCCCAGCAGTCGCAGACAGCAGGAATGACAGCAGTGGATCCAGCAACAGAGGTCCAAAAGGCTGCACGAGCAGGTACGTTTGCCTGTGGGACAGGATCTCATGTGTGGATCCAAGCAGGGGTCTAAGGCAGGTGCGCCAGCTGCCAGCAACTAGTACGGGTGGTGCTAGCGCACCAAGGTTGAGATGGGCTGGAAGATGGGTGCCCTGGTCACAGCAAGGGGAGGTGACCACATGCTTGTTGCACGGGGAGGTGCACAAATCGCATGTATACAGTCTGCAGCAGCCCCGCAGCGAGCACGAAGAAGGTACGCCAGGGCAGGTATGGAAGGGAGCACAGAGTGTGTCAGAATGCGCCACTTGCTCCGCATGTCCGTATGCTCAGCTAAAAAGATTAAGGAGCTACCTCCATTGGGGGGCGGGATACCCGACGTCTAAGCACCAATTGGAGCACATCTCCTGCAGTCAACCAGGGAGAAGATATGGAAAGGGGAATATGTGGATCTATTCACGCTTTTGTTCAGCGATCCCATCCTGGATCCCAATGACAAAGAAGAAGTAAAGGACAAGGAATGGTTCACACGGCCAAAAGCGGATCGCAATTGGTCAAACTGGACTGCTGCTTACTCCATATATATGGGTGGAGTGATGCAGGCGTATCCGGAAAGGGCAGTCGAGTTGGTAAAATACCAAGAGATTGTGCGTAGGGTGTATGAGGTTGGAAAGCAGGGGGCATGGCTCATCTATGACGAGAGGTTTCGTCACAGAGCACACCACATTTCCCTATACAGGGGATGCACACAGGTTGCAAGCACATCGCACGTGCACCCTTTTATGCAGTACGCAGGGTTTAGAACTCTCTTTCTCTTTCAGTCTCTTTCTCCATAAAAGAATTAGAAAAGTGAAGGGGGTGGGAGCATTTGTCCAGGTATCCCTCGTGGTAAAGCTTTGAAAAGGAAAGTGAAAGGGCAATGGTTCAAGTCTGCTTTATATAGACACCAGAGAAACTACCACACAGGAAAGAAACCTTATACTATTGTTACTGTTAAAACAAAAAATTATGCATGCAAGAAATTGCACCTTCCACAAATCACAAATTTGGAGGCTTGACCTATCAGACACCTTTTCACACCTTTATTACCAGTGCTACAGGAAGAAGACTGACTGTTTAATTCTATCACCGGAACAACACTGCATTAGGGCTGAAATAGAATCAATTTGATTCTCATGAGAATCTCACAAGAATCAAGGAAAACATTAGCGAGATTTCGCCAGGATCTCACTAAAGTTCTGAGATTTTCACGAGATTCGCACTTAAAAAACCAAAACAAAACCATGCATGTGCAAAATAGCCACCAGGCAATTCTGTGCAACTACAACCTTTCCAAAAGGGGCAGCCATTTGTCGCCACATCCGGAATGAGACAAGGACACAATATGTGGAATTTAAAGGCCACACTCTTTATTTCAGATTCGCATTCAAATCACCTCAACACACCGGAGGGGTTCTGCTCCTAATCCCTAAGAGGGTCCAGTACCAGTGTAAATGAGCACATCCAGTGTGGCTTAGTAGTTCTGCTTTGGATCAGCTATACTAAAGGTCTTCAGTTCTAGTCTTCTCATCATGTGCCCATGCCACCTTTTTTGTCAGCTGGCTTATAAAATAAGTGCTCTCTCTCCCCACCTGCCCCCAATATTTAAACACAGAATGAATATCCAGTGGTGGCAAGGTGGATAGCAGCTTGTATCCATTTTGTTGGAGATGAGACAAATTGGGTGACAACACCAGATATATTTGACTTGAACGCTCTTTTCTGCACTACTATATTATAGGTAAACTGAAGACTACTGTGGAATGAGGATGGCAAAGGCTCATAACCAGCAAAGGGTGTCAGAAACAATAAAAAGGGATTCTACTGATATGTTGAAAGCAAGAGGAAGATGTAGGTGTGGATCCCCTGCTCAATAGGACAGGTACAGTTTTAACAGAAGATGCACAGTAAAATTGCTTAATAGCTAGTTTGCCTCAGTCTTCTCAGAAAAGGTGAGCTGTGACCAGATGTTCAGCAATGAAGACAGGGTTAATGAGAGGGAAGGGATGCAGTCAGAATAAATAAAGAAGTTGTAAAGGAATACCTGGCTAACTTGCCTGAATTTAAATTGGTGGAGCCTGATGAATTGAACCTGAGAGTTCTGAAGGCATTTTTTGAAGAAATATCAGATCCACTAATGATTGTATTTCCAAACATATGGAGAATGGTTGAGGTCTAGAGAATTGGATTAGAGCAAACATAGTGCCTATTTTTAAGGAAGGGAAAAAGGATGGTTCAGGGAATTATAGGCCAGTAATTCTGACTTCCGTACCTGGAAAACGTTTCAGGTAAAAACCTTCAGGTACATTTTTTAAATGATTATTATTATTATTATTATTAAACATTTATAAAGCGCCAGTTGCAAAACCTGGCGCTGTACAGAACATACAATCAGACGCGGTCCCTGCCTGTGGCTTACAATCTAAAAGACAAGGAGGGGGAGACAAGGAGAGGGGACAGTGGGAGAGACATGGGAGAAGACAAACAAACATTCAGGCGGATGCGAAGTCTCAGGTGCGTGTACTTGGCTTGGTTACAAGGTGGTTGGTAGCAGCAGTCAGCAGAGGAGGGCTGACAGTAAGAGCAAGGGGAAAGACTAGAGGGCATTGGGAAAGGCAGCATGGAAAAGGTGGGTCTTGAGGAGGGATTTGAAGGAGCGGAGGGAGGAGGCAAGGCGGATGTCGGCAGGGAGGGAGTTCCAGGCATGCGGGGCAGCGAGGGAGAAGGGACGAAGGCGGTTGGGCGAGCAGGAGAAGCGAGGGAGAGCGAGGGAGGGGACAGCGGAAGAGCGGAGAGCGCGCGCAGGAGCGCGTAGGGCGATTAGGTCCGAGAGGTAAGGGGGAGCTTGGTCATGGAGCGATTTGAACGTGAAAACCAGGAGTTTGAACAGGATACGTTCAGGAAGGGGGAGCCAGTGAAGGGAGAGGAGGAGAGGCGTCACATGGTCGAAGCGACGGGCAGAGTGAATGACCTTGGCGGCAGAGTTTTGGATCGCCACAAGGGGGGACAGGTGGGAGCGAGGGAGGCCAGCAAGGAGGAGGTTGCAGTAGTCGAGGCGAGAGATAACCATGGCATGAACAAGGATTTTGGCCGAGGAGACAGATAGAAAGGGGCGAATGCGGGCAATGTTGAGGAGAGCGAATCGGCAGGATTTGGCCACAGAGTCAATGTAAGGTTTAAAGGAGAGGTGCGTGTCAAAAATGAAGCCCAAGCTGCGGGCACGGAGAACAGGACGGATGGTGACCCCGTCAATGCAGACGGTCAGGTCAGAGGGAGAGGAGGGGGAGGGAGGAAAAATGAGGAGTTCAGTCTTGGCCATGTTCAGTTTGAGTTGGCGTCGGGACATCCAGGCGGAGATATCAGAGAGGCAGTCGACGAGGCGTGAGCGGACAGAGGAGGAGAGAGAGGGGGTAGAGAGATAGAGTTGGGTGTCATCAGCATAGAGATGGTATTGGAACCCGTGGGAGGCAATAATTTCACCAAGGGACCGGGTGTAGATAGAGAAGAGGAGAGGGCCAAGGACAGAACCTTGGGGAACCCCAACCGAGAGGGGAAGGGAGGGGGAGGTCGACTCGGGGAGGGAGACATTAAAGGAGCGGCCAGGGCAGTTTCAGTAGAGTGGAGGGGGCGGAAGCCGGACTGATAAAACAATCAATTTGTGAACAGCTTGAGAAAAAGGGCTTAACAACTAGTAATCAACATGGATTTAAGAACAAATGCAGTTTTCATGCTAGACCTCTCCAGTCTTTTCATAGCACTTCTCCAATTAACCTTTCATATTACGAGTGAGGTCAACAGTCTTAACTTCTGTATCTTAGAAATTTTAAGTAATTTTCCAACGCAAACATCCATGACTGATTACAGTAGGCACAGGTGCATATACTATCGTTAGGGATGAGTTCCACCTGCCATTCTACCTCCTTTTAAATTACTTACAAAAACACACATCTAGGAGGCAGTCATTTCCCTTGCTTGGTCTTACCCCAGAATATTTTATTGTTATCAACACTGATCAAATAATTATTAAGCTTTTTTTTGAGGAAACTGCAGTCTACCAAATGTGTTCTCACCAAAAATTAGGTTCTGCATAATTCAATACCCTCTAAATCTAGAATGCTTTAACTTCAGTTATTTAGTATGTCTTGTTTAAGAGCTAAGGGATGTGACCCATTTAAAGAAAAGTGATTTTGTTTTACAGTTATTTAATTAATAAAAACTTTTAGAGAGATTTCCCATTATATGTTCAGAGCTCCATCAGTAAAGAGCTCTCATGACAGATACAAGAGCTTTAAGAAAGCATAGACTGTTCATTTTTAAAGATTGCCTCATAAGGCTTTTGGTGAGGGAGAGGGGTTGGGTTGGGTTGGGTTGGGTGGGGGGGGGGGGTTGTTTTTTCCCCACCTGCTTTTGTTTATTATGTTTTAAAATGTTTTAATTGTTTTATATTATATTTTTATATTGTATTTTGTTATTGTTAGCCGCTCTGGGCTACCGTGAGGTAGGAAGAGCGGGATACAAATATGGTAAAATAAATAAATAAAATAAATAAATAAATAAGGAACAGAATTTTATGTTTTAAAAAATTCTAGATCAATTCTGCCAAAATGCAGCAATGAGAAATGGTTGTCTTGTTAGCTTAAAAACAGGGCTGTTACCCTACCCGCCCCCCCCGCAAGTTGTGTGTGCTGGACTGTGTTCCACTCATGATCAGCATGTGGAGGCGCCAGAGCTTCTGAGCACTGACTACAAGCCCTGCTGAGCTCTGGGTGGGAAGGCGAGGAACAGGAATCTAAAAAGGGAGGGGGGTCATGGCCAGCCTCCCCCCACCCCCAAAGATGACCCACACACGTAATGGTCCAGGAGTCAAAACATATTCGTACCTTAGCCCACACTGTGTCCTCTTTGATCTTGAGGGGGGGGTTGCTATGTGGGGGACATGAACCAAAATGCATGTTCTTGATCTGTGTCCATCTAATAACAGAGGAAATAGGATTTTCTGTGTTAGTCTCAAATATAGGCAAAAGAGACAAAAGTACAGTAATACCTTTTACTGGACCAACTCCAGTGGGTGGAGGTATGCAATCTTTCAAACCTCACAGGGTCCTTTGTAAGGCAGGTCTGGTGTTACAAAATGAAGAAACAAAGCCAAAGCAGAGGTATATACATCCCCCAGCCACTTTGGCTTTGTTTATTCATTTTGTAACATGAGACCTGACTTATGAAGGACCCTGTGAGGTCTGAAAGCTTGCATACCTCCACCAACTGAAGTTGGTCCAATAAAAGATACCACTGTACTACTTTGATTCTATCACCTAATAGACACCCATTTGTGGGTGGGTATTATGCTGTTTATTAACATCGTTAGTTGTTGGGGAGAAGTGAAAGGATAGCATTAGTGATCAGTCTGGGGAAGGTGGGTGGGGTGAGAAGCTAGGGAAGGCCTGGTGGAAGAGGTAGGTTTTTAGGAGGGATTTGAAGATTAGGAGGGAAGGGGCAGATTGAATGTGTTCAGGAAGGGAATTCTGGGCATTACAGGCAGCATGGCAGAAAGGGTGAAACATTTCTGGGAGCAGGAGGTACTGGGGCGTGTGAAGGTGGTGGTGGAGGAGAAGCAAAGTTCTCAGGTGGGGATATAATGGGGGGAAAGTGCAGAATGATAGGAGGAGCAAGGTCACAAAGGGCCTTGAAGATAAAGACCATGAGCTTGTACTGAATGTGTTCAGCTAAGGAAGCCAATCAAGAGAGGCAAAGAGGGGCTGAACATGATCAAATTGATGGGAAAGGTAGATGCCTTTGGCAGCAGATTATTGCTGAAGTGAGAGCGGCACTGAAGTGAGAGAGGCAAGGTGATAGTGGGGGATGCCAGTTAGGAGGAGATTGCAGTAGTCAAGGCAAGAGATTAGAGCATGAACTTGGGTTTTGGCATTGGAAATAGTAAGGAATAGCCAGATTTTAGCAATGTTATATGGAAAGAAATGACAGATCTTTGCAGCAGACTAGATCTGAGGTTTAAAGGAGAGAGACGAGTCAAAGATGAACCCCAGAGTAGGGAACAGAGACAAGTTGGATGGAGACACTATCAATGGAAATAGAGAGGAAAGTTTAGGGGGAAAGATGAGAAGTTCAGTCTTGGCCATATTAAGCTTGAGTTAATAGTTAGGGTAATTTCAGACGTTACGAGATCACAGTCAACCACAGTGAACCACACTCAATCCCCCAGCGCAGCGAATGAGCCCTAAACGTCTGTTCAGTGGCATCTAGATGTTCACCACAGTCAATCACCGGTAGGGGCCAAGACTAACCACAGTCCTGCAGCTTGGGATAGAAGCAGGTATGGAACTGTGGTCAATGCAATCCCCACTGGGAAACGGCCAAAAGTAATGTCTGAACGGCAACTGCCAGGCATGATCACGGACAATGATCCCACGCCGTGGTGAATGCATGCAGCGTCGCTGCCAGGCAACGGACAACAAACAGAACACGGAGGGATATTTAAAGGGCACACTGTACCAGGGGAATGTGGTGGCAACAGAGGAAGAGAGAGTGGAGAGACAGGACAGCGATGGAGCACAAAGAGCAGCAGCAGCAGGACCCGGAGCAACCCACCCCACAGGGGGACACCGAACAGGGGACGGAGGCCACCACAGGACAGCTGAGGGGGGCGGAGTGCAAGGGTAGCGGACAGCCATGGAGGGAGGGTGGGGGCAGGAACGGCACAACCACAGTCCCCAGCCCCTCATGTCCACCCAACAGACCAGGAAACGTGCCCAAGCCCTGGAACCCCCATAGGACACCAGCAGGGAGGAGCTGGAGAAGGCGGAGGAGGTGGCGGTGGCAGCACAGAAGCTGGAGGGCCCAGCCCGGAGATGGAGGTACCCAAGAGGGGTCCAGGAGACCAAGGACTTCATCAGGATCTGGGGGTCCCTGGAAAACCAGGTGGAGCTTGCGGTCAACAAGTGCAATGAGAACATGTTTGACCTGATAGTTAGGGAAATGGGGGAGGCCGGATACCAGAGGACGGCAGCACAGTGCCGGTCTAAGGCCAAGGAGCTCAAGAGGGGCTACAAGCACATAAAGGACAATAACCAGAGGTCCGGTCACACAGTGCGGACAGCACCCTATTATGATGCCCTAGACCGGATCCTCCACATGAAGGGATCCATCGTGGCCCCCCGGCTGGTAGGGAGCGCCAGGGAGTGCGGGTCTGGCAGTGTTAGTGGGTGCACCCAGTGCTGTCATGGGGGGTGCCCCATGACAGTACTGGGTGCACCCACTAACACTGCCAGACCCGCACCCCAAGAGGAAAGGCCCAGGACCTTGGGGACCAGTCATCCCCCATCTCGGACAGGCACTGGAAGCCCACTACCGCACTTGGGGTCGGGCTCCGACGATGACACGCTGGACACCCTGAGCCAGTGGACACGAGGGGAGCACTCCAAGCAGAGCCCCATCGAGCAGTCGGCCACAGAAGACTCTGAGATGGACAAAGGTGGTAGGCACAGCGCATGGAAGGCATAGGGCCCTCACAGACCGAGGGAGCGAGCAGGGGGGTACAACAGGCAGGGAAGTATACAAACCAACCCTTACTGCAGGAGCAACCAAGGGAGAGGAGGAGGCAACAGAGGGGGAAGGGTCACCGGGAGCAGTGGAACATGTGGAGGAAGGTAAGTAGAAGGGACGGGGCCCACCAGAGGCCGGGAGGGAGATGGGGGCGAGCAGGACGTGGGGGTAGGAAGCGGGGAACCCCAATGCCACACCCCCACGGTCATTCCCACATGGGACCACTACCACTGCCATGGGCGGCCGAGGTGGAGGGAGACCAACAGAAGCAGCGGGTGGAGTGAGGTGAGCGGGAGGGGGGGCGGCCCAAGGGGGAGCAGATTGACCCCCACACACAGCTCCCAGGGGACCCAGGGGAACGGTGGCCAGAGATGGCGGACGGGGCACCGAGGGTTACCACGAGGGAACAGGGGAGGGGTAGTGGGTCACAGGTGCATGGAGGGAGGGGACCCAGCCACCCAAAGGGAAGGGGGAGGAATGGGCAGGCATCCCAGGCCCCACCCCAGCACCATTCTGGGGGAAACACGTGCAGCTAATAGCTGCCCAACTGAGCTAACCGAACCCGTATCCCACAGATCCACTGCCTTGGCAGCTGGCCTAGCCCTGAGCGGGACCAGTGCCGGTGGCCCAGAGGATGTGGGAGCACAGGGCATGTGTGTACCACCGGTGCGAGGACCTGGCGGAGAAGATAATGCAGACCAGCGCGGACCAGGGGGAGGCGATGATTGCCTCCATAGACAGGATGGAGGCGGCCACCGGCAGGGCTGTAGAGCAGGTGGAGGGATGGGACAGGCACCTCCTAGCTGAGATGCGGAAGGAGAGGCAGCTGCAGAGATGGGACCACACACGGCAGATGGAGGCGATACAGTGGTTGATGGACACCATCGACTGCTGGGCTGCTGAGCACTCCCAGAAGCTGGACCAGTCCTTTGAGATCAGCATCTCGCTGCTGATACATGCGGGTACGATGAGTGCCAACATTATGGTAGCAGCAACCCCGGGCACCATACCAGCTTCAGCCCCTCACCCACCAGGCATCCCATGGCCGGTGCCCATCCCACAGCAGCAGCAGCAGCCCTGGCCACAGGGCCCACACATCTGCCTCCCCATCCCACCGGGACTGAGATGGCAATAGCTGCCCTGCCAGGTGCAGCAGCAGCAGGCAGTCTCAGGCCCAGCCCAGCCCACAGCAGCCACCACAGAGGAGCGCCAGGAGCCCGCACAGAGCCAGGAATCATTGGAGGGGGACACCAGTGCAGGCAAGGGTGGCTTGCAGACTGTGGAGAAGCCTGCATGGCGACAGAGATGTCAACCCAGGAAGCAGGAGGGACCGGGCGGCAGGGGTAAGGGGCGGGGGAATTGTGTAGCCTTTGGTCATTGCAGAAAAGAACAAATTTATACAACAATTTACATGAAACATAACAGAGGTTTCAAAAATATTAAACAAATAAAGCTAATCAAAAATAAAACAAAATGGAACCAAAACGAAACACATTTTCAGCTGGCTAATCTGGCCATCATCGATGAACAATCACTCTGAATAAATAATAAAATCTCACCCAAAGTTATCAACAGTTTTAAAGTCCAAAAAAAGCCTGTCTCAAAAAAAAAAAAAGCTGAGTTGAGAAATTTTGCCACTGCAGCAGTCAGCTTACCATCCGAGTCGCTTAAAGCTATCCTCAAGAGCGTCATGTGAACTCTGCCTGGGAATTTATCTTTAAAAAAAGGCAAGATACTTGGCTCTGAGAGGATCGTAAAGATGACACTCAAACAATGCATGGTGAGAGGATTCAGTGGTCAGCTGGTTAAAAGGACAGAGTTGATCAGAAAAGGGTAACCCAATAAAACAACCTTCCAGAAGAAGCCTGGAAGGAAGTGTATTTAATTGCGCTGCAAGAAATACATGCTTCTCTCTAAATAAGAGGGATGAAGATAAATATGAGGTCATCTTATCAGGGGCTGGTGCCCAATTAGTGTAACTGGACAGATGGAGAGAGGCAGCAACCTTAGACAGATCCTCCTGTCTAGTTGTATCAGACAACCTTGTCGAAATCTCAGCCCAGGTTGATCGTAAGTCCTTGTTATCAAAATAGCCAAAAGAAAATCCTAAACCATGCAAATAGTTTTCTATGACTTTGAGCCATTGACTGGAGTAAACATCCTTAAACATAAATTGGACCAAACCTTCATTGGGGGACTTGGAAAGTTTCAGCCAGAATCGCAGAGCATATTTCCAAACTATGGTACACCAACTACTTTGGCCTGTCTCAAACCTGATGGCTGCCAGAGGGGAACCCTTTGGGGCCTTAAGTAGTTTACACAAAAAACTAGATTGAACCCAATTCAAATTAGTGCGGGCAAGGGGAGCCCAAAAGTCTATGCCATAAAGAAAGCTGGATCTAATCTTACTATCAAAAACTTTAATGGTATGG
Organism: Sphenodon punctatus; assembly: GCA_003113815.1. Lineage (NCBI taxonomy): Eukaryota > Metazoa > Chordata > Lepidosauria > Sphenodontia > Sphenodontidae > Sphenodon > Sphenodon punctatus. Next base: position 347,706 of record QEPC01015114.1, on the reverse strand, counting down.
TCAATCCCCCGACCCCCCATACCCGCAAAAAAACTCAAAATGCCCTGTGAAAGGCCCTTCATAGGCACTAATACCCTAGATAGATGATCACTCCATTGGCCCTGGGCATGAAAATTAATGCCCAGGTACTTAAAGGATGGGAATTGCTGGATAATATGACCATCAAGTGACCAGTTATAAATTATTATTATTATTATTATTATTAACAAACATTAATATAGCGCCAGCAGTGTACCTGGCACTTTACAAAGTAATAAAACAGACACGGTCCCTGCCCCTAGGGCTTACAATCTGAGAGACAGGAGCTGGGGGAGAGACTTAGGAAGGGGAACAGAGGGAGAGACAAGGGGTCTAACATTCATGAAGATGCGAGGTCTCAAGTGCACGTACTTGGCTTGGTTACGATGAGAATGACAGCAGGCAGGTCCATGTTGCAAGGATAAGGGTAAACCGATCGTAGGTATAGGAATAGTGGCTCAGCAGGATAAAGAGTCAGACAGAGCAGAGCGAAAGAGGTGAGTTTTAAGGAGAGATTTGAAGGTATGAAGGGAGGGGGCAAGGCGGATGTGGACAGGGAGGGAGTTCCAGGCATGGGGGGCAGCAAGTGAGAAGGGACGAAGGCGCTTAGGGGAGCAGGGAAGGCGTGGAAGGGTGAGAGAAGGGACAGAGGAGGAGCGAAGTGCACGGGCTGGAGTATGGAGGGCGATAAGTGCAGAGAGGTAGGGGGGAGCAAGGTTGTGAAGAGCTTTATAGGTGAAGACTAGGAGCTTGTGCAGGATTCGTTCAGGAAGGGGAAGCCAGTGAAGCGAAGAGAGGAGGGGCTGCACATGGTCGAAGCGACTGGCGAGGTAGATGACCCTGGCAGCAGAGTTTTGGACAGAGATGAGGGGAGAAAGGTGAGACCGGGGAAGGCCAGTGAGAAGGAGGTTACAGTAATCGAGGCGAGAGATGACCAGAGCATGAACAAGAGTTTTGGCAGACGAGACAGAGAGAAAAGGGCGAATCTTAGCAATGTTATGGAGGGAGAAGCGACAGGATTTAGCAACAGAGTCAATGTAGGGTTTAAAAGAAAGGGCTGAGTCAAAGATGAAGCCTAGGCTACGGGCTTGGGGGACAGGCAGGATGGTGACTCCATCAATAGTTATTGACAGTGAGGAAGGAGAGGAAGGATGAGGGGGGAAGATAAGGAGTTCAGTTTTAGCCATGTTGAGTTTGAGTTGACGTTGAGACATCCAGGTAGAGATGTCAGAGAGACAGTTGATGAGACGAGCTTGAACAGAGGGAGAGAGAGAGGGAGTAGAGAGATAGAGTTGAGTGTCATCAGCATAGAGGTGGTATTGGAAGCCATGGGAGGCAATGAGTTTGCCTAAGGATGAGGTATAGATCGAGAAGAGGAGAGGGCCAAGAACAGAGCCTTGAGGAACACCAACTGAGAGGGGGAAGGAGGAGGAGGTGGAGTTGGAGAGAGACACATTAAAGGAGCGGTCAGAGAGGTAGGAGGAGAACCAGTTATGGACAGAGCCACAAAAGCCAAGGGAGTGAAGGGAATCCAGCAAGAGTGAGTGGTCAACAGTATCGAAGGCAGCAGAGAGATCAAGGAGGACAAGAATGGAATAGAGACGTTTAGATTTAGCCACCAGAAGATCGTTGGTGATCTTAGCGAGAGCAGTTTCAGTAGAATGAAGGGGGCGGAAGCCAGATTGGAGGGGGTCAAGGGAGGAGTTGGAGGATAGGAAGTCAAGGCAGCGGGAGTAGACAACACGTTCAAGCAGCTTGGAAGCAAAAGGAAGGAGTGAGACAGGACGATAGCTAGAAGGGTCAGAGGGGTCAAGAGTGGACTTTTTGAGAATAGGAGAGACTGTGGCATGTTTGAAGGCAGAAGGGAAAGAGCCAGTAGAGAGGGAGAGGTTGATGATGTGCAGGAAGGAAGGGGCGACAGTGGGAGTAATGGAGGTGAGGAGGCGGGAAGGAATGGGATCAAGGGGGCAAGTGGAAGGGTTGGAGGAGGAGAGCAGAGAGGAGATTTCCTTAAGGGAGGCAGGGGAGAAGGAGGACATGAGAGAAGGAGGGGGAGGAGGGAGAGGGGTGGGAGTGGGAAGAGAGGAGTGGGAAGCGATGTCGAGGCGGATCTTGTCTATCTTGGAGGTGAAGAAGGAGGCAAGATCCTGAGCAGAAAGGGAAGAAGGAGGGGGAGGACAGGGAGGCTTGAGGAGGGAGTCAAAGGTAGAGAACAGGCGGCGAGGGTCCCGAGAACAGGACTCAATGCGGGAGGCATAGTAGTGTTGTCTAGCAAGGGAGATAGCAGAAGTAAGGGTGGAGAGACAGAATTTGAAGTGAAGGAAGTCAGCGTGAGAATGGGATTTGCGCCAGAGTCGTTCAGCAGCACGAGTGCAAGAACGGAGGTGGCGGATACTAGGGGTGAGCCAAGGACGGGGGTTGTGGGAGAAGGCAGGGCGGGAAGAGAGAGGGGCATGGGAGTCAAGTGTGGAGGAGAGAGAGGCGTTGAGAGCAGAGACAGCGGAGTCAGGGGAGGAGGAAGAGAAGACTGTAGGAAGAAGGGGAGAGAGAGAGGAGGCAAAGTCCAGGGGATCAATAGCTTGAAGGTCACGGAAGGGGCGTAGAGAAGGGGAAGAGGAGGGGGGACAGTGGGAAATGCTGAAAGAGGCAAGGAAGTGGTCTGATATAGGATGAGGATCGAAGGAGAGATCAGCAGATTCTAGAGAAACTGCTCTTCTAAATCTTACGAGAGTGAGAAAACACCACAATTTTAGATTTGGTGTAATTTATTTCCAGCCTGTTGGTGTTACAGTAAGCCGAGAAAGCCCAATATGGGTCTGTAAAAGAAGGGCTAAATCATCGACATACAAAAGGCAACCAACTGGATAGGAAGCCAATTTTTTTTTTGGGGGGGGGGATTCATATTAGGTAAGAGTTGAAACAATATCATTAATAAAAAGATTGAATAACGCGGCAGCCAAGACACAACCTTGTCTTACTCCATTTATAGTATCAATCTTATTAGTAAGATGGCCCTCGTTATCCACCTTAATGACCTGTGAAGAGTCAGCATGAACTCAGTACAATAAGAAAAGCAACCGTTTATCGATTGAAGACCTCTTGAGTTTGTCCCATAAAAGGGTTCTATTAACTGAGTCAAATGCTGCTTTTAAGTTAAGAAAAGCCACAAAAAGCTTGCCATTAGCCAACCTGTATTTTTCTGTTAAATGATGTAAAATCAAACATTGTTCCATTGTACTGCATCCTTTTAAAAAACCAGCCTGTTCCAATGACAGAATTTTGGACTGGTTCATCCAGGAAATTAGTCTGCCAAGTAAAAATTTGCCATAGTTCTTGCTGACAATACTCAGAAGGCTAATAGGTCTATAATTGGCAGGGTCTAAATGCGCACCTTTCTTAAGAATGGGAATGACTACAGCGTTGCCCCAACCAGAAGGTAATATCCCTGAATTATTTATCACTGTAAAAAGGGCTGCTAGCGCTGGCCCACAAGTCTAAATGGGCTGAAATAAATTCTATTTGGATCAGGTCAGGGCCTGAAGCTTTATTCCTCTTGAAGGTGGCTATTAAAGAGATCACCCCTAGATCCGAAACTGGCTGCCAAGCAGGTAAAATGCCAAATTCGATCGTTGGGTCAAATGTAGAGAACAAATCTACGGGAGGTAAATACAGTGAGCGAAAATATTCCTCCCAAGAGTGCAGGGGAATGGGAAAAGACCATAAAGTTCTGCCCTTGTGAATTGAACTATTAATGATTCTCCAAAATATCTGGGCATCCCTGGACTTACTAGCTTCCAAAAGGGCCAGCCCTCTGTTCTCACTATACAGATGCTTTTTCAATTCAATAAGCTGTTTATATTCCTTTTTTAATGAAAAGAACTAGGGCGGCAAAACTGGTGAATGACCCTGGCAATATCTTAAATATAAGCCAGAAACCTTATCCCGAAGTAATCTGCATTCAGAATCAAACCAGGGTTGTCCCTTGGATTTAGTGGGCCCCTTAATGGAACTAGATACCAAAAAAGAGCTGATATGCTGTTGAAAATAAAAACCTATTGAATTAAATGCATCTAGCACCTGACCCTCCACCTGGCCTTGTGTAATATTTAACTTTGCCTTAGAATAAATGTCACCCTGAATTAACCGAACCAGAAGCCTGGCAAGACCAGGATTCCATTTGGGTGAAAGATGTCTGTCAGAGTAAGAGGGGACTATTGAATTAACATAAGGAAGAGGTGGAATGGTAAATAAAAGATCCAGCTCAAATTGGAGAGGAAGATGGTCACTTCTTATGTACGAACCCACAGTAAAGCTCTTAATCAGTGGCAGACAATTAGATAGTCCACAACTGAGACCCTGTGGACCTATGAAGGTAAATTCACCTGGGACATCGTCAAATCCTGTGCCATTAATGATGTGCAGTGAATAACCCCTTATCAGCTTTAATAACTTAAACCAAATGAATTAATTTTTAGATCTTTAGAGCACCTGGGACACATGTTCAAAAGGAAGAAAAAAACTGGATTCAAAATATGGCTCTAATATGTCAACATCCGGGCCTAACCTTGTGTTAAAGTCACCAGTAATGCAAAATAGACCCTTGGGGTAACCTAATACTCTACTACTAATCTTTATTGTACCCAGCAAAATTGCTATACCAATTACATATAAAACTAAAAGCCTTAGCACATAATAAATAAAGTGACAAAAGGGGCATTTCACCCAATATAAACACATACAAACATTTAGATCAATATAAAAATCATATAAAATTAATGAATTAGGTTAATACCTCAGTTAATTCAATAGGTAAACGAATAAACTTATCCATATAAAGTTAAGTCATTATTTGTATGGTACCAATCTGCAGGTCATATACAAAGAGAAAGTACCAGAAAGAGCATCACTTTCAGTTTGCAGAGAGGGGGTATATCTAGGGATCAGCAATGTTGGGACTTATGTCCCTATTCAGTTAAAGCTTTAGCCCTTTCTACCAAGATAAGAAAACAAGCTACCGTCCTAGCACTTTCGAGATCTGATACTGAGGTTAATAATGCCATTTTACCCTCTAACGTAAGAGGGGAATTCTGGAACAAAGGATCAATCCAGATGCTTCTTAGGTCCTTTTTTTGGTGTACATTACTTCACGCGGAGCCTATATCATTGGCCCATCAATGCTACTGTGAGCAAAGGTCACACCATGATGGAACGCAATATAAGTGGTGGAAGGGGATCACGGAATTTATTATGAATCTTGCCATACCACTCGACCCCTCTGTACCCTAGTCAGGCAAAGATGCGATTAGGCAGAGACTGTTTGACTGGGCGGTGAATCGCGATATCTCAGCGATACACGCAAGCAAGATAGCCCCATTGTATGGCCAGCTGAAAATCTCATGCTCACTTGAACTTTATCTCCTTCAGATAAAAGATCCCAAAGTAAGGAGAATGGTGACTCTCCTGCGATTCAATCTTTTTGAAACAGCAGTTGTAAAGGGCAGGGGACTAGGTGCCTTACTCCAATAGAATTTGCTCATGCAATTTGCAAGAAGTTGAGACTTTAGCCCATGTCATTTTCCATTGCCCTAGGTATAAGGGTAACCTAATAAGAGCTCTTCAATGATGGTCTCCCAAGGTCAAATGAACCCACATTACAAGGAGGAATGTAAATCATAAGCAATAATATCACCAAACATTTATAATTAAGCGCTAACCCAAGAGCATGAGGTAGAAATTTTAAAACCGATAGAATATTAACTTCCAGCTTGTCTGATATTAGACAAGCTAACCCTCCAGAGGGTCGGCCCCTATCGTTAACAGAGGATGCAGGAACTACAAAGGATTTGAAATTATCTAATTCTACCACGTCCTTTGACCAAGTTTCTTGAATAAGAATAACTTGGAACATGTTTAGAAAACTGATAAATTTGGGGTTGCACAAATGATGATTCCAGCCAGCTAAATTCCATGAACATACAGTAAAAGGCAAAGAGACATGGCACCGAGTTGGTCAATCGGTAGATACCAAATCGCTCAATACGGATGTAAAGGGTGGTGGCTCAATGGCCACAGAAGGCTGGGTAGATGGATCTAGGTCAAAAGAAGAAGTCTTAGGTACTGTACAAGGAAGAGAGGAACTCAGATTATCACATTTGGAAATAAATGAGCGAGTTTGAGGCCCCCTTTTAAAAGGGGACAAGATGGAATTTCCCAAAGTGGGCACCGCTGAATCTAACATAGTAATTCCCTGTGTACTAGTAAGCTGTGAGGTGTGAGCACTAGCTACATTATTAATAATCTGGGTACTTAGGAGAACATGGGAATCATGGGAAAGTATAGGGTCCATGGCCAAACTAAGTAGTATAGTATTAATTGGCACTGAATTAGAATCCTTTAGTTGGTCCTTAACAGCTCAGGGTCTCCCAGATTTATTATTAGTTTTCAACACGGGATGTGATCCCTGCGGTATAGATGGATTCTTAGTTGAGGAAATCAGGGAATACCTACAGGAGTTAGCAAACACTTCCCCCAGCTGTACTCCCCAAGAACTAAAAAGATTGATCTGTGGTAACAATCTTGCCACGGTGGCAGATGAATGGAAATAGATAACCAATCGCTGCAGAAAATTTGGGGCAGGTAGAGTTTGATAGTATTTGATATGCCACAAAGGGACTACCTGGTCGGAAATTACTGAGAGATGATTAGCTATGGCGTGTTTGGAATTCCAGTGAGGGAAAACTCCATTAGGTAATGGATTAACTCTAAAAGAAATGACCTTATCCTTGAGTTTCAACTGCTGGGGATAAGGGAGACTATCCAAACCTACTTGAGGATTGTGCCTAGATGAAATAGGAGAGCTACCGGGAGGGGCAACATTGCCCCTCCCCATAGCTCTTAAAGAATAAGACGTATGAGACTCACTGATAGGCTCAGAGACTAAGTTAGCTTTGATGAACTTTTGAGCTTCTTCTCCCAGCTTACCGGCCTTATAGTTATCAATAAAATCAGTGACTGTACTTAGCTGGGATTGCTGAGAGCGTAAATTATCCAGCTGGGCTATCAATTTCTTGATGAATTCTCCTATCAGAAAACACTGGTTTCCAAGTAATTCTAAAGGAGTAGGATCCTTATCAGGTACGGGAGAAAGGGCAGAACTAAAACTAGCATCACTAGTAGCCACCAGGAGATCGAAAGAACTAGTTACACAAAAGTTGTGCTTGGTCTGTGCCATGGTCTCCAAGGTGGATTGAGGAGAATGCAATCCACAGGGGGAGTGACAATACTGGTACCCGTGTGCCAGTCCCCTTATGGGTGAGTCGTGGGGGTGCAACAAAAATATCCAACCGCAGTTGCTTTGAATGCAATTGCTCTAAAGGAGCAGCTGCTCCTTGACGATGACGTTTTCTTGTCATTGCAAGGGTACTTAAACCCAAGCCCTAGGTGAAAAAAGAGGGCCAAGGCCAGGAATAACAGTGCTCGGGGGAATAGACCTGTATCACTGACACATACACAACAAAATACAACAGTATAGCACAAAAGTAAACTTGGAGCTCCTAAAAGAATACAAATAAACAAAAGGCTAACTCTGGGAAAAACCAAATGCCCCAAAGTGAGCCCACTACAAAAAACCGCCCTGACTCAAACGAATGCCTTGGCTGGTGGAACCAGCAGCAACTAAAGACAGTTCCAATAAAATCCATTAAAGTCCAATTCCGTGCACCAAACGTGGTCAGCATCGGCGGAGAATAAGTCCTAGGTGAAGAATATTCTATGCCTCTTAAGCTGCAAATGAGGATGCTGACTTGTGAAAGGAAAAAAGTCTTGCTCCTTTGCTAAACTGACAGCAACAGAAAGTCAACTCTGATTCCTGCCGAGGATGATGACCGTAGACTCTGCCTCAACTGACCAGATATCCCGGCCCACGCCCAGCCAGCGCCTAAGGCTGTGCGCACAAGGACGCGCCCTTGCTTGTGCGCCCCTTGGTGTTCACTCCTCAGCACACGCCCCTGGCATGGCCATGGCCTCCAAGGCAGTCTAATAGCCCCACAGTCGGAAATGACAGGGCAGGGTTCCCGGGACTCTGGCAGCACAGCTGGAGATGATCAGTGAGGAAGGCAGGCAAAGTTAAAGGAAAAATAAATCCACAGGGGAGCTATCCCTTCTCACTCTCCTCGGGGCTTCCGGAAATCAAGTGAGCAGCGCTGTAGGCAACGGCTTCCCGGAGACCCTGCCACCCGGCGTCGCTCTCCCACAGCCCTCCGAACCGGGAACACCGTAAATACAATAAAGGCACCTTTATTCACTGTAACCATCATGTCCATCATTCATTGATACACACGCCAGGGATCCCGAGCTCAGCGGGTGAGGCTCAGGCACTCCCAGGCACGGGCATGGCAGGGGTCCCACCCCACGGACCCCGGGAGTCTCAGGCCATGGGCAACCATGTTATGTGCCTCGTAAGTGCTTCTCAGATCCGCTTAGCATAACGGTACTCCCTGGGGTTTGTTACGTTCACGTATCGCAGAACAGGGCCAGCTGGCTGCTGTGACCTGGGATAGCCACGGGCCGCTCCATCGGTCTCACAGAAGTTGTGCAACACGCAGCAGGCGCCGATTACCAGGGCGGAGGTCTCCACCGAGTAATCCAGGTGTCCGGCCAGGCACCTCCATCTCTGCTTGAGGGCACCGAAGGCCTACTTGACCATGGTCCTCGTGGTGCACAGCCGGGTGTTGTACAGGGCCTCCATCTGCTTCTGGGCCACCGGAGAGGCTGGGTCCCCAATAATTCAGGGAGGCATCAACACCTCCTCGATCCAGGTCATCCACATGTTGGCATAGTCCCCCCTGTACATCCGTGTGAAGAGGGGGGAGATGGCGAGAATCCGGGCATCATGGCTGCGGCCAGAGTGGCCGGTGAAGATGTCCGTGAACCGGACCTGGTGATTGACAATGGCCTGGAGCTGCAACAAGTGGTAACCATGCCTGCTGATATACACAGCCACATCATCGGGGGGAGGATCTCCACATGGGTGCCATCGATTGCGCCCCGGCAGTTGGGGAAACCGGTAGCTTGGAAGCCGGCCATCACAGCCCCCTGATCCACGAGTTGGATCACGCAGTTGAGGAGGACCACCTCCACATCGTCACAGAAGTCGCAGATGATGCTGGTGACGGTTGTGAGGCCCACTTCAAAGAGTTGGGCCACGGAATGGCAGGAATTCGGAGTGGCCAGGGCCCAGACAGCTATGCCCACCCGCTGCGCAACTGGGATAGGGCAGCGCATGGGGGTGTGCAGCTGCTCCAGCCAGGGCCACAGAAGCGCTGCCAGTTGCAGGAGGGTACGCTGGTCCATCCAGAAGTGTCCCCTCCAAGCAGCATCGTCCCATTGTGTCAGGGCTCCCTCCCACCATTTCTGGGCCCTGGACATGGTCCAGAGGTGCCTGTCGATGGGCATAGCGAGCATGACAGCACTGAAGAGGACCGCCTTCCTCCAGTAGTGGTGTGCAGTTGCTTGCCTGAGGGCACCTGGACGGGTGCGTGCAATCAGCAGGGCCCTGCGGTACATCCCAGAGAGCCTGCGTGCTGTGCGTATGGCCTTGATGCAGCAGCGCCTGTGTTGGGCGAGCAGGCTAGTTGCAGCAAACTGGGCCAGGCATTCACACACGCCATTGGACACCTTGAGCAGCTCTGTGGTGACCCGCTGGAGCTCGGTGTGCTGATGGTACTGCTCAGCAATGATCTCCTGTAGGAGCAAGCAGACACCCTGCTGGTTTACATCCGTGTCAGTTACTGGTGACGACCGTAGCTGGTAGGTGCCCAGAAGCACTGAGCGGTGTCAGGCACACTGCTCGGAGGCATGTTTGTGCTGCTGTGCTGCAGGTTGTAGCTCGCTATAAGCGGCCTGGGGCCAACTCACACACACGTGTCACCGGCTGTGCATTGGGCCCTGTACCCAGGTGCTGCGCCTACTGGTTGTGGGCTATGCATTACCGGGTGCTCCTGGTGGCATGGGGCCTCTGTCTGTAGGTCCTGTGCCCCCTGGTGCTGGTCACTACCACCTATCGGGGTGTTGGGTGCTTGGGTGCATGGGAGGGGGGAGGGTTGTGACCCCGGCATGTAGGTGGCCTTGGAGGGCGTATGAACATTGTGTGCATATCACTGCTCTCTGTGTGTAGGCCATCTCTGGCCTTGGGTTCCTGCAGCTGTGCTGTGTCCACTCCCCACGCATCGCTTCCCTGCTGTCCCATGGTGCTGCCCTCATCCTTATTTTGTGGCCTTGGAGCTCCCCTGGTTGCCTCCCCTGCCTACCATGGTTTGAGGGGCCCCACTGCCCTTGATTCTCAGACCCTCTTCCAGCTGCACCATGGCCGATGCTCCTGCATCAGAGCTCCCACTCAGCAGTTTTGTAGCCGGTCCACGTTGCTGGACCTACAGGGAGACCATGGCTCTAGCTGACCTGTGGCATTCCCCTGGCGTTCAACTGTTCCTTGGCTCCCCGTCTACCCTCCCGGATGCCTATCGGTGTCTGAGCTCGGGCCTCCACTGCTTTGGATATGTGGCTACAGCTTGTGAGCGCCGGCTCCATGCTGTGGAGCTGGGCCTCCATCCCTTTCTGGATGTGCGCATTCCGGAGCTGAGGGGGTCGCTGGTGTCGTGGTCTGCTCCTGAGATGGTGTCCATGCTCTCTGTCTGTGCCTTTTCCAGTCCTGTCTGGCGGAGGGCAGCCCTGTCCTGGCTGTGTCCTACTTCTGCTGCATCCTAGGGGCCTGTGGCTACCTGCATTCCCGTGGGGTATTGTATTACCACCTGTTGGAGCTCGGACAGCTGTTGTGGCCCCCTGCTGCTGACTATGCCTTCCCGATCCCACCGGACCCGAGCTGTTAGTACTGTCTGAGGTGAGGTCCCGTGCCGATGTTCAGGTTCGGTTCACCAGTCCCGATCCTTTTGAGGCCTACTATCTTGTTGCCCACCACATGGCATGAATGGACTATCTCCGGGGCATGTTGCAGTGGCCCCACTATGTTCATCTGTTGGGCCACCCCATCCCACCCCTCTTTGTGACTTCGTGCAGCTGGCTGTAAGACCCCCTGGGTCATCTGTGTCCCAACTATCGCTTCCGCTGGGTGCTCCCTGCACCTCCCTGGACCTTCTGCTCTGTGACCCGCTACAGCGTTCCCATTGTGGAACCGCTGCTACCCTGCCTCCATCTGCTCCCCCAATTCCACTCGGCTGTGCCAGTTCGCCTGCACCCCAGGGCCGTCTGTGTGGCACCACTGTTCCATCTGTACCCTTGTGGTTCGTTTCCGTGACCCACCCCCGGTCAGCTGTTCGCTGCTAGACGACACCTGTACTGGGGATTCCCGTGGACCTTTGCACCCCTTGCTAAGCTGGCTCCCAGCCAGTGTCCGTGCTAGCCCCCATCCCCATGATGCCTCCGTGACTGTTTGTGAGTGGGGTTTCCTTGCTTGCGCCACCCAGCATCCCCTTGTTGTGGGGGGCACCATCGGCTGTCCATGACATGGGGCTCGCTCCCCTCGCTGGCTGTGATTTGCCATCTGGGCCCAGTTGTCTTTCTGTTGGGACCTGCCTCTGCCCTCCCCACTGTCTTCCTTGGATTGGTGGCCCGTTCCCTGTGACACCATGTGGACCTCTGTCACCGTGTGGACCCCTGTCTGTTCAGTGGCCTGTGTTGCTGTTGGGTACCTCGTGGTGCCTGTGCTGTCCCTGGGGTGTTGGGTGCCTGCTCCTGTGTCCCGCTCTGTTCCAGCCCCCCTCCTGTTTTGTTACCCGTTGTTGGCCTCAGCCCCCCCCCCCNCCTGTGCCATCCTTGGGTGTTGGGTGCTTGCTCCCTTGTCCCGCTCTGTTCTGGACCCATCCCCCCCCTGTTTTTTTCCCTTGTTGGCCTCAGCCCCCCCCCCCCATGTCCTTGTCACTGTCTGTTGAGCTTCCCGGTGTGGTGTTCCCCATCGCCCCTTGGGTGCCCCTGTGTGTCTCCCCCTCACTCCCTTTCCCTTTCAGCTGTGTGTGTGCTCGCCAGCGTGTGTATGGTCTGTGTTTGGCTCTGTCCGTGGCTTCCTTCTTCATATAGTGTGCGTGTGACTCAGGCGTTCTCCTCCCTCCTCCCCCTCCCTTCCCGTTTATCTCACATGGCTGTTGCCTTGTGGTGCTTTTGGCTTCCTTTGCCCTTGGTCAGCCATGTCGGTGTCCCACTCCACCCTGGTAGCTTCTGGGGATTCTTGTCATGGTCCGAGATTGGTATCACGTCTGTTGCACTATCCTGGATCATGGCCTGGCTGTCTGTTTCCTTGCCGTGGTCCCGCTCACGTCATGTCTGTTTGGGGCCTGTCGGAACCATGGGTTGGGATTGGGCAGCTAGCCATGGTTGGGACTCCACTGTGGCGACCTGAGAGCGCATAATGTCTGAAATTACCCTTAGACAACTCAATGCAGAAATGTCAGCAAAACAGCTGGTGACACAAGACTGGATGGATAGGGAGAAAGCAGGGGTGAAGAGATAGAGCTGAGTGTCATCAGCATACAGGTGACATTGGAAGCCGTGAGATTCAATGAATTGCCCAGGGATAGAGCATACAGAGAGAAGGGAATGGGCCAAGGACATAACATTGAGGAACTTAGTCCTGAAACAAGAATAATTTTTATTCTTGCAAAAATCTCATGCAAATCTCAAGCACTAAGGCCGTTTTTAGACGAGCACGGCGGCGGCCGCGCTTGTTTTCAAAAAAGCCGGCAGCCCGTTCCACACAAGACGCTGCCGCCGAATACGCGCATGTGCGGCCGACGTGCATCCATTTCCGGCCACGTATGACCAGCCTCGATCGCCGACCCGGTCAGTTCGCGCCCGGAAATGGATGCGCGTCAGCCGCGCATGCGCGTATTCGGCGGCAGCGTCTCGTGTAGAACGGGCTGCCGGCTTTTTTAAGAAACAAGCGCGAGCGCCGCCGCGCTCGTCTGAAAACGGCCTTAGTGAGATGTTGGGAAGATCTCGTTAAGGGTGTGAGATCTCAATGAGAAACTCATTTAAAAAGACAAAAGCAACAGCACATGCACGAAATGGCCACTAGGGTTGTTTTGTGTATACGCAGCCCTTTTTCAAAATGGTGCTGGCAGCATCATTTGAAAAATGCACATGTACAAAATGGCCACCACACATGTGCAAATGGCTGCCCTTTTCCAAAATGGTGGCAACACTACTGGCACCAATTTGGAAAAGGGCTGTGCATTCACAGAACACCCCAACAGCCATTTTGCACATGCACCATTCTTTTTTTTTTTTGCTTTCTTTTCTATCGATTATCAACAAGAATGCAGCTGAGATGATGCTGGTTCTCAACTTGTTCTCATTTGTCAGAACAAGCCAAGTACTATGATTCTTGATGAGAACTGAGAGAAACTCCAGCAAAAAATGGGAAGTGATGTGGAGGAGGAACCAGCAAGAGATGCATTAAAAGAACGATTAGAGAGATAGGAAGAGAACCAGGTACTTCTATATCCAACAAAGGAAGAATATTGTGAGGAGTCCTACTGTACATGTTGCTTCTCCTACAGCAAGAACAGTACTTTCAAGGATACGGGAAGATGAACGAAAGATATTCAAAGATTAACAGAGAAGAAATGTGGACAGGTTAAAAAAAAAAATCTTTACCAGCGTAGCTTGAAAGACACCTATACAGAAATGTAACAGAAGCATAGAAAATTGCAAAATATGTAAACTATGTCAGCATGGCTTACATTTTTTATCTTAAAACAGAAAATCAGACAAAATAGCTCAAAGGGAGATTAAAGACTTCAATAAAGACATTTTTCTAAGTAAGAAATGTGTGCAATGGCCTACATGTATTATAAAGAGTCAGTAAAAAAGTAGCTATATGTTAAGCTAAAGATAAATGAAAGTGTTTTAAAGGAAAAATGCATCTATATTTTGGTTAGTTCAGCAGTATGACTGTTCACTGTGTAAAAGATAATGGTTGTACACAAATACTCTTAAATATAACATCATGTTTTTCCTCCCTCACTAACTTTGTTGGATGTATAGGGCCAGAATAAATAAATAAATAAGGAAATGGGAAAATAAAACATTTAGTCATATTCATTAATCAGCTATAAGGTAAGAATCATTTCTTTAGTTAAGTTTTCTTCTGTAATAAACAGATTTTAAGAAATACAGTCCTAACTTAACATGAGATATACCACAGGCTTCAATATTGTGTTTTTAAAGTTTGCGGTGAAAATGGGCATTTTAGCTTCTATTTAAGTCAGCCATCTCACTTAAAAGCATACTCTCCAACTTTTGAGCTGCGGAAAAAGGATGTCTGTGGGAGCCTATGACGACTTTCATACTTTCGGCGGCGGCCAGTCCCGCGCAGATTTTCTCCAGGAGAGGATACGAGACCCAAAATATGCGTAGGGTTTGGCTGGTGTAAAAGCCCCTCCCCCCCCGGAGGCTTTGCCGGCAAACACCCACAAAAGTACAGAGCAGGGAAATCCAGCTCTGTACTTCTGCGGATATTTGCCTGCAAAGCCGCGTGGCGGGCTTTTACATTGGTCAAACCCTGCACATATTTTGGCACTCGTATTCTCTCCCGGAGACAAAATCTGCATGGAGCCTGGCCCTGACGAATGTGTGAATGTGGTCTAAGTTTGTATGTGCAGCAAGTTATAACTCAGCCTATTCAAAAGTCAAAATTTCAAATGTGTGCATTTGTGGATCATACTCAGAGGATCACAGCTGGAAGCAGTGCTAATTCCTTTCAGCACACTAAAGAATCATCTCTCAGAAACACACTCACACTCCTCCTACCTTTTCGTTTTAAACTTTATCCCAGGCACATCGCTCCCCTCCTGGCTAGATGTTACCTTCCTTTGTTCTTGGATAGCGGTGCTTACCCCAAGCTTGTTAAAGTGATAACTTTAAAGTGATACACTGATTTTCCTCCCCTCATCCCCACCAACAAATTATCCAGGGACATTAATCCCTGGATAGTTAAGGCATGTAGCAACATTCATAACAATAACAGCAGTCAGGGCTATTAACCTAGGCAAATCTTTCTCCAGCTGGATTAATGAAGTGTTATCTACCTCCTTTGTCTGCTGAACTTGGTACAAAATTTATACCCATTTTGTACAAAACGTACACTCATTACTATACCCATTAAGGTTTGTATAAATGTACAAAACCTAAGTCGCTGTACCAAGCAAAAAGGTACTACTGTTGATAACATACAAAAATGAAGTCATATGAGGCACTGGTGCTGATCCCATGCCCTGCGTGTGCAGCTGCTCACACGTACGCAATGTGTGCAACAGTGTGGTTTGCATGGACACCACAGGCCCTGTGCTAGGGGTGCAAGCAGTTTGGACGTGTGTCTGTGCGCACGCAGCATGCCATGGGACCAGCCCCACTGAATGTTTAAAAATTCTATTTAGTTTGAAATGGGTTTAGTTTTTGTTTAGGGAAGAATCTTTCTTAATTTATTTTGAAAATAAATTTACAATCAGTTTTCTAAGTCAGAGAAATTTAATTATTATTAAATTTTGTTTTTAAAGTAGAGTTCCTGAAATAATTTTGTCTAACATCAGAGTTCTTTTAGTCTTTAACAACCTATTTTATATTCCTTTTTATAGATGCATATAAATTGAAATAATAAATAAAACTAACAATGGAACTCCTGTGGACAACTCCAGCAGCCAAATACTTTCTATAACCACCACTGATAGGAAATCAAAAGCATATTGGATAAGTAAAGGAGAGTTTTGAGGGGGGTTTTGCCTTTAATTCTATAGTTATACCAATGTTTATAACATTCTCAAGGTGATTGGCAATTAAGAGTATTTTAGCATGAGGAACAAAGAAAGATAATAAAATTGCAGATAGGCTCAGAACCGAATCTTCTCAGACTCTCTAGTTCTGAACCAATCAATTTTTGTTGCTGTTTTTCTTGACATTTTTTCAAAGTCAGTTTTACATGTAAAAGAGAAGCTAGCAGCATGAGTTCATATAGATGGGCTGAAGAGCATGTAAACCAACTGTAATAATTAGAGGGCATGCACAGTTAAAGAGAAAATGCAAGTGTTCAGCATCACTTAATGTCAATCTTCCTCTCTAATATACATTCCTATGTCATTCATTATCTAAACAGGACCTGGCCCTTTAGCATACTCGGTTATAGCAACAGCATGAAATTTCTATATGATTCCCCACCCCCCTATTTTCTATATTCAGGTTTCTCTCTAGGGGTGTAAAAGATCATCATCTTGTTTAAATCCTCCCATCAGTGTTTTGCCACTATTAGTTTCAGCCTGAAAAAGAACACATTCTTTTTGTATAATTTAAAATTGGTATCCACTTCATCTTTAGTTCTTAATTTGTGTCTTCATGGATCCCTTGCCATTCAAACAAACAAAAAATTCTAATCAACTACAAAATTGCTATAGCTTGCTAAGACAGGACAAGCTCACCATGTTAGGACCAAAGCTGTTGCCCTACTCTAGGCTGCTCTCCCCTCATGAATTAATTAGAAATGGTTGGGTTGAGGGGAGAGGTATATAAAAAGTTATGTTACTTGGGAGTCAGACGAGAAGACAGGAAATGACTTCTGTGGGAGGTACAACTTTTGGGGAGACGAGAGGAGGACTGTCTGGCTCTCACCTGGTCAAAGACATGGGGATGGTTTCTGGAGTAATCCTTGGAGTAGGTACTGCTGTGAAAGATTTTTGTGGCACCTCCCCAAGACTAAGGGCGCTTTTAAATGAGACGGAAATGGTGGCTGAGCCCTTTAATAGTCGCCATTGAGACCGTCCATTTAAATGCCCGACGCGGAATGCAGCCGAGTCTCCTCCGCGTCAAGCCGGCCCAACGATCCTGCCCCCTTCAAGGTGGATCGCCGATGTGCCAGCTTTAACCTGCACTTCCAGGTTCCCTAGAAGAGTGCGAATGCGCAGAAGGATGCCTATGCGCACATACTCTCTATGCCGTGTCTGATGCTCTTCTGAACATCAGACACGTCGTGGAGAGGAAGGGGGGGGGGGAGCTGCTGCATAATGAACGATCCCGCTTGTGAGCGGGATCGTTTAAAAGCACCCTAAAGGTCTAAAAGGAAAAGTCTGGAAGATGGGGGGGGGGGGGGAAATTTTAGAACAAACAGACCTTGGGAGAAAAAAAAAGAAATAAGAATCAAGTACCTTATTCCTGAGGCAAAACTGAAACATGTATGTTCATGGTGGTTCAAGAGATAAGTTCCTTTACTTACTAAATGCATCATCTTTGTGATAGAGCAGTGGAGTAGATAATACATAACCCATATAAATTAAGCACAAGCAGAAATTCTTATAATATTAGAAGTTCTCTCAGACCCAAATTTACTTTATTCCCTCTATATATTTCAGAACTTTTAATGATGAAGCTTATAAGATTAAAAATAAACTCTTTATTAATACCCATTATATAGTTTACAATATTAATTAATGGATATTATCCAGGCATGGTAGTGCTTGGATGGTTAAGGCGCAGGACACTGTTCATTATAAAGTCAGAACAGTCTATCCCTTTTTAAATGGTGATGGGGTATGCTGGCCCTCTGAAATTGTGTTGTCAGGATGGGTTCCTTGAGAGGTTGCTCCTGTCCAAATATCAGCCAGACTGAATGAGAAATGGCTGAGATACAGCATTTCAAAAACAGAGACTGTTTTGCTGATTTTTCATCCTAGTGACTGTTTGGATCTCAGGAGGGCAGCAGTTTAACAGTACAGGGAAAGGAGTTGCAGTGATTACAGAAGATTCAGGTGTGTTGCCAAGGGGTGTCTTTGCAGTATTTGACCAAAATACTAGCACAGCATTAACCCCTTTTTGTTTGTTTTATGGCCCATTTTATCCAATGAATAGAACGTTCAGAAGCAAAGTCAGGCTTAAGCCTCTGCTCTGCGTTCCACCTGCTTGAGTCACCTTCGTAGCATTCTGCAAAGGTGTGGGGGAGGAACTTCCACCGTGCCTGGCTTCCAGGGTGCCTGCTTCCCGTCTGTGAGACATTTTCTCACAACTGGAAGAAGTGTCTCGCAACTTTGGGCAAGAGTAGTCTCTTCAAGTTATGAGCAACTTCTTTCTGTAGGCTCTTGTTGAGGTTAGTGCCTTCCCTTCCTCAAATCATCCTGGCGTGGCTGCCTACCTGCAGCTCCACTCGTCCCTTCCACATGCTGTTGCTGCTGCCTCTGGTACTGTAGCTTTTAAAGGCCTCGTGCTGCCAGCCGTGCTTGTGAACCTGCTGGGGCCACCGCCATGTTTCCTATCTGTCGTCCTGGAACTATATATCCCAGCATACCAGACAGGAAACATGGCCATCATGTGTCCTACTGCATGCTGGGACATGTAGTCCCAGCATAACAGATAGGGAACATGGCGCTGGCCCCAGTGCACATGCGTGTGTTGCCGCGGGCCCTGTAAACAACCCAGTGGAGGCAGAGGAGGTGTCCTGGTGCTGATAGCGGCAAAGCTGGTACTGGTCTCTTGCATGAGGGTGGGCTGCTTGCCCATGTGTGCACATGTCTCTAGCTCTCTCGGTCTCTCTTCTGCCACAAAGTTGTGGAGTGAGCGGCTTTATGTGGCTATCCCCCCCCCCTTCACGCTCAAAGCTGGGGGGATGTTGCCCCAGGGAAAGGCCACACCTAGCTGCTGCCAGACTGAGGTGTGTGGCACAGGGAGGCAGGGGGAGCCAGCTGTGCTGCAAGCCCGATGGCTGGGCCAGGAAATGGTGAGGGGACACTCCAACCCAGTTCTCTCATCTATCATTCACACATGAGAGATCCCATCCCTTTCACTCTTTCACACACACACACACACACACACACACACATCTCTCTCTCTCTCTCTCTCTCTCTCTCTCACACACACACACACACACAAACACACACTGTCACGGGTTGGGGGTTCGCTCACAGCCCACTTGAATCAGTTTTTCTCTCTGGTTGATTCAAGTCTGCAGCAGGGACAACCCCGTTGTCACCCAAGGGCCCGATCCTTCCCATTTACAGACTCTTTCTCTCTGGGGTCCCCAATGTTTAGGCAT
Organism: Sphenodon punctatus; assembly: GCA_003113815.1. Classification (NCBI taxonomy): domain Eukaryota; kingdom Metazoa; phylum Chordata; class Lepidosauria; order Sphenodontia; family Sphenodontidae; genus Sphenodon; species Sphenodon punctatus. Next base: position 328,613 of record QEPC01015114.1, on the reverse strand, counting down.
TGGTGCTCAGCATGTTTCCAACGTTAGACACAGACACAGCTTCATAAAGATAAGAAGCAAGTTTATTGATTACACAAGTAAGATAGTTGATACAGAGTGGTAACTAGAAATTAAAGGTAAATATAACACATTCCTAATTTATACTGGTTGAGTTCCTAGATAAGCATCTTACCCTACGAAAGTTCATTAGTTCTGATTCCTTCTCAGTCACAGATGTAGGTGACTGGGTGCTGGTTCTTAGAGTTGCTAGAAAGCAAAGTCCTGGTCTCAGTGCATATCTTCCAGCCTTGCTAGCTGGCAGGATCCAGGATGCCGATGAGATTGCTCAAGATGGCTATGCCCAAGAGGTAGCGAAGATGGCTTAATGGCTCTCCTTTAAATACCTTTCATTGTCACACAAGCTCATTCTTTGGTGTTCTAGGGATGGGAAGACGATGTCTGCGTAGTTGCCCAATGAGGAGAAAGCTTGAACCCACCAGTGCTAGAGGTGCCTTGCTTGCATGCACGCTGGTTACCCAGATGTGGCAGACCGTCTCATAAAGCGTGAGCGTCCTATGGGGGTGGGATCAAGACCCAGATGATGCCCCTCCATTCCAGGAAGGCACTCTGAAGCTGTATTACTGTATTGAGCTGTGGGATGTGTAACTTGCACATCACTGAGGGAGAGTAGAACTGTATGTGCAGGGGAACTAGGTGTTGGGGAGATGTGTCCACTGTTGTGATTGCATCTAATTTTTGTGTTTTTCTTATTGTACAGTAGGATTTTCTTGTTTGTTTTCATCTGTCTTTTTCCTGATAGATTGGGGGGTTTTCCCCAGTTTTCTGCTAGTGTTTACTTTTCTTGATTCATCTTAACTTATAATTTCCTGGTGTTGTGTAGTGTGGTTTATTAGTGCCTTAACTGATATCTTAAACTGGAGGTTTTTAATTTTACTATAATGGCCAGAAGCATTGTGAGAATTTTCATTGGGCAATAAACAAGCTCAGTCACTATAAGTATTTATTTAAGACTATGTACATCAGACCATCCCTTTCAACTAAGAAATCTGTAAGAGAAGTTTTGGGGGATGAAATCTCCACATAGGTTCTCCCATGTTTACCTACCATTTTGTTGTTGTTGTTGTTGTTTTGTTTCAATCTCACCTGGAAGGAAAGGCTACAATAGTCTGTCTCATGTTTTGTTTACCATGAGATCCTGAACTGTCTGCAGGAAGCATTAATGCCTTTTCATGAGGTGTGGGCAGTGGAAATCCCATTCCCTCACTAGCAGGTCTCCATTGGAGCTGTTCTATCAAGGACTAGGGCTGAGACAAGAGTAAGCGTTCTTGTTCTCCAGAAAAATATTGACCTTTCAGGAGCAATTCTGAGTGTTCATCAGTACTTGGTAGGGCTGAAACGAAGTATTTGGAAAATTTCAGAATTTAGATAATATAATGGTATTTGGTTTGTAAAGTTCGAATTCCAAAGTTCTGAGAACCAAGGCTGTTATTAGGAAAAAACTTTGGAAAACTTTGGAAACTTCGGAAACAGCTACATGCGTGGGGGCTGGTGGACAGTTGAGCTTCCCTTCTTCTGCAATTGAAATTTAGTACCATATTTGGTAGAAGGGGGGATGTGGGAGGGGACAGTTGAGTGATGGTAAGCCAGATAGCAAGTTTTGATTTTCTGGCTAAGCCAGATGGCAAGCTTTTGAGTGGCTGGCAGGGCAAAATAAAAGTGGCTGCAGCCATTTTGTGCATTCTCTTTGGTGAATTTGGCTGTGTGTTACAGTGCTGCTGGATCTGTAAGTAATTAGCTGTGGGGGGAGGGGTGCCTGGCCTGGCCTCACCTGGCCTGTCCATAGCGCCAATGTTGGGGGATGGAGGTTACTTTTACCTTTACTATCCCATGCAGTTTTTTAAAAAAAAAATAATAATAATTGGGTGTTACATTGCTTCTACTTCTGCCTGCTGCTTGGTTGGCACTTGGCACCATGAGGCCAGAGGGATCTCTCTGCCTGGCTCCACTTCCCCTTGCCTGGTCTGTTCAAGCTACCAGTGCCACAGTACCCATGCCATGCTAAGAGGCTGCCCCTGGGCGGGGTGTGAATATCTGGTTTCTTAATTTTGTGACTGCTGGGGCCTGGGCTTGCTGGCTTTTGGTGGGATTTATTTATCCATGCAGTTGCAGACTGTTTTGCAGGGTTGTTATATTCTTCTTGAGCTAATGCCGCTTGCTAGCCTGCATATTTGTGCACTGCTTAGTTGGCATAATGATTAAAGTGGTTGCACTTGCTGCTGCTGATGGGCCATGCTGTAGTTACACTACTGTTGTTGGTTTTTTTGGATTTCTGAAAGCAGTTGAACTTTTGTGGAGTTGTTTTCTGGAGCAGTTGTCCCACTTTTGCTAGCCTGCTTTCCTAGGTAGTTTTTTTCTGGGTAGTGCTTTGGCTGTGGGTTCAAGAACTTTGCAACAACTTTCCAAAGTTTCCGAAGTTTTCAGCGGTCTGGAATTCTGAGTCCGAATTCTGAAACTTCTGAAACAATGCTGAAGGGCTGCCAAGTACTCGGGCTGATTATTCGGAACTTTGGTATTTGGCCCGAGTACTTGGAAGTACTATTTGGTACAACCCAATACTTGGTCAGTCTCCAATGATTCTGCGCATCCACCATTGTCGATATCGGTGCCTGTTATTTTATTTCTCATTTCTCATTGGTTTTATCACTTTCTGGCAAATTTTCACCATTTTTTACCACTTTCTGGTTTGTTTTTTCATTTTTGTCACTTTTGGGGACTTTCTGGGACTTTTATGACAGTTTTAAAGCATTTTTGGCACTTATACTGCAATTTCCAGCACTTCCCCAGCACCTAGCCAGTACTTTTGTGTCTCCAGATGTATATGGGATGCACATAGGACTTGGTATCAGCCCTGTAACAGTTTTGTTCAACTCATGAAAAATGACAAATGGGAAAAGAGCAGAAAAGACAAGTTTCTGCATCACGTGAATGAGGCCGAATGACCTGTTTGAAAAAGAAACAGCATTTGCCGTGATTTGTCATTTCAGGCCTATCTAGGACTTCTGTGTGGTGTTGCTGCCATTGTGACTCAGCAAGCTCTGGCCTACAATCAAGAAATTTAGATTTCCAGGGCCATCCTGGCACCCGTGCTTGGAGCGTTTGGGCCACCATGCCCCTGGCGGACTTGTGGCACAGAGGCAACTCCCCCTTGTGTGTAACTTCCAGAGATGGGATGCTCCTGCCCAGCAATATTCCCTGGTTAAGAATATGAATAGTATGCCTTTAACGTGCTCAAGTAACCTGAATGAGCCATCAGGCATCACCTGTAAAGCTGCCGAGGAGCAAGATTCTTTCATGCTCCTCCACCCAGCCTGATGTTTATCCAAAAACATTCTTTTCCTGTCTTCCGGGACCCACCTGGAAAGACCCCATTCCAAACACCCATTGCGAACCTTTGTCTAGTCCTGGGAACTCCAGCACCCACCCAGGAAGTGTCTTTCTAGTATCCCAACTCTCATTATGAAGCTTTTGTGGGTATCCCAACTCCCATTATGAAGCTTTTATGAGTATCCGAACTCCCATTGAGAGTTTTTGTGTGGCTTTGTCTCCTGGTCCCTACAAGTGACCTGAGCTTCCTATTGTTGAGTTGAGTTGCTTTTGGACATGGATACGCATGGGTCTCCTGTGCAAGTCTGCCCCAAGGGTCTCCCAGGCCTAGGTCTGTCCCCCCCACCCCCCTACTCCCGACCCACTGCATGATCGCTGGGGCTCACCCCTCCTCTTCACAATGGGCAAAGGGGAGGTCATCTCTTTTACACTTTACTTGCATCCTCCTATTCTTTCTCCCTCTCTCTTTCTCTGTTCGCTCTAAACTCAAGGCTTTAAACTCCAACTCCCTTCTTGCTACTTAATTATTTTCACCTCCCCCCCCCCACTCTCCCTTTCTCATCCCTGACCTTGGATGTTCTCCAGAACCTGAAATCTATCCCTACGCTATCCAAAGTTTAACCCCGTGAATGCCAGTCCATGCTAGGCAGCACTGTTTGTGTGTGTGTGTGTGTGTGTGTGTCCTGCAAAATAAATATCCACTCTTGCTTTGAAATATGTCTTGTCTCTCTTACTTTTTTTGGAGTGGATGCCAACGGATTGTAGCATGCCACGTCCTCAGAGCAAATGCCTAATGCATGTGGTCCCTAGGCAGTTGAAAATAATAATTCCCCCAAATTGGAGACTTAGCCTGATCACCGGGACCTTTTCCCTCTTTGGACCCCCTGTGATCACGCATGGAGAAGAGTCACATGGTAACACTAGGTATGACCTCTTGAGCTCCGAGCTCCTGTCGTTCGGCCATCCCGTAAGTGAGCCAGAGTGCTGGCTCTGGGACCAAGAGCTAGGGCTCCCCAGAGGGGAATGTTGGAGTGGACCTCTTCTGTAGAGCATGTCAGACTGCCAGCACCCCTCTCCCCCCGTGCACAGCCTCCATGAAACTGACAGCTGGTGGCTCGTGGAGGTAGCGCTCTCCATTGTGAGGGGCTGGATGGAACCCAATCCGGTCTCCTACTGCAGTGCCTCATGACACTAGTGTCCCCTCTATCACCACGGACTGGTTGAGATGTGCATCCGTGGCCAAGCCCCTGAGTTGTCAGACTTTACTTTACTTAACAAAAGATTTATAACCCGCACCCTCCTGCAGAATGGCAGCCCGGGGCAGCATACAACATAAAAATCTAACAATAAAACCATTAAAAATACAGCATATCACATATATAAATAAAATGGGCACATATAAAAGATAAATGATGTAAAAAAAGCAGCAGATAAATACCCCCCACCCTCCCTCGAAGGCCCGGCGGAACAACCAGGTCTTACAACACCTATGGAAAGAGGGAAGGTCAGGGAAAGACGGGCCTCCAATGGGAGAGAGTTCCACAGTCAAGGCGCGGCCACCGAAAATGCCCTCCCCGCTGTCGCCACCCGGTATACCCAGGGGACCTTGAATTGGGCGCCCCCGGCTGACCGCAGGGGCCACGAAATGAACCTCGACTTGATGCGGTCTCGCAGGTAACCAAGACCCAAACCGTTTAGGGCTTTATAAGTCAGAACCAACACCTTGAATTGGGCCTGGAAGACAATAGGCAGCCAGTGCAAAGTCCGGAACACTGGTGTAATGTGTTCGCGGCATCCCATCCCCATTAGGAGGCGGGTTGCCGCATTCTGCACTAGCTGCAGCCTCTGGACCATCGCCAAGGGTAGCCCTACGTAGAGTGCATTACAGTAATCCAGTCAGGAGGTAATGAAAGCTTGGATGACGGTGGCCAGATCTGAGTCCAAGACATACAGCCGAAGCCAGCGTACCAGATGTAGTTGGCGAAATGCTTCTCTCGCCACAGCCTCCACCTGACAATCCAGGCAGAGCTGTGGGTTGAGGACTACCCCCAGACTATGCACCTGAGTGGCCAGAGGGGGGCAAACCCCACCAATGATGGGAGCCACCACCCCTTCAGCCCTAGCCACCAACATCACCTCTGTCTTGTCGGGATTCAGCCTCAGACGGTTTGCCCTCATCCAATCCCCTACAGCTGCCAAGCACTGGGTAAACACTGAGACTGCCAGGTCTGGGACTCCAGGAAACAAGAGGTAAAGTTGCGTATCATCGGCGTACTGATGGCATCATACGCCGAACCCTCTCATGACCTCACCCAGCGGTTGCATATACACGTTGAACAGGAGAGGGGACAGAATGGAATCCTGCGGAACTCCACACGTGAGATTCCAGGGAGACGATGTACATTCCCAAAGAATCACATGCTGTGTTCTCCCTGTCAGAAATGAGTGGAACCATTCAATAACCGTTCCGCTCACCCTGGTCCAGTCCCGCAGCCTCGTCACCAACATCTCATGGTCAACGGTATCAAATGCCACTGACAGATCCAATAAGATCAATATTGAGGATCTGTCCTGATCCAATTCCTGGTGCAGATCATTGATCAAGACCACAAGTGCAGTCTGCGTGCCAAACCTGGGATGAAAGCCAGACTGCAAGGGATCAAGAAAACCGACTCGGTCCAGATGTCCCTGTAGTTGCCGTGCCACCACCCGCTCAATAACCGTCCCTAAAAAGGGAAGGTTAGAGACTGGCCAATAGCTGGCTAGGGAGTCAACATCCAAAGATGGCTTCTTGAGCAGGGGCCACACCACCGCTTCTTTAAGACGGCTCAGCCCCCCGCCAGTAACGGTCCTAACATCTCCCGGTTGGCCTTCACCAGCCAGGATGGGCATGAATCTAATTCACAACAGGTGGCCCGGAGACTTCCAAGGACATCCACCGCATCAGTGGACGACACCTACTGAAACTGATCCCACAACAACAGACATGGCAGGGCTTTCCATACCTCCAATACCTCCACTGTTGTAAATGCAGAATCGAGAACGTGGTGAATTTGAGTGATTTTATCTGCAAAAAAATCAGCAAACTTGTCACGGCGGGCACTGGAAAATTCCAGTACCAGGTAGAGAGAGGCTGGACTGACTAGCCTCTGCACCACCCATAAAAGCTCCGCTGGACGTGATTTAGCAGATGTGATGAGGGCAGCAAAGAACTTCTTTGCTGCACGCACCGCAACAGCATAAGCTCTTAAACTAGATTCATGCTGCAATTGGTCAGCTTCAGCACGAGTCCGACACCACCATCGCTCTAACCGCTGTCCATCCTGCTTTATTCGGCGTAGGTCCTCCGTAAACCACGGGGAGCCCCGCCGTCGGCTCTCTGGAAGTGGACGCTTGAGAGCAGTTCGGTCAATAGCCTCAGTCAACAAGCTAGTCCAGAAAGCTATGAGGTCATCGAGCGAACCATCATCAAGATCGGAAGGCATCTCCCCTAGAGCATTCCAGAACCTCTCAGGTTCTATAAGTCTCCGGGGGAAAGCCCAACGCCCAGACTGATATTTGGATTAGAGATATGCATCAAGGACCTATGTCATTTTTTTTTTCATTTTTCATTTTTGTTGTTCAAATCTTTCATTTTCATTTTCGTAAATATAAAAATTTCGCATTCATTTTTGCTTTTCTTTTTGATTCCCATTGGTTTCAATGGAAAACACATTTTTGGCTGTAACCTTTTTGTTTTTCAATATACATGGATGACACTTAGAGGGACTGTACCATCAGTAGAAAGCATTGCGTGTACCAAATATCAAAAAGATTGGATAAGGGAATCTGAAATTATAAGCCGTTGAATTATGTTATTTTGCAAAAATCTGCATATACATTCCTGGATGTAAATTCTTTGTCTCCCATCTAATATAAATGAAACTTGGCAGGTTTATACCCCTCCTCAGGCTTACTGAATATGCCATATTTCAGAAGTATTAGATAAAGGGTCCTGGTGGGATAAACAATTAACTTATAAATGTATAACTGTAACATCTTTGTAGTCCAACCAGTGTACATGAAATAAATCAGCGCTGTATCTCACACAGCATATGCAGAGAATGAGTCTATGCCAGGGATTCTCTTACATGTCACTGTGGTATAAGATCAAATCAAAATCAAATTTATTGAAATGACGTGACCATAGGCCATTGTTAACATATACAATGAATATAAAAAAACAAAGCGAACAATACAATACACGTACTTATAAATGGATGACTGGCTGTTTTACTATGGGAATTTACACCCTGGAACACCAATAGTCCAAGGCGAATTTCCTAACTTCTAAGACGAAACTGTTAGAGTTCATCACGGATAAGAATAAGATAGAAAAGAAAATATACTAATAAGTATACAACATCAATAAAAACTTTTATAACTTACTCACACAATCATAGGACCAAAGTAGAATTCCCAGTCTCTGAAAGGAACTGTTAAGGTTCATCGGCAAGAAACAGGGAAATAAGGGTTTCAAATATTTAGCGATAAGCTATGATAATTCATAACAGCAGTTGCAGTGGCCAGCAGATGTAACAAGGTAGAATGGTTATAAATATAACTAGCCCCGATGATATCAAGGCACATGGGGAAAACACACACAGTTTGCCATGCCCTTCCCAGGGCTCATGAGGGTAACGCTTGGCCCCTGCTGATGTAGATTGTACGAGGAAATAAACCACACAATACCATATTGTGTCAGCTGAAAATGGTACCTAGCCCAGATTGTAACCATAATCCACTGGGAATTTGCCTTGCCCTTTCCGGGGCGTATGGCGGCGGCACTTGACCCATGCAGAAATAATCTATAATAATAATAATATTTATTAGGCATGACACCAGGTCATTGCATAACAAAATAACCACAAACAAGACACAACAAATAAACAGCCTAATAACTAAAATACAGCAAGTGCCAAAGCACCCATATCTCACCACTACTATAGGGACCAATTAGTACCCATTCGAGTATTCCTGTCAGTGTACAAGAGCAAAATTATCCCCCGCGGCCACCTACAAGAGGTCATCTGGAGTCGCTCTGTATTCCAAAAAACATCTCCGCGCCTCCAGCATATGAAAAAGGAATCCCACAATAGTTTGAATATTATCTACAGACCCCAACAGGTACTCCAACACCACTTCTTCAGATCTACCCAGGCAGAGGGGACAAAAACTCTTCCCTGGGCTTATCATATAGATGGTATCGCAGTATCATATGAGCGACCGTCTCTGCCTCAAGAGAATCAAAAGGGCAAAGACGCTCGCCAAAGGGGATCCCCGTAAAGTGGCCATCCCAAACCCTCGATGGTATAGCATTTACACTGTCTTGAAAAAGCAGTTGTTTGGCCTTTGCCGACATCCACAAGGCTAAATATGGGGCCATGCAATCCAGGGGAGGGATCCACTGATCATAATTCCTCAAGTGCCCCTACCCTGGCCATCTCTGTTTGCCTATCGATGTCACGTGTCCTTTGAACAAGCTCCCTTGCCACTGTGATATAGGGCCTATGAGCTAGATACTCCCGTGCTAACTCTATCATCTGCAGATGGTCCTCCACCCTACTCTGCCATGGGCTTACATAGCTATCATTCCTGAGCTCCAAAAGGAGCAACGACTCTTGTCCCAGGAAGGTTCTACTCCACATCTTAAGGGCCCATTCCATAGTCATCTGCTGCCACCCCCTCTGTCCCAACTCCAACCTCACCACTGCATAGGGGGTCCCTTTGATGTATCCCAGAAGGCCAGTCAAATATCTGGCCTGGAAAGAGTCCAGAATCCTCCTAAGAAAGGGAGCCCATAACTCAGCCCCATAAAGAACCTGTGCCCTGATCTTACTGTTGTACACCCGTAGGGCAGGAGCAACCGACGCGCCACCTTATCGTGCAAAGTAACTCTGGATGGCATGAGCTGATCCTTTAGCAACAACCAGGCACCTGCGAACATGTTCCTTCCAGGAAAGGGAGCGATTAAACAACACTCCCAAATATTTAAAGGCCATAACCTGCTGGATCTCCTGGGGACCTACTCCATTTATATATTTTCTTTCTGCTAGAGAACACCACTATTTTAGACTTCTGATAGTGGAGTGTCAATCTGCTGGCTTTGCAAAAATTGACAAAGATTTTAAGTTGTCTAACCAAACCAATGTGGACCTGCGATAATAAGACCACATCATCCGCATAGCAGAGGCACCCAATAGGCCTACTGGCCAGTTTAAGTGGAAAACACTCCGGAGATGCCATCATCAAGATGACAGGGTTCAAATAAAAATTAAACCAGGCAGGGGCAAGGACACAACCCTGCTTTACACCAGCAGACAACGTCACCAAGACGGGCTCTAAGCCCGGAGCAGCACTCACCCCCGGGACGCCTGGTATAAGATCTGTTTGTGATGCCAATTGGCCAGCAGAAATATCAATCAAATAATCTCATTCTATGACCACCCCAACTTCTCTCCCCCAGTTGTTACTGGGAAGTTGGAAGCATCTGTTTAGGAAAGAGCCAATAGAGATTCTCTTATGTCCTCTGTCACTGTGCTGCAGGATGTGATTGTGATGAAAATTGGCTAGTCTAGGTGTGTAAACTATTTCTCCTGATTGCTGGGATGCTATCCCCAAAGTCCCAGTTATGTCCCTTCTATGCCTGCCTCGGGGCCGCCCCCTATGCCCACCTCGAAGCCACCACCAATTGGTCCTGTAAAGCTGGAAGCATGCAGTAATTGGCCAGTGAATGTTTCCTTGAGTCTGTTGGATTGCTCCCCATCCTCTCTCCTACAGCCTCCCTTCCCTGCCATGCCAGGTGCCTGCTTCTGACTGGCACTGCATGTGCTGCTATTTATCTGAATAATGGTCTTCTAGGGGACAACTTCAATTGCTTATGAAATTGGGGCCCTTTATCAAATTGTCCTGTAGTTTTGCAGCAATGTCAGGGAAGGTGTGGGATACTCTCCTGCCAAATGTCTTGTAAACAGGATGGGATATGAAAATGTTACATCTGGAAATACATTTTCAAGGTAATGACTTATAACATCATGACCCTTTATCCACATATTCTGACATTTGTCAGAATTGGTAATCTTGGTGAGGGCCATAATATTCCCAGGTTTCATGAAGATTAGATGGAAGATAAAGAATCTGTAGCCAGGAACGTGTATGAAGCTTTTCTTAAAATCACAACATTCAATTGCTTATAACATTGGTTTGCTTTATCCAATCCTTTCAAAGTTTGGTACTTTTAGTGCCCTCTGTTGTGGGTATAATCTCCCTAAGTTTCTTCAGAATTGAATACGAAAGAAAAAAGTTATTGCCATAAATACATTTTTCAGTTTTTTCCCATTATTTCAAAAACAAAAAAATTTTCATTTTTGTTTTCATTATTATTATTTGTTGTTTTCTTTGTTACAACAAAAAAAGAAAATAATAACAATAATAGTTAATAATTAACAATTAATAACAATAATTGTTCTTAATAACAATTAATAACAATAATAACATAACAAACATGTATGTATAGCACACCCCTAATTTGGAGGGGTTCGCTTCCCTATCCCCCTGTACCTTTTATTAACGTTTGTACTCTCCACACAACAGGTTTGTTGGGAGCATTGATGTGCCTAATGATTCTTCCCGCTGGGACATAGGTTATCTGCTTTGATAGCTGCACTGCATATTGGGCTTTCAAATAAACCGTCCCTTGCTCTAGAGGCTTCCGTCTTTGTGCTTTACAGGGTAACAATCAGGGTAACTTTTTGATATACTGATTTCCAGTTGATATATCAGTATACCAATTGATATATTGGGTATGAAAACCAAAAAATTGGTATGGATTTTCTTTTTAAAAAATGACCAGAAGCAGTTTTCTGGGACCAGAAAGTTGATTTTCCAGGACAGAAAACCAATAAATAAATGTCTTAAGATGTTAAATAGCAAACAAAGTGGGAATGGAAGTAGTTTTCTGGGACCAGAGGTTGCTAAATAAATGATGGAACGTGATGGAAAACCAATAAATTTATGTCAGGAGTCAGTATATCAATGAAAATGTAAAAAAAAATCAGTATCACAAGTCAACATTCCAGGATGGAAAGTTGACATTTCAGGTCATCGGGTACCCAAATTGGGTTGCAATCGGGTACCAAACGGTACCCGATGTTGTCAAGTCGATTCAGGTACCAGAAATTTGATGGGTATACCTGTTTTGTGGGTACTCATTTCAGCTCTAATTCAGCGTTCCTCTTGCTTAGCCCCAGTCCTCCACTAACCCCGTGTTTAGCTGAGCTTTGTGTTTCCCCTACCTCCCTCCTCGCCCCCTTCATCCCTTCTCAGCCGTATTCCTCTCACTTAGCCCCAGTCCTCCATGAGCCCTGTGTTTAGCCAAGTTTTCTGTTTCCCCTATCTCTCTCCTTTCTCCCTTTATCCCTCCTCAGCTTTGTCACTCACTATGTCCTGTCTTCCTCTTGCTTGACCCTATTCCTCCACTAATCCTGTGTTTAGCCAAGCTTTGTGTTTTCCACATCTTCCTCCTGGCTCCCTTTATCCCTTCTCAACCTCATGCCTTGCTAGGTCCTGTGTTCAGTCCTCAACCCCAATTCTCTAATAGCTGTGTGTCTAATTATGACTTGGGTTTCCACCCCAGTGTTGCTGTTTCTCCACAGCCCTATGTTTGTCCCATCTCTCCCAGTCTCCTCAAAACCTCCCTGAAGCCCTGTATGTTGTTTAGTCTTGGTGTGTAGTTTCATGTCTCCTCACTTCCACCCTGGTCCTTCCCGATTATTCCTATTCCATCCCTGAAACCTTTCTTCTGGTCTAATTACAGGCTCTTCTTTGACATCAGTATCCTCTGATTAGGTACTCTCTATGATGATCATTGGCTATAACCTTGCAGTTTAGTCGCCTCATGATCTTGAGGAAATTTCTACCCGAGTCCCTCCTCATCCTGCCTCTATCCAGCTACTTCCCTGTCCCCTCACTGCCCCTTTCAGCCTAGCCTCCGCTTCACTCATACAGTACTGCCTCCATTTCACTACCTTCCTGGTCTCTTACAGCCCAATCCACTCTTCCCTTTTATTACTGTCAATACTCCCTGACACTAGGGCAAGTGACCAGCATGGCTCTGGCTTGGCTTCTGACATTGGTCATTTTGTGGTAATTAGTTTGATATCCTTCTTTGAAACAATGTGATGAGTGTAACTTCTGATCAAACTTTTATAAACAGTGCACACACAGTTTGTATCTAGCAGCTTGACTTTTTCTCAGTGTGAGAGAGATTCTAGCTGGCATTCTTCCATGGGCTGCATGTTGAGAACCTTTGGGAATATGCGTAACTGCATGGTAATTTTGCTCTTTGCAGGTGCATTTGTTTTTCTGTTAGTTTCAGTATAAACATTCTTCAGCAGCAATCAGAAATTGGTCACTGATATTGTACCAGGAAGTTCAGCATATTCATTATGCTTGCTTTGTTTTCACTGTTTGCATTTCTTTGGAAATCATAACAAAATTGTTGACAGCTTTTAGGTATGTTGCCAAAAGCATTTAAGAATAGAAAACCGATCTGTAAGGACAATGTTTATAAGCAAATAAATCCTAAGCTTTGTGTAAACAATTTAAGAGGAACTTTAATATTGAAATCTCCAGGTTAAGGCTCCTGCCATGAAATATAGATCTACACAATTACTGACTAAAATAGTGTAACTTTAATATAGCATGTGCAGATGAAGACATGCAAGCACTGCACTAACGATTTTGAGGAGATTCTAGTTTGTAAGCATTTGTAGACACTAACATATCTTTACAGAGTTTCACCTTTGTTTCTTATCACTATTATTTTTATCAAGAATTTATTTATCACATGTATTTCCTATCTCTATGTGAGTGTGAGCACCTTGTTACAAAATGAGTCAGAGGGTGGAGTGTCTCTGTCCTCTCTCAGGTCCTTTTTAAATGGGCCATGGTGCAGGGGAGGATGGGTGTGCGTACCGGTGCAGGAGTTGTACACGGGTGCACAACCATCCCCACTCACCTCGATGTATGGCGCAATCACCGTTCTGGCCAATTGCAGCATGGGTGGGCTATGGGTAGAGGTGGGTGGAGATGGGTGTACTGCAGGAGTGCACACGCATGCACCCCCACCCACCCACTACGGTAGTCACACAGGCGGCACCCACTCATGCCCACGCAGCAGAACTGCGTGGCTATGAGTGGGTCCATCTTGTGTAAAAAGGGCCCCAGTCCTTTACTTATAATGAGAGCATAACCATGTGTCTTGGGAACAGCTGTTTAACAGACACATGGCAACCACTGTGGAGTGTGGACATCCTTTGTTGGTTACCCTCTTAGGAGACCAAACTGTGGTAGCACTGAATATTAGTAGCTTATTCCAGGGTTTGAGTCCTGCAAGTTAGGTTTAGGGAGCTGAACATCCTTCATAGTCAGCTTTTTGGTGTTCAATTGCCCACTTGCTCAGAGTCAAACAGCTTTCTACAAAATTAGAGAATCTTTGGAATGTATGGATCACACTGGCTAGGTCTCAGTTTGACAGGACCAGTATCTGAATCTGTATCAGAAGGTAAGAAAACAGTGACCCTTTTTACACAAGACGCTCCCACGCATGGACACCCATCATCCACGAGGGGGAGCACCCCGTGTAAATGTAGAGGTGCTTTGCCGCCGGCGCGCCGGAAACAGGCTAAGGGGGCGTGGCTTGGGGGCGTGGCTTGGGGTGGGCAGAGTGTACCAGATTTGGGGCCTATCGGAGCTGAGTCCCCAGACTCAGATCCTCAGCAGCCTGGCAGGGGTGAGCGGGAGGTTATGGGGGGATGGCAGGGGGGAGACTGCCACTGGTGGGGGTACTGGCCCTCATTTCAGTGCTCTGGCTCCCCAAATCACTCCGTTTCAGTGCTCAGTGGCCCCCAACCAAAAAA
>QEPC01015114.1:294000-311148 GCA_003113815.1 Sphenodon punctatus | reverse complement strand
AAGAACCTTCTTTACAAGGTAGCAACCTTCTGATCAGCACATGGGCAGGAGCTGTTTGTAAACAAACAGCCTTATCTCCCAGCCCGATCGCTGTCCCCGCTGCTGCTTCAGCGCTACTAAGAGGGAGAGTCAGGTAAGCCCTCCCCCTCCCCTCCAACACAACCCAACCCTACAGGGGTCAGGACCAACAATTTTTGGGGTTTGTTTGTTAAGAATAATTTTTAAAAAGACAGCATGACCGGCCCCCAGCCCGGCCCCCGGCCCACCGGGAATCCTCCCGGTGCATTCAATGGCCAATCCGCCCCTGGGGATTAAAGGTATCATTCTTTCCATGGTTGCTCAGAGATTGCAATGAGTATTTTATAATAGCCCTCCATCCAGCAGCCTCTGGATACGTCATTGAGGAGCCTTTCCAAAGGAAGAAGAAGGTGCAGACAGTTTCACATCACTCCCAATCATGTGGGCTAGAAGAAAGAATGTGAGCAGAGGTGAGAACCCTTCTGGATCATTTCACGTGCGGAAAGGCACCAGCACTCGATAAGAGCTTCCGAATTTTTCTGGAGACTGGAACTTCAGATTTTGGAAATTCAGAACCGAGGACCAGAATCCCCGGTGGATTCAGAAGTTTTCCGAGGACCAAATTTAAGGTCTAGATACAATCCAAAAGGTTTGATTCTCCTGATGGGTTCTATCCAAGCTAGAAGTGTTCTGCTTCTTATGTGTGCAACAAACTGCCCCCAGCTCTGCCTCCTGTGAGAAACAGAGAGAATCCCAGCTCCAAGGCAGATACGTGTTGCAATTTCTGTGGTTCAGTTTGAAGTCTCGACTACATTTTGTGGAAAATTTGGGGTTTACGCCAATCCTGAACACAAAGCCCTAGTCTTTTCATATTGAATACAGAAGCCAAAAAGGGGGGGTTGTATTTATTTGTGTTTTACCAAAAAATGAATACACAGTCCTATACGCAGCTCAGTCTCCCCACCCTACTTTCTCCCCCGTCCAGTCTCACAATGGCAATTGTGTCTCTCACATCTCTCTGGTTAATTTCACTGTCAACTCCAGCTCAATATGTCCAGGAATGAATTCCTCATCTTCCACTCTAAACCTGCCTCTTCCCTTTCTATGCCCATTTGTAGTAGGAGTGTGCAATTCATATATTTTAAATTAGTTAAGGAAACAAATGGAGCCTCATTAGTTTTCATGACTAATGTTATGAAAATGGGTGAATAATTGTTGTTTGCTTTCATCCATTTAATTTTTTTAAATTATTTTTAATTTAATAAAAATAATTAAAATAAAAAAACACTGCATATACACAAATGGCCACCAGAACTGTTCTGCGTGTGGACCTATTCCAAAATGGCACCAGGAGCGTTGGTGCCATTTTGGCATGCAAAAGGGATTATTTTTTAAAAAATAAAATAAAACAAAAAAAACACCCCAAAACGGTAGGGTCATTTAGAAACCCCACTCCACATAATGATTTTGTAAACGTAAACAAAAACAAAAACAGTGTGCCTTATGCACACCCCTGATTGATAGTGTCATCATACAGTCTGCCCCCCAGACCCATAGCCTAGGCTTCATCTTTGACTCCTCCCTCACCTTTGCACTTCAGATCCAGTATCAATATACTAAGGCCTGTCACTTTTCTCTGCATAACACTGCTAATGGGGTGGTAGCCTGTGGCACCTACTTCGTGAACTGTAGACTTGTTATGCAATGCTTTTTCTTAGGAAGTTCTTTAGATCATGAAAATGTCCACTGATAGCAGCAAAATCATTCTCTTACATGGGACAAAATGTTTTTATTTAAAATATACCCTTGCTACGAGATTATCATCTTAGATCACATAAGGTATGTTTTAATTGCTATCCAAAATGAGTGCTTTTGGACTCCTGAAAACAGGCAAAGATCCCAAATTTAAATTTATTTGATGTATATTGGCAATCTATTTTTCTTCCCCACAGGAATACAGGCCCACTGGGCACTCTTTCTAATCTAGTGCCAACAGTCAGTTGGCAGCCTGATGCCGTACCATCACTACCAGATGTTTTTCACATCTGCCAGATGACCTCTTCTCCATTCCACAACTTTAATCAATGTCTTATCTGAGTCTTCCTACATTAGTCTGTGCAGTTCAAAAAGTTGTTTGAAAATGAGAGTGATGTCAGAGGCATTAATAAATTTCCACTACCTCTTTTCAATAGATATTGCGTGTGAACATATACACACCTAAGCATGTGTTTCTATACATTTTTATATTTAGGGGCAAGTCATTTTTCATCCCTTGACCATATGAGGCTATAAATCCAGCAGAACTGGTGGTTTCATCTGATTGGGAGAAGGAAGCAAAATTATGTGTGTCCAAACAGAATACACCTTTTGTAGCTTTGTCTGGTATGTCATAGAGAGGTTGGGATGATTGTTCCACAACTAGGCGAACCTACTAACCAATCCCTACAAACCACAGGGATTATAGAACATAGCACAAATTATGACAGCCTTAAGAGTACAGAACAGTTCTGTTATGGACTTAGTATTATAAATACTGGGGCCGATCCCGTGCCCTGTGTAGGCTGGCATGTGCATACACTCAGGGCCGGACTTAGGGATTTTGCGCCCCTTGGCCCTTCTCAGGCTGCTGCCCCCAAGCCCAGCCCTGCCCCCACGCTGTGTGTTCAGGGGTGGGGGAGCTCAGTGTGAATGATACGGCGCACGTGCCTGCGGTGACTTGGGGTGCGTGCACGCGTCTCCCTAACACACATCCCCACTCACCCCCCACTTATCTCCACGCATGGACCAACCAGGGAAAATTGAGGTTGCTCCGTGGGCACGGATGAGTGGGGGGTGAATGGGAATGTGTGTGCGGCTGTGTGCACACCCTGCCCACGCACCAGCACACCCACGGACCCCCTACCCGGTGGAACCATGTAAAAAGGACATGTGAGGAGCCAGTCGAAGAAGTACAGACGGTTGCTGCCTTGTAAACAAGATTCTTCGAGATGGCTCCAAAAATTCTCACAACACCCACTCTTCCAGCCCTGCATGGAATTTTTTTCTTATATTCTTAGAAAGGGTTGGAAGGAACTGTCATTCTGAGGGGGGAGTGTTTTTTATAGTGGAGGAGCTCGAGACCATCACATGGTCTATTATTTGAATGAATAGGGTGAGCGTGCACAAAGCAGTTGTGAGAATGTTTGGAGCTATCTCGAAGAACCTTCTTTACAAGGCAACAACCTTCTGATCACTCACATGGGGATGAGTTGTTTGTAAACAAACAGCTTTATCTCCCAGTCCCATCGGTGTCCCACTGCTGCTGCAGCACTACTAGCAGCAGACGGCAGAGGCAGGTGAGGGATGGGGACCCGGGCAGCAGCCTTGGCTGTGCAGGGCTGTGTTGTTGTTGTTTTGGGTTTTTTTGTGTCTTGCCGTTAGTGGCCGCTTGTTTTTTCTTGTTGTATTAGCTGTGCAGGGAGAAAAACAAAAACAGCGCGAGCAGAGCCAGTGCCAGAATTGCCGCCCCCCAGAAAATGCCGTCCAAGGCCTGGACCTAGGGGGCCTGCCCCTAAGTCTGGGCCTGCATACGCTATTGCATGGTTTGCTCAGGGTCCATAGGTGTGTGAGTTGCTTGCATGTATGTGCTCCACACAGCGGCCCGAGGGGCATGGCATCAGCCACACCATCTACAGAAGAACTCCTAATGATCTGGATGAAGGAATGAAGGGAAAACTTATCAAGTCTGTAAAACTGGGAGGGGTAGCTTCAGGAAAAAAAAAAGGTTAAAGGCTGTATTAACAAAAGCATTGATTCTAAGTCAGCAGAAAAAGTACTTCCACTCTATTCAGCACTGATCAGACCCCACCTAGACTATTGTGAGCAACTGTGCCCATCATGTGTAAAATAATATAAAATCATGAGTGGTGTGGAACCACTTTATATGAGTGAAATCATGAGTGGTGTGGAGCACGTAAATAGGGAGCGGTTATTTAGCCTCTCTAACAAAACTAGTACAAAGGGACACACCATTTCTCACTCAGTGCACCATTAACTTGTGGAATTTACTGCCAGAGGAAGTGATCAAGGCTGGTAGTATAGCTAGTTTTAAAAAGGGATTGGATAAGTTCTTGGAGGATAGGTCCATTAATGGCTAAGAGCCAAGCAGGTTTTGGAAACATAACCTCTTACTGTTGGGGGCTGGACAACAGGGAATGGATTGCCCATTGTGACCTGTCTGTCTGGTACTTGTCCCAAGAGAAAGAGATTGGCTATTGTTGGTGACAGGATGCTGGGCTTGATGGATCATTTCTATGACACAGTACATCATTTTTTATGTTCTTATGTACTTATATTCCCTGTTGCTAAATCCTAAGGATGATGCCATGCTTGTGGCATTAATATTATTATTGTTATTTTATTATTATTATTAAGCATTTATATAGCTCCAGCAATGTGCCTGGCGCTTTACAAAGTAATGGAATAGACACAGTCCCTGCCCGAGGGCTTACAATCTGAGAGACGGGGTGGGGGTAGGGGGGAGATGAAGGAAGGGGAACAGAGGGAGAGACAAGGAGTGTAATATTCACGAAGATGCGAGGTCCCAGGTGCATGTGCTTGGCTTGGTTACATCAAGAATGATGGCTGGCTGGTCAGTGTGGTGAGGATATGAGTACACAGACCTCAGGTAACAGATTGTACTGAATGGAGGGTATCAGCAGGAGTTGCATGCATGTGAGCTGGGTAGCGCCCCCAGGCCCCACTGACTGAGGCAAAGGAAATGGAGGTGGGGCATCTTGACCAGAATGAATGTGACCCGAACTTCTCTAATGGAAGCTTAAGGTGCAACAAGCAATTCCTAAATGCAGCTGTGAACTGATATTGCGTGAAAAATGCCTCTTCAGTCTGCAACAACAGAGGTCCCTTATGCGGAGGGCGGAGAGTCAAATATGCCCTTATTGCCAGGATGGGGAAGAGCTCAGGGTCACCTGCAGAACGTAACTTGGCCGACATCCCATGACTCTTCAGGTATCATCATACCTGATGATAATGTAGAGGTTACTGCTTCTGAATGCCACATTGCCCACCTCCAGAGTGCACCCCGACTGATCTCCACTTGAATCCGTGACAAACTCCCCAACCCATAAAGCCACATAAAAGGCCACCTTAAAGGCCATCTTAAATGGTGTAGCTTCATAGCTGTCCTGGAAGACATCGTATAAAGCTCAAACTGTCTTAAACAATAGTCTACCCTCTGATCCTGCTGATAGGACCAACTCTCGATCATCCTGATGAGGTAAAACCCGTGATTGGGAGATGGCTGCCCCACCAATTTACTAAAATAGTTGAGGGCTACCATTTTAATGGCAACCGTGCTGAGTTCCAAACCTCCACACTGTAGCATGAACCTGAACTGAAGCATTTGAATTTTGGGGATAGGGAAACACAGTGACCATCCCCACTGGGCTCTGAACTGCTGAAACTGATGGAAAGTATACTCACAAGCCACTTTGGTCCATGAGGCAAAAAATCCCTTGACTATGTCAAAAAGTTCCACTATCCAAGGTTCCACAGCTCCTTCGACATTGTCTGTGTGTGGACCCCATACACACTCCCTGGCCATGAAACCCAGGTAAGAGGGGCAGTGGTGGAAGGACAGGGCCCTAAACAACTCACCCTGCTGGCCTCCCCTGCTTTCTGTGAAGCTGGGTGTGTGCCACCACCGCTCCAATGATACGCTACTTGGTAATGCACAGCTTGGAGGAACTATTTTCATTCCTGGTGCAGTCCACGGGACTGCATTAGGGTCCTTGCACATCCTGCCCATTCAAGATAGCCAGCCCAAATGACTCAGATGGCCAGCAATCTCAAAATGATGCAGGGAAGCCAGGCAAGACAAGACTTTCCTCCTGCCAAACCCCTGCCAGGCTGCAAAACTTTTGCAGCCTTCTGCCCCAAGTCCCAGCTCCTTCCTCCTAATTGGAGAGGGGACAGAGGTCACTCTGCTCTGAGTCTGGGGGTGGAGGGGAGTGAGCTTATAAGAAAAAGTTCAAGGAACTGGGTATGATTAGCCTAGCAAAGTGAACTTTAAGGAAAGAAATGACAGCAGTCTTCAAACATCTAAAGGGCTGCCACAAAGAAGATGGCAAGGAACTGCTCTTCATTGCTACAGAGGGCAGGACTAGAAATAATGGGATCAAGTTACAGGAGGTTAGATTTTGGAAACTTCCCAACAGTAAGAGTTGTGTGGCAAAAGAACAAGTTGCCTAGGGAGGTCGTAGGCGGTCATTGCTGGAAGTTTGCAGAAAGAGGCTAGAAAGCCATCTGTCAGAGAGGTTGTAGTTATAGTCATCCTGCATCCGAGCAGAGAGTTAGACTAGGTGACCCTCAAAGTTCCTTCCAACTTCATGATTCAGTTATTCTCTAACTGTTCCTTATTCCGCTGGGGATAATTTCTTTTTCCTCTGTCTATTTCAGTGTTCCTCAATACACAGCCAAAATATGCAGCATGGACACAAATCCTGTGTTTGGCCCACATTAAAGTAAAAGCAACAACGAAAATTATTCTGTGTAGACTTGTCTTCATCATGCTGTTCCTTTTATGGTTTGTAGAAATAAATTTTCAGCAGAACACTTTTCAAGTTACATTTATTTTAAATGTATCTGAAAATGAAATAATGTGATACAAGCAAGAGATTAAAGTTCTACAAGAAAAGTGTACTCCTATTTCATCTACTATAGCAAAAAAGGTAACAATTGGTCAAAATCATTATGGAACTAAGTGGAGCTTCGTTTATCACTTGTTTTTCTTTTTTTTTACATCTTCACTAGACCCCTCTGAAGTAAGTTGAAGCCAGTATTTCTGTATGTCGGCTGAACAATTTTTGCATTTTCTTTCTGTCAGAAATACTTAGGAGAAACATTTGTTTTTAAAAAGGCCCACTGAAATTCAATTTAATTTCATTCATGTTCTTGTAGTAAAGGCGTGTGGACTCACAAACACACCTCAAATCTGATGAAAAAGGGAAATCTTTATATAAATGAATTCAAATCTAATTCACTGGCCTCAATCACAGACCCCATCTGCAGGGAAAATGTACTTGCAATGGACATGCACGCTGTTTGCATACATGTGCACATGTGTGGGTTGCGGCGCAGCTCATGCAGGGCATGGGATCTTCCCCACCATCTTTCACTTGCACTAACTGTATATTTATCAGTATGCATGTGGCTGCAAGTGGTGTGCAGCACTTACCCTTTCTGTTTTCATTTTATGAGTTAAAACTTATCTGTTTTCAGGGGTTTCATAAAAGCCCAATTCATTTTTTTGGGGGGGGGGGGAGGTTAACATTGATTTTAATATATATATTTTTAAAAAATCACTGTATATGCGTAAAATAGACATCGTGGCCAGCCTGCCCATGATCATACTGGCTGCCTTTTCCCAAAATGGTGCAGATGATGTCAGCACCATTTTGGAAAAGGGCCATGAATGCACAGAACGGCCTAGCAGCCATTTTCCACATGCACAGTGATTTTTTAATTTTTTTATTAAATTAAACAGAAACAAATTTAAAATGAATGAAAGCAAATATAAGTTGTTTGATTATTCTTTTGTTTTCAGAAAATTAGTTACTAAAGACAGGTGTCTGTCTGTCTGGGCTCCATGCATGTTGGAAGGAAGAGGATGACAATTGGACCTGCATTCAGCTGCTAATGGTCACCTGGCTGCATCTGCCTCCAAGTCCTTCAGGAGGACATCTCCTCCCCGCTCATTAACATGACTCCATTTTCCTGGGTCTCTGTTCTGAGGGCGGTGCCCGAAGGGCAGCGACAAAAGGGCACTGGCCATTTTGTTGCTGTTTTGAAGCCAGAGAGAGATGTGATGTGTACCCCCTGTTCCAGTGACAGTCTGCTGTTCCGCTCAGCACTGCACTGCAACATCTCCTCTCCGCTCATTAACATGACTCCATTTTCCTGGGTCTCTGTTCTGAGGGCGGTGCCCGAAGGGTGGCAACAAAAGGGCACTGGCCATTTTGTTGCTGTTTTGAAGCCAGAGAGAGATGTGATGTGTACCCCCTGTTCCAGTGACAGTTTGCTGTTCCGCTCAGCACTGCACTGCAACATGTCAGCACTCATTAATCGTTCCTGCCCCCCTGAAGCTACTATCTGGTCTGCTTCCATCTACCTCTCCTCCCTTCTCCTCCTCCTGTCTCTTATACACATCTAGATGTGTATAAGAGACAGTCCTACACCTCTACCTCCCCACAGCCCTGCCCCCCACAGTCCTCCTTCCTGCTCCCACCACCACCCTCTCTCCCCGAACCTAATCGCCATTCCTTGTCTCCCCCTACCTCAACTCCCTTTCTCTTGTGGCCCTGTGGAACTGCCAATCTTCCATTGACAAAACTGCCTTTCATATATTTATTTATTTATTTATTTAATTTATAAATTTTTACCCTGCCCCTCCTGTAAACAGCTCGGGGCGACTTCCAGCAATAAAAATACAATACATAAAAACAAGATTAGGTAAGATTAGGTCAAGGGAGTGGATGTCTCGGTGCATCAGGGTGTCCGTCCAGCAGCGAAGGTCAAAGAAAGAGGCCAGAGAGAGGAAGCGTGAAGCAGCACTGTCACAGGGGGTGTCCACGTGGATACTGAAGTCTCCAAAAATGAGGGCGGGAATATTATAATCGGAAATCCATGAACTCTTCCTCTCTTGATCTCGCCATCTCCTTGCCCTTACTGAAACCTGGATTCTCCCTTGTAACACTGCCACCCCTGCTGCCCTCCCTCTTGGTGATCTCACCTTCACGCACACACCATGCTCTGAAGGTAATGGTGGTGGTGTTGGCCTGCTCTTTGCCAAATCTTACCAGTTCCAACCCCTTGCTGCCCCTCCCTCTCACTCCTTCTCTTCCTTTGAGGCCCACTGCGTTCGGTTCTACTAGCCCCTCCAGCTCCATGTGGCTGTCATCTACCGCCCCCCCCAGGCTCTCCCACCTCTTTTCTCCCTGACTTTGATGCATGGCTTACCTACTCTCTTTCTGATTATAATATTCCCACCCTCATTTTTGGAGACTTCAATATCCACGTGGACACCCCCTCTGACAGTGCTGCTTCACGCTTCCTCTCTCTGGCCTCTTCCTTTGACCTTCGCTTCTGGACGGACACCTCGATGCACCGAGACATCCACTCCCTTAACCTAATCTTACCTAAAAGCAGATCTCTCAGATCTCTCCTTTGATACACTTCCTGTCTCTGACCATCACCTTACTTCATTCCATCTTTCCCACTCACCCCCACCTGCCTCCTCCACCTCTCACTCTTTCTGTGACCTTCAGTCCATTGACCCTTTTGTCTCTGCATCCTCCCTCTCCGCCTATGTCTCATCTGTCACCTCTACCACCTGCCTAGACTCAGATGTCTCCATCTTCAACTCATCCCTTTCTTCCACCCTTGACTCCTATGCCCCCCTCTCCTGCTGTCCTATCCATCGCATAAACCCAAGTCCCTGGCTCACCCTGACCATCCGTCACCTCAGATTCTGCTCTCGAGCCCCCGAGAGCCTCTGGCAGAAGTCTTGTGAATTCACGGACTTTCTCCACTTCAAGTTTGCACTCTCAGTGTTTAGCGATGCCCTTTCCCTTGCTAAAGCCCACTAGTATGCCATTTTAATTGAATCCCACTCCCACAACCCACGCTGTCTCTTCTCAAAATTTGCTTCTCTCCTGAAGCCTCCCTTTCCTCCCCCTGCTTCCTCGCTCCCCGCACAGGATCTTCTCCACTTCTTCAACATCAAGATTGATAAACTCCACCTTGCAATCGGTTCTCTACCTCTCCCTCCTCCACCTCATTCCCTTATATTCCCCCTCCTGCATCTCTTCTCTTTGCCTTCTTCCCAGCTCCTCTTGATGAGATCACCTGCCTCCTCTCTTCATCCAACCCCTCCACTTGCCCCCTGACCTCATCCCCTCTCACCTCCTAATGTTGATTGCCCGCACTGCTGTGCCTTCTCTTCTGCACATCATCAATTTCTACCTCTCTACTGGGTCATTTCCATTGACCTTCAAACATTCTAACATCTCCCCTATCCTTAAGAAGGCTACTCTTGACCCCTCAAACCCTTCCAGCTATCGCCCCATTTTGCCCTTACCCTTTGCTTCCCAGCTCCTGGAGCGAGCTGTCTACACACGCTGTCTGGACTTCCTCTTTTCAAATTCCTGCTTTGACCTCTTCCAATCAGACTTCTGCTCTCTCCATTTGACTGAGACTGCCCTTGCCAAAATAACCGATGACCTTCTCTTAGCTAAGTCTAAGGCCATTTTTAGACGAGCGTGGCGGCGCCTGTGCTTGTTTTTCAAAAGCTCTGGCATTCCGTTCTACATGTGACGCTGCCACCAAATACGCGCGTGCGCGGGTGATTTGCATCCATTTCCGTCTGCGTATGACCGGCCTCGATCGCCGACCCGGTCAGTTCGCGGCCGGAAATGGATACGCATCGCCCGCGCATGCGCGTATTCAGCGGCAGCATCACGTGTAGAACGGACTGCCGGATCTTTTGAAAAACAAGCACGGGCACCACCGCGCTCATCTAAAAACGGCCTAAGGGCCTCTATTCTGTTCTTGTCCTCCTTGATCTTTCTGCCTCCTTTGACACTATCAATCATGGCCTCCTCCTGGATTCGCTACGCTCCCTTGGTATCCGGGACACTGTTCTTGACTGGTTCTCTTCNCACCGCGCTCATCTAAAAACGGCCTAAGGGCCTCTATTCTGTTCTTGTCCTCCTTGATCTTTCTGCCTCCTTTGACACTATCAGTCATGGCCTCCTCCTGGATTCGCTATGCTCCCTTGGTTTCTGGGACACTGTTCTCAACTGGTTCTCTTTGTATCTCTTGAACTGCTCCTTCAATGTTTCTCTTGCTGGTATATCCTCTACGTCACTTCCCCTCTCTGTGGGAGTTACCCAAGACTCTGTCTCTTCTCCCTTTCTCTTTCTCTGGGTAACCTCATTGAAACCCACAGCGGATGCTGATAACATGCAATCTCTCTCTCCACTTCCATGCTCTCCCCCTCAATCCAGACTTGTATTGCTGACATCTCTGCCTGGATGTCTCATCACCTACTCAAGCTTAATAGGGCCAAGACTGAACTCCTCATCTTTCCCCCGAAATGCTTCCCTCCTATGCTAGATGGTGACTCCCTCAACTGAAATTGAGAGGGAAGCAGAAGTAGGAGGAGTTTTTTGCTGCCTGTATAGCCTCTGCAAAATCTCATCCAGATGAGCTTTTCTGGGTGGTGAGGGGGTTGGTTGGTCTTCCCTCCCTCCGCCTGGAACTGGAGTCATCCAGTGCCTGCTGTGACATGTTTGTTGATTATTTTTCAGAGAAAATCGCTCAGATTCAACATAATTTTGATGCCGCACTTATTGCAGTGGGTGAACCAGAGGTTGTGGAAGTTCTGCCTTGTGTAGTTTCGTGGGATCAATTCCAGTTGGTGTCGTCCACTGAGGCAGGGGATGTTCTTGGGGCTGTTAGGGTCACCTTTTGTGAACTTGACTCATGCCCATCCTGGCTGGTTAAGGCCAGCTGGGAGATGGTGGGGTTGTTACTGGTGGGGTGATCAATACCTCCCTTAGGGAAGGCAGAGTGCTGGGCTGCCTCAAAGAGGCAGTGGTGCAGCCACTGTTCAAAAAGCCTTCACTTGATGTTGATTCCCTCATCAGTTATCAGCCAGTCTCGAACCTTCTCTTTTTAGGGAAGGTTATTGAGTGGGTTGTGGCTCAGCAGCTACAGGGGCATCTAGACTGCAGTGGTTATCGAGATCCCTTGAAGTCCAGCTTTTGTCCGAGTAATGGCACTGAGACTGTGCTTGTGGCCTTGGTTGACAACTTTGTTTTTTTGCCTTCTCTTTTAATGTACTGTTTTGGTTTTATGTGTTTTATGTGTTTTTAATGTTGTAAACCACCCTGGGCTGCTTGGAGCAAGAGAGGCGGGGTAGAAAAATAGTTTTATAAATAAATAAATAAATAAATAAATGTTTACCTCTCCCTCGTGCCCCCCCTCCCTTGTCTTTCAGATTGTAAGCCCCTTAGGGGTAGGAACTTTTCTCTGACTTTGGATTGTACAGTACATTGCTGGTGTGATAATAAATAATAATTATTATTATTATTAATAAAATGGATGGGCCCCATTCGTTTTAGTAACTAATCAAAATTAAAGGAATTGCATATCCCTATTGGCTGCTGATCGCTTCAGCTGAACTGATAACAGTTGTAATTTTAAGCCCTAGTGATTTGCACGTTTCATTCCTGATATCCATCATATTCTTGAAGGTCTTCACCTGAAATGCTACAATTTTGAGAGACAACCTGTACTCTTTTTAAAATCTATGCTAGATTGCCTGGTGGTCACTCTTGGCATGTATTTGCAAATCTTCATTTTGTTTCCCTTGGCATCTTGAGGCTTTGATGAAACAAAATGATTGGTGATAGCTGTCTGAAATCTTAAGTCAGGCTTTCAACTTGAAAGCATGTTTCAGTTTAATGCAGGAAAAAAGTTGCATTCAAGATGCTCCTAAAGAACTATTCACACCCCATTGCTCAAACGGAATCAAGTAGTTCACATGGAAGGAAAGAGCTGCTATAGTACAGCAAATACTTGTCTTTTCCTAAATTTGGTAAACTCTTGTGGTCGCTCTTTAAGTTTCTTATACAATTACATAGTGTGCTCTCTTCTTATAGTTAAGTTTTCCTTCAGGGGAAAAATAAATGTGGCCAAATCAAATCATATCTTTATATAGCTTAATTTTTAAAATGCAAAATTTTACAGAAAAAAAATGTGTTCATGTGACATGACACCAAGGATTTACTCTGTTCTATACAGGTACTTCTCTGATTTGCTTTGATTCAGTATCTGAGCAACTTCCAGTAGTACTCTGTGTGGCATAACTAATATCTCCAATGTGTAACTTCTCTGTGACATCACCTTCCCAGAGCAAAATAATTAATTCAATATAGGTTTTTGCTTGATACCGCTTTTTGTGTTATTTGGGGGGGAGGGAGTGTTGTTTGGGGGGCACAGTCTAATTGTGTGAGAACAGGACAAGCAACCAAGAATTCCTGACCTCTGATCTTGATTCTGCTGCCAGCTCCCTTTATAGGCATGGAAATAAATTTATTCATGACTTCTGCATTGTTAAAATCACATAACTGACAGTATTTAATTAGAGAAGACTGAAATAATACCCACAAAGAACTTTTAATCTGAGAAATGTGTAGTCAGGTTATCACCTTAGACCAGTAGGTGGCACTAGTGTGCCACTGGGGAATTAGCTTGCAGGTCCTGGTACATGCAATACTCATAAGTTGCCATAACAAAAGTCCTTATACCAATCTTCATCATTCATCAGAGTTTGCTCCTGAGGTAAGTTATTCAAAGCTCCTGCCTACTCCATGTATTCACAGTCTCCTGATCCTGGGGTAAGTATTACAGGGTCTTTCAGTACAGTTCTGAATCCCCCTTGGGTCCAGCCTGATGGCAATTGAACATGTCTTGGGCAAGTCTGGCCTCCAACCTCCCCTTTTTAGTCATCCTGTTCGACCACCAAGTCCTCTTTGGTTCCCCACCACCACTTTTCTAGGTGTGGGGTCCTTACTTACTCTATTACATGAAGTCCCTATTCAGGGTATCAGAAAAATCCCTAGGGAAGTTCACAAGGTTTCTTTTTGTTTCATTATTACTTTCATTTTCATTATTAAAATATCATTCATTTTCATTACTATTTTTGTTATTATTTCGTTTTTATTATTACTTCCGTTTTGGTTTTGCATTGGTTTCAATGGGAAATGCATTTCCAGCTTTATGTTGTTCATCGTTTATCTGATTTGCATGAAATGTGGAAAGATTTTACCCCTCAATCAGGGGACTATTCCTGCCAAATTTCATAAAGATTGGAACTAGGGTCCTGATTTTATAGGCAATTAAATGTAGTGGTTTTCACACACATTTCCAACTGGAACGTCTTTGTTTTATATCTAATATGGATGGAATTTGGACTTTTTGTACCCCTCATTGAAGGGATCATCCTCGAAAAATGTCATAAAGATTGGATAATGGGTTCTGATTGTATAAGCAATTTAATCATTTCATGGTTGGCACACAGATTTCCAGCTGTGCAATCTTTGTTTCCATTTGATGTGGATGTAATTTGGGCAGGTTGTAAAAAGGGATCACTCCTGCCAAATTTAATAAAGATTGGAGAAAGGGTCCCACTTTTATAAGCAATATAAGGTTAGTGATTTTAACAGAAGGATTCTCTAACGTTTGTCACAGTGCTACAAGATGGGTTTGTGATACTGATTGGCCAGAAGAAATGACAATCATGTATCCTCATTCTGTACAACCCCCTTGCTTATTACTGTGAATTTGGAAGCTTAGGGAAAAGCCAATAAGGGATTCTCTTAGTTTCTCTGTCACAGTGCTGCAGGATGTGTTTGGGATGCTACTTTGCCAACCTGGATGTGTCCATCATGTCACTTGATTTTGGGGCTGCTTCCTCCCTACCCACCACTCTGACTTGCTTCCTGAAGTCCCAGTTATGTTCTGAAATTTTCATTTTTGTCCCCAAATTTTCAGGAGTAGTATTTGCACACCTTCTGTTAAAATCACAAAAGTTCAATTGCTTATAAAATCAGGACCATTTATCAGATAATGTTTATTCAATCTTTCTCAAATTTGACAGGTATGATTCCTTTTGTGTAGGGTACAATCCTTCCAAATTTTATCCACGCTGGATGGAACTCCGCATGACTCAGGACAAACCCTCTGATCCACTGGGGGTGCCCATATGGAGGTCTCCCGTGTAAGGCGGGGGGCCACCATGGAGAGGGCATTCTCGGTGATTGGGCCACGGTTGGGGAACTCCCTACCGAAGGAAGCCCACCTGGCCCCAGGTCTGCTCGCTTTGCAGCGGGCATGCAAGCCTTGGCTGTTTGCCCAGGCCTTTGGAGGGGAGGGGGGGAGGAAGGGGTAAGTGGGGGAGATTGGTGGGGTAGGGGATTTGGGGGAATTGGAGGGTAGGGTTAGGGGTTTTAAAATTATTTTAAAATTGATGTTGGTTTTAATGTATTTTATTCTTTTATTGTATTGTTAGCCGCCCTGAGATGCCGTGGGCATGAGGGGGTGGCATAGAAATGTTAAGAAATAAAATAAATACATAAATAAAAATACAAAGACATTACAGCTAGAAATGCATGTGCAAGTCAAATGCTCATAACATCAGGTTCCTTTATCAAACCTTTCTGAAATTTGGCTGAGAGAATAACCTTGGAGAGGGGTACAATTTATCCTAGATTTATTCATATTGGATGGAAAATAAAGAAGTAACAGCTGGAAAAGCATGTGACACTTCTGTTCAAATCACAAAATCCAATTGCTTATAAAATTGGGGACCCTTTATCCAGTCTTTCTGAAATTTGGCAGGGATAATGCCTTGGTTGAATGGTACAGTCTCCTCACATTTCATCCAAATTGGATGAAAAACAACTATGTTACAACTAAACTAACAAAATCAAGTATTCTCATATTTTCATTACTTCCTTTCATTTTCGTTATTGAATAACAACAAAAAAGTCTCATTCATTATTGTTATTCCAATAAAGAAAACAAAAGGCACAAGCCTAAAAATTCCACCTGAGAGTCCTCTAGAAGGCTGTCTTTTCTTGAGGCACTCCTGGCCCAGTGCCCAAGCCAATGTGCATGGGTAGTCCAGCAACCACTTGCCCCAGGCGGTCAACTCTGTTTCTGGACTTTGTGGGGAGCCTCACTCCACAGGTTCCTCACTCCCTGACCTTCTCCTCAGACTGAGGGCTTGTTGCTTATATTCCCACAAGTCCTTAGGGCTTCTCTGCCTGATTGGTGCGTGGCAGTGTCATCTACTATGTTTAGCACCTGCCCCTTTTAGCATCTGTTTAAGGCACAATCCTCCATTATTGGATGCACTTGCACTTTTTCAGGTTGGTGCTAATATGTCCCTGCTAAAAATTGTTTGTTATTTACATTGCAAAGGCACCTAGAGATTCCACTAAATCAAGGACCCATTGAGTACATAATACAATGAGCTTAATCAATAACTAGATACACATGAGAAGCCAAATTTACTTTTGCCTGTCTAGATTTAATTTTGCCCACTTATACACTGAACTATGTTCTGAATTTTGATCCATCACTTGGTTGGGGTCAACTAATTAATGACATATAGATTTTAAAAAAAAACACTAAACAACATAGTAAACAACAAACAACAACAACAAAATGAACCATTAATCTATTTCAAATCCAAACTTTCAAATATGTTGAATTTAACCTTCTTTTGAACATATACTTCAGCCCTTTTAAAGCTACTATTCAATGCTAGAGATGGTATTTCCCCCCCAGAATATATTGTACTGAGCACTGAAATGTTCCATTCGGTTTCTAGTAAAAATATTAAGTTTCCTAGAAACCATAGTATCTCATTTCTTCAATCATGCTGGCATTATTAAGAGCTAAGAAGCCAGACATATCCTGACTTCCAGCTGCTCTTTTATACTGGAGGGATAAGTATAGAGGAGAACTGCCAGCACATTCCCTCAGAGGTAAAAATGCAATCTAGACCTTTTAGAAAGAAGGTATTCTCTGCTGCACTGATAGCCTACAGTTTGACATATATTTCTTGAATCTATAGGTTGTTTGCTTTACAGCCTTATAGCATAGAATGCAATATCTTTAAATAATAAAAAAAAAACCCTGATCAAGTATTTATTATTATTATTATTAGCAAACATTTACATAGTGCTAGCAATGTACCTGATGCTTTACAAAATAATTGAATAGACACGGTCCCTGCCCTAGGGCTTACAGTCTGAGAGACGGGGGGGGGGGGAGGAGGGGAGAGGAGAGGAAGGAACAGGAACAGAGGGAGAGACAAGGGGTGTATCATTCACGAAGATGCGAGGTCTCAGGTGCATGTGCTTGGCTTGGTTACAATGAGCTGGCTGGTCCATATGGTGAGGATATTTATTATTTATTTATTATTTAAATGTATATGGCACCCCCTCCTGCTACAAGTATCTCGGGGAGGCTAACAACATTTAAAACACATAATTAAAA
>QEPC01015114.1:251643-265127 GCA_003113815.1 Sphenodon punctatus | reverse complement strand
GGGGGTAACAGGGCTCTCAGGGAAGCACAGAGCAATGGGGGTAACAGGGCTCTCAGGGAAGCACAGAGCAATGGGGGTAACAGGGCTCTCAGGGAAGCACAGAGCAATGGGGGGAAACACAGAGAACACAACAGGGAGGACAAGACTAACCAGACACCCAAACAACCAACACCATAGGAAGACTCACTGACAAAAGGAGGGCAAGGTGATGCATCAGCCATCACACAGGGCTTCACACACAAGGGGTAAGAGCAGTTGCTCCCACAGGCTATATATCAACCTGTGGCCAATCAGAAAGCCGGGAGCCAAAGTCAAGGAGACAAGGCACAGCTGGGAAAAGGTGTGGTCACACAGGAGGGGGCGGAGATGTGGAAAAGGCCCCAGGCCTCCGAAGCTGGCCATTATCCCTGCCCAGAGTGGCACCAGCCCTTAAGGCAGCACTCCAAACCCTCCAGGGCTGGGGGTGCAAGACCCAGTCCTGATACCCACCAGGAATCTCTTTGACCATGCTTGCAGCAATTGTCTGGCGGGGAGCCCTGGAAGCATGGTTGAAACTGACCCCATGTGGGAATCGACCGTGGTGAACATCTGGCAGCCACCTAACAGATGTTCAGGACGCTTTGGCCCCATGTGGTTATTGACCATGGTTCACTGTGATCTCGTAACATCTGAAAATACCCCTAAACATGGATACCCATTCTCTTCTTTATGAGAGGGTAGAGGGACATGTACATAAATCATCTGCATGTTTGTTATATGTATAATATACATCCATCCTGACATAACTTAAAAATCTCAGCTACTGTCTTCTTTATGAAGGGACAGGAGCATCTACGTATGATTTCAGAATGTACAATTTGATATAAACCCTCTTCCCACACACAACATTCCTGTGCTGGGCTACCCTGGTTAACCCCACTTAGACCTGCAGATAATCCCTGGACTTGGCTTCCTCACAGCACTGGAGGTGGTAAGAGGGGCTCTTTCTGTCTCCCCCGGCTTTGCAGCACCAGTGTGGAGGGGCAGAGTTGGAAAAGGGGGGTCCATAGCTCATGAGAGGACTCCCCTAATTGGAAGTGGGGTAGAGGCACCATGAGGGTTCAATCCAGCTCAGGAACTGCCTCACCAGTCCAATGAGGAAGAAGGAATTTTTTTGGGGGGGGGACTCCCCATGTTTGGCAGTGCCAATGGAGCAGAAGAGGAAAGGTGGAGGGCTCCCTGCTTGGCAACAAGGTGACAAGTGGTGGGGGGTGGGGAGTCCCTGAATGGATTGATGATGAAAGGGCAGGAAAGCAACCTGGAAGAAGGGACGGGCATGACTTCCTCTCTGCTGACACTTCAATGTCTGGAGCTGCCCTGGGAACTTGACAAAATGTAAAGATCTCTGGCATGGGGGTGAAACAAGAATAGTTTTTATTCTCATGAGAACTAAGAAAAGTCAGCGAGACCTCTAAATCTCATTAATGAGAGAGAAAAATGTTCTTTGAAAAAATGAAAAAAAACCACAACCAAACACTGTGCACCTGAGCAAACTGGTGGCTGCGGCCGTTCTGTGCATAGATGGTCCTTTTCTAAGATAGTGTGGACCATGCTGACGTTATTTTAGAAAAGTGCAGCTGATCTGCACATGTGCAGAACCCCTGTCCCAAAATGGCACTGACACAGCCCGCACCATCTTGGAAAAGGTCTGCGTATGCAAAGAACAGCCGCTGCAGTCATTTTGCACACCCACAGAGCATTTTTAATTTTTTTTCAAGAACGATGTCAAGAATGCTCAATTCTTGGTTCATTCTCAATCTCAAAAATCTCATTGAGAGGCCCATTCTTAACAAGATTTACAAGATTACTGAGATAGAGTTTCATCCTTACTCTGTCCAGCTGGAAAGGGATCTGTCATTGCTCCTTTCAGTCACCTGTGATAAGCAGCCTCAGCAGATCATGAGTGGGCTGAGGCCAGCACTGCCAGCTTCCCCTCTATCCCCCCAACACTTGAAGATCCCTTGCAGATTGCAGAAGGGACTGCCATGAAAATCACATCCAGGCTGAAAGGAACTGAGGCAGACCCCTCTTCAGACCATCAGAATCTGTGCAGCTCTTGGCACACTGCAGAGGGATCTGCCGCAACTCCTAGGCCATTTTTAGACAAGCGTGCGGTGCACTCGCGCGTCGTTGCCAAAATCCCGTGAGACGGGATTAGACAAGACGCTGCCGCGGGTCATGCACACAGGAGGGGGACACGCATTCTTTTCCAGCTGCTATCTGACCACCTCGATTGCCGACCCGGTCAGATCGCGGCCGGAAAAGAATGCGCGTCCCCTTCCCGTGCGCGTTACTCGTGGCAGCGGCTCGTCTAATCCCGTCTCGCAGGATTTTGGCACAGCGCTCATCTAAAAATGGCCTTAGAGGGACTGCCTGATATAAGCAGGCCAGGTATCATGTGTTTTCCACACAAAAATGCAAAGCTCCCCATCCCTTTCCCTAAGTCCTATGAGGATACAGAAGCATCTACATATAACCACCTTTCCACGTATATCCTATGCATGGATACCCATCTTTTCTCTTCTATATGACGGAATAGAGGGAGAGGCACACATGTCCATTCTGACTAGGGCTGAAACAAAATCTCACAGATCAAGAAAATCTCATTGAGAATGGGGGTCTCAACAAGATTTTCCCTCTCGAGAATCTTGTGAGAATCAGCTATTCTCAGCTACCATTCTCACGAGATTCTCGAAAACATTTTGAAAGTTTCTGTGCATATGAAAAATGGCCACCAAGGCTGTTCTGTGCATGTGTTTTCAAAATGGTGCTCACACACCCTGCACCATCCGCACATGAACAGAATGGCCCGAGAGACCATTTTGCACATTCACATAGGCTTTTTAATTCATTTTCTCAAGAATCTCGCAAGATTCTCAAACCGTCAGTGAAATTTTCTTGAGATCTTGCTGACAGTTCTCAAAATGATTTTTGATTCTGCTCATTCCTGACATAACTTAAAAAATCTCACTGTCTCCAATTGAATAATGTGGAAAATTCAAAACATCATCACTTCAGCTACATGACTCAGGAATGTAGTATAATGCATACTTAAATTTTCTGAAACCTCTGCATGTTGTCCTAGATAACTTAAAACAAACTTTTATACATCAACAGAAACAAAATAAAAACCACTACCAAAATTAATGTAAAAATCTAATTTTTTCCTCATTTGAGAATGCCTTTGAAGTGAATAAAAGCACACCTACCCCTCAACGCTATCCATTTTTGTAGAGCTTATGGTCAGACAGATCTTCCCAAATCATTCTAGGATTAAGAAATCTAAAATAAGAGGGTTCATGTTGAAACAGACGAAGCTAAATTGTATCTGTTTTAGTGCATGCCTTTTTTTTTCTTTTATCTTCCTTCTGATCACCAAATGTATTGATTCCCTCTAGATACACTGCAAACTCTTAAAATTTCTTTTTACATACAATACAGTTTAGGAAATTTAAAGTTCAAAGCTGTTACATATGAAGGCAGACTTTTTAATACAAAGGCATTGTAATACACTGGGTGTAAACATACATGAGGCTGGCTGAGACTGGCCCATTTAGGCCCAGTTTGCCCTCGCTGGGCCAGCGTCACAGCGGGCCATCTGTTTGTGGCCCACCAGATGTGGGCTGGGTTCCTACCCCAGCCATATAGGATCTGGGTGGGAAATGTGGGCCCAGTACGAGCCAAGCCCACAGCCCGCGCTGGACTTCTGCCTGCCCAGTGCAAAGCAGGCAAGCCAGGCAGGAATGTGTGTTCCCAGCCCGACTCCTACTGGCATCTGGGAGGCTGCCATGGCAGAAAGCCATGGCTTCTTGTGATAGGCAGCCATGGCATTGGCTATCCATCCATCATGGCAGTGTGTAGGAGGGGGGGAGATGACAGTGGGCTCCCTGCCAGTATGAACCAGGGAGCCCACGCATGCCAGAAGACTGGTTCATGACTGGTCCCCTCCCTGATCCTGCCCACATCCCTACCAGGAGCTCTTTGGGGAGCGCTTAAAGGACACACATGCAAAATACACCTTGATGGCTCAAAGCACAACTCCTCCTCCCCCTCCCCTTGCAAAGCACAAAAGAAGAGCCAATGCCATACAGGACAGAAGCTTGGACAGAAGCTTCCTGTATCTCCCCTTCCCCCCCCCCCATTGTTGCCCAGTTGCCAGCAGCTGCAGCGGCATGCACCAGCTCCTGGGCAGGAAGGGGTTACTGGCTGCTGGCGCTTCCTGTTTCCATGGTGTCTGAATCCATGTCATGGCATAAGAACATAAGTAGTGCAATTCTGCGTCAGACCAATGGTCCATCAAGCCCAGCGTGCATCCTGTCTCCAACAGTGGCCAATCTCTTTCTCATGGGAGAATACCCAGCAGGTGACAATGGGCAATCCATTCGCCAAAAGAGTTTACATTCCCAAAACCTACTTGGCTAATAGCCATTAATGGACTGCAGTTCTGTGTTCCTCTCTGGGTGTTTTTAAATGAGCAAGGCTTTGGTGGGGGGTGGGGGAATCCACTGTTGCTGAGTGGCACAGCTACAGAGCACCCACACATGTGGAAAGGGTGGAGAGCAATTCTAACTGGTGACTCCCAGGATGGCCACCGTTTTAAACATTTAAACACCACACTTAAACATTTCTTATACATGTTGCAGGGCTGTATTGGTGCCCTATGCAGCCCTGCAACATGCATATGAAATGTTTAAACTGTGGTTAGTGTCATGTCTGAAAACACCCATATTCTCGCCACCATAGACCGACCCTGGAAACAACTCACACGGAAACAGATGTAAATGTCCATTCAATTACAGACTGTACTGAGAGGTTAAAAGAATGCCTACCCGCTGTAGGTGGGGGGCAGATTTGTGCCCACCTGCCCCCAAACCAGGCTCGGGTTGAAGGGGAGGTGGTGTTTCCCCTGTCCCTCCCTAAGGGGGGTACTGCCAGGGGAAATGGTGAGAGAGTGGAGGTGCTTTTGGAGGCGGGCTGAGGGTCAGGTAAATACCTGTGCCTTCTGGTGCCTCCCCCTCTTTCCCCATCTGGCCAGTGAGGACAGGAGTTTTTTCTCCCCTGCCAGGATTCCCTTCATTGACTCAAGGATCTTGTTGGTTTTGGGATATGAGGGGGGAGGCAATGGAGGGAGAGCATGCTGGTCCCCAGCACATGCCCCTGGGGCAGGGATAGGCACCCTTGCCTATTAATTAATTATTATTATTATTTATTATTATTATAAACATTTATATAGCACCAGTGATGTACAAGCAATGGTGTGGAGGGTGGGGGCAAGGCAGACGAGGGCAGGGAGGGAGTTCCAGGCATGCGGGGCAGCAAGAGAGAAGGGACAAAGGTGGTTGGGGGAGCAGGGGAGGTGAGGGAGGATGAGGGAGGGGATAGAAAAGGAGCAGAGTGCTCGAACAGGGATTCGGAGGGAGATTAGGGCAGAGAGGTAGGGGGGAGCAATGTCGGTGCCTGCATTCTTCTCAGGGAGTTTCTCGCTCCCCCACTTTGCACTGGGTTTCCAGCTGGGAGCTTTCATGGGCCATGTGGTTGGCCTGTGTTCGCAAATCGCTGCAGGTGGGCAGGGAGCTTTAGCGCTTGGCCCTGCTTGAGCGCTCCCAGCCTAGGGCTTTACACCACCTCCAGGGGGATTTCCAGCGCTGGAATCCCCCCTCCCTTGCATGGGGCCCAGCTTTCAGCATGGGTCATTATAGCACCGACCTTCCCAAGGGGTTTTTCGAACTGACACCCCTGGGGTGGGGGAGCTTGACGGCTTTTCAAACACTGACCTCCCCCCACACTGCATTTGTGCCATGATCCTCCCCACTGCCTTTTGCTGGTTATTTGTATGTTGACACTATACCAGCCCTGCAGAAGGGCTTTGGTGCTGAAAGGAGCGACTGGGAGACTCCCGGGGAGCTTTCCAGCAGTGACCTGACCCCCCCCCCCCCCCCGTCCCGGGACTTTTCTTCATCCGTTGGGATTTCTAACAATCACTTCCCCTGCTGCTGCCACTTGTAGCCTGCTTATTTGTGCGATGGTGCTATTCAAGCCCCACATGGGGGGGGGGGGTAGGAAAAACCCAGGGGGAATTCGGCACTTGTAAGGGGGGTGGGGATGCCCATCCCTTTAGGGCATGCTCCAGGGAAACCCGGGGAACTTCAATGCTTGTAAAGGGGGCAGGGGATTCCTGTCTCTTTAGGTCATGCTGCTTCTAGCCAGGTCTTGGCTCCACTGCGGCAATGAACTTGGGCGGCTTGTAATCCCAGCCCACGTGGCATGTAAAGTTGGCTATAAGGGTGGCCTTATGGTCAACCTAAAAAATAACTTATACATGCCTTGTTCAATTCCTTCCGCGTTCATGCTTCTCTCATCTGCAAGGTAGTTCCTTTATTTACTGCTCAGATCCAGTTCTGTGAAGAATCCTTTATCGCTAGTCCTGTGGCTCATTGCCCCAGAGTCTACACACCAATTTTGGGATGAGCTGTTTTGCGTTGCTCTGAAGCACCCACTCCATTGTTGAGCGACTGTGTTGCTGTTTGTGACTTTAGCCCTCTGCTTAGGTGTTCATGGATACAGTTTCTGCTGTTCTGCTTTCCATATATAGCAGTTCTTCTTTAAATGTCCCTCCTTTTTGCATCTGAAGCATACTCTGGTTTCCCTGTTAGGAGCAGTGCAGTCTCATTACCATGCTTTATATCATTCCGCAGGTTCTCCTTTCTGCGCTGGAATTCATCCACAAGTCTACCTTTAACAAATTCCAGTTTCAGTTCAGCCTCTGGCCTTGTCTCCAGGGCACTGATGAGGGCACTGTAAGATTCAGCCAGACTGAAGAGGAGTAGGGCTACCACATAGCTGTCCTTTATATCTTTTCCAATGCCACTTCTTCCAACATGGCATTTATATGCTCCTGCATTTCACTTTCTTTGCCAAGCCCCATTTTGTATAGTTTCCTCAGTAGAAACAGTTTGCTATTCAGGCTAGTCCTCTCATGCAAGTTTTGCAATGCAATCCACATGCCTCTTGTTGTGGTCTCACTTCTTATATGGATTGGCTGGTCATCTTCTACCAATAAACTTATTGTAGCCTTTGCTAGCCTGTCCTTTTTATCCCATTCCTCGTGATTTGCTGCTGGTCTGTTTGTGGTAATCACCTCCCATAGACAGCAGCATTTTCACTTTAAACTTCCACAATTGGTAGTTTACATTGTTCAGCTTTCCTTCTGAAAGTCTGTGCTCTGAGCTGCTTGCCATACTTGTTTCCCTCCCTTTCCCCTTCTGCGATTTAGGCCTTCTTCCTCACAGTCAGTAGGCCTCTCTGTCTGGGAGTTTTCTTTCAGTTTGTACTCCTTCTGGGCTGCTTCTAGTCTTCAAAATTGCCTTGAAGGTGTCCTGGTCCCATAACCTATTGTAGAGTTAGCTTTCTGTTGAATAACACACAGCAGAAGTTTCTTCAAAATAGAACTTTACTAAGAACTCAGAAAACATGCTTCCATACTGTACAGACTGCATGGGACAAGATGGAGGACAGACCAACTTTTAAAATATGGCCAACTTTAAAAATAACTTATACACACACACCATTCTACCAATGTCAGGCACCAGTGTAGTACAGCAAATAGTATTTTGGACTTGGTGTTGGTTGATTCTGGCCTTGCTGGGTGGCCTCAGGCAAGACACTTTCTTTCAACCTCAGTTCCATGTCTATAAAATGGGGTACTGGTATTGTTGAGTTAGTTTTCTGTTGAATAACACATAGCAGAAGCTTCTTCAAAATAGAACTTTACTAAGAACTCAGAAGACATGCTTCCATACTGTACAGACTGCATAGAACAAGATGGAGGACAGAGAGAGGAGAAGAGAGGAGACAAAGAGAAAAGAAAAAACTGTTTCATCCCCTGACCCTCCACCTAATGGACAAGCCCCATATTAAGTGTGCAGGGCTTGCAATGGGCTTTTACTTGTGACTGTTGCACAATCCAACAACTGGCAGCAAACTCGAACAGCCACCATTGCTTGTAATAGGCATTGCTGGCTTTAGAATTTGTGGTGTCAAGGGCAAAGGTAAAATGTGTGGCCCCTGGTGGCCACTGTGGGGCCCTGGAAATAGAAAAAAACAGCAGGGCCCAGAGCAGTCATCCTGGGTCACCCTGTAGAAAGGCTGTCCCTGGAAATAGCGGCCCTCTGTGCATATATTCGAGTACCAACAACAACTGACTCTAGAGATTAGACTCCTGCCCCCGAGTGATGAGCTGTGTGGGAGAGCAGGAGATATATTCTTTTCAGAATGGCAAAATTCCACAGGGTCTCAATGTGGGGAGCCCTTGGCTATTAGGGCCTGTGCCAATTCAAGAGGGCCCCCCAACAAATGGGACTGTTAATAAACGAGGAATAACAACAAATGCATAATTTAGGCGCCTAATGCGAAATACATCCTCACTTGTGAAGGGAAGGTTATGTTTAATTGAACATGAAAACTTAATTATAGTGTCTCTTTCCTTTTTCTAATGGGCAAGTCAGTGCTTACAATCCTAAATGGGATCCAGGTGGAATTCACGTGGGTCCCATGTGGCACAATGTGGTCTCTATGGACATGGGCGTGCGCAGGGCATGGAACTGGCCCCAGTGTGCGTACGTCAAACATTACTACATTAGGAAGGGGCTCATGCCACAATTTCACAGAGGACTTTCTGCATCCAACATTGAGAATGAGAGCATGCACATGCGCACACACACATACATACCTGTCTCTTATACACATCTAGATAGGGAAGAAAGGTGAGGGTGGGGAAGGCCAGCAAGGAGGAGGTTACAGTAGTCGGGGCATGAGATGACTAGGGCGTAGATGAGAGTCATGGCTGATACATACATTTATTTCCCATCATTG
This sequence comes from Sphenodon punctatus, assembly GCA_003113815.1. Lineage (NCBI taxonomy): Eukaryota > Metazoa > Chordata > Lepidosauria > Sphenodontia > Sphenodontidae > Sphenodon > Sphenodon punctatus. The sequence goes on along the minus strand of QEPC01015114.1, from coordinate 256,217 downwards.
GCATTAATACTAAATGGCCCTAGAAAGCTTCAATATGTTGGACCGAGCTCCAACAACCGGTGATAGACTGCCCCATGAGAGTGCTTCAGTATGTTCAGGTATTAAGAATGTAGATCTCTGGTTATGTTATACTAGATGGAATACTAAAAGGGTACTTTCTGTTCATCAGTTATATGCTACACTAACATGAATGGTTTCTACTGTAAATGATGATCCTGATATTCCTGGTCAAATAACATTGCAAATATGTTCTACAGTAAATTGTACTACCTAAAGCCTTTACTATCTCTCTTTATTGATTCTTTCAATGTAAATGTTTATCATGCAAACTGAATTATACCAACCAACCTGTCTGATTCATATTGTATTATCCGCTGAATTTTACTGGCAATCATATTTTACTAAAATAACTTCATAACGAACTGTTCTATTAAGTGTTATTGCACTTTTCTGTAGTAGGTCATTTTCAAATACCAAGTAGCTCTTAATTAATTCATCAACTGCTTTGTTTTAATTTCTTTTCTTTGGATTATGCTGTCCCTTTTTATCACTTGTATTAAGCACTTAAGAACTGCCTTTCTGGGTCAGACTAATAGTCTGTCTAGCCCAGTATCCTGTCTTCAGCAGAGGCCAATATCAGATGCTTGAGAGGAAATGTACACTAAACAAATTGTGGATGGATCTTTCCCTGCCATTCCATTACAACCTTTTAAAGGCAAAAGTATGGAGACTGGACACATGGGCACATGAGACTGAGAAGGTGTCTTGACTAGGGTTGAAAAAAGAATTAAAACAAATCTCAAAAGAACGGGAATCAGGCTCAAGTTCTTACTGGGATCTCAACAGCTGGTTTGAGTTCTCTCCCAGCTCCCCACCCCCAACATCTGTTTGGTGAAGTGGGGAGCTCATTCACCCAGCTTTGCAAGGGACTGGCCTGGCCTGGAGAGCTGGGACCACAGGGTCTTTCAAATACCTGGGCCCCAAGTTGTTTAGGACTTTATTGGTCAAAACCAGAACCTTGAATTGTGCACATAAAGCTATTGATAGTCAGTGCAGATGCTGGAGCACAGGTAAGGAGCTCCTGGTAACCTGTCCCTGATAGAAGATGGGCCATGTTCTGCATCAACTGCAGTTTTCAAAGAGTCATCAAGAGCAGCAGCATGCAGAGCGCATTACAGTAATTTAGTCTCAAGGTTACAAAGGCATGGATGATGATGGCCAAATCCAAATCTGATAAGAAAGGTCGCAGCTTTCTCACCAGATGTGATTGGTAGAAAGCACTCCTGGCCACCACCACAACCTGGCAATCCAGGTACAGCAATGGATCCATGAGCACCCCAAGGCTCTGAACCTGAGTGACTAAAGGAGGCTGGACCCCATTCAAGAACAGGGGTTCCTATGTCTCCCAGGTCACATGGCTGGTCAACCACCATCACTTCAGTTTTCTGGATTCAGCTTCAATCAGCTCGCCCACATTCAGGCCCTTTTCAAATGGCCTGAGGTTGGGGTGGGGATGGGTGTGCACCCACGGTGGGTGGAGCTGGGTGTACATCCGTTCCCACGGGTGCACACCCACCTCCATGCATGGAGCAACCAGCAATGAAGCCCATTGTTCCATGAGTGGGTGATGGGTGGAGGTGTGTGGAGATGGGTGAAGCACAGGAGTGTGCACGCACCCACCCACCGCAGGAGCCATTCCTATGGACACCCCCCTCACCGCACACCCACCTCGGGCAGCATTCGCTCGAGTGTCCCCTCACTGCACATGTGTGTGGTGGGGGTGGGCGCCCATGTGAAAAGGTCCTCAGTCCCCAACAGCAGCAAGGCACTGGATAAGCACCAAGACTGCAGGACCTGGATCAGGTGAAAAAGAGACAGAGTTGCGTATCATTGGCATACTTATGACACTTTGCTCCAAATCTCCATACAACCTCACCCAGGGGCTTTGGATACACATTGAACAGTAGTGGGGACAAGATGGAACCCTTCAAAACCCCACAAGGTTGCTCCCAAGAGGACAACGAACCACCACCCATCACCACCTTCTGGGTTCTCCCAACTAGGAATGAGTGGAACCACTCAAGTAGTCCCACCAAGGGCAGTCTCACAAATCCCTGCCAAGTCACAGAACAATTGCCACCAACACCCCACGATCCACTATATCAAAGGCCACTGAAAGATCTAACAAAATCAACAGGGTACAATTTCCCTTGTGGATTGAGAAATGGAGGTTATCAACCAAGGCCACAAGCGCAGTTTCAGTGCTATGCCCAGGATGGAATCCTGACTGACATGGGTCCAGGAATCCGATAGCATCAAGGTGCACCTGATGGACAAGAAAGAAGTACTAGGTAGTCATGTAGCACTGGAAACACAGAATGGAAAAAAGGGATCTGAAACAGAGAAGCAAGTGCCAGGGATCAGGGGAAAAGAGGAGAAAAGATGGTAGGGCGGAAAATGAAGTAACAGAAGACAGTCAATTAATTTTTAAGTAAAAATACTAACTGCTTAAGGGTAGCTTTTCAAATTAGCTGTACTTACAAACCCAGTTTCATTTGGAAATCAATAGGATGAACTCCTGACCACCTGAACCTCTTTATTGTCCCTCCTCCCACCCAGGTAACCACTAGAAAGGGATGCTGCTGCCTAGGGGGCGTGCCTGGGCTCAGAAGGGGAACTTACTTCAGTTCAGAAATAGGTATTATGTGCCAAAGTGTAATCTTTGCATTTGGAAAAATTGCCCATCATTACATGAAAGCAGGTAGACATACAAACATCGTTTGCAAATATTACTTTTCAGTATAAGTAACTATTGAAGCTGCCATAGGCATTGCTGTAAGAGCATACATGCAGACCCATATGTCAAGAGATGGTCCATATGTTCACAAATGGATGGGAAGGGATTAACACAAAGAAAAACCTTTGACAATAACTGATCTAGCACACAGAATTATTTTGACATTGATATCTTCTAACAATTGTTTCCTACTGATATTTGAAGATTTGAACTTGGCAAGTCACAGTGAATTTTACATAATTTGGCAAGTTCATGACAAAGTACAGAGGCTTTGTGGGTCTCTCCCAATCAGATCTGTAAACTCAGTCTTCCAAACTACGCCAGTTCAAACAAATTACTAACTCTGCAGGTGAGGAACTGCAGGTGCTTGCACTGTAGGTGGGGCGAGCGCTTTCTGTTCCCTACTAAACAGATGGTCAGGGAAAGGGAAGTAGGGGTGTGCCTAAGGTACCCCATTCATTTTCGTTTTGTTTTTGCTTACAAAACCCCTTCATTTTCAGGGTTTTTCTGTAAACAGTTCATTCATTTTTGCAGTTCTTTTGTTTTTTTCGGTGGCCATTTTGCACATTTGCAGTGATGTGTTGTTTTTTTTAAAAAAGGTTTATTTTTAAAACAAATACTTTACTGAAAATACTTTACTGAAAACAAATGACAATCATTTGCTTATTTATCCGTTTTCGAATATTTACTTACTAAAACAAATGGGTTCGTTTTCATAACTAATGAGAAATGATACAGATGCATACCCCTAAAGGGAAGAGCAGTGACAATTGACGCAGCAATGAATTTAAGAGGGTGGCAAGATGAAGCACAACTTTTCCCCTACCCTGAAGCCAGGATCTTTGCAGCTGCTGGTTCATTTTGCCACCCTCTAACAAAGGATTCATAAATGGTTTTCTATCAGTCTTTTTAATGCTCATGTGTCTGGTATCAGGGCTGAAGATAATACTATGGATTTATATAAATCACAATTTTTGCTTTGTTTTAATTTGTGTGTTAAAAATCACTATTTTTCACATTCTTGTGACAATAGACAAATTTTTCCTATGGCATCAAATTTATTATTTATATCCATAAACAGAAATTTAGCAAGGAAAATGGCAAAAATTAATGGAGAAACAGATTGCTTACTAGGGGACATAAGCAATGCAGCCAAAAGAGATGTGGCCAGTGACAGATATAACAGGACAAGAAAGAAAGAAGCCAAATGAGCTGCAGGAGTCAGTTAGAAGATTAGGAGAAAAAGACAAACAAATAACAAACATCTACAGCTAACGCACCAATCACTTATTAATAGTTAAATAACTGAATTGCAATACAGAAAGATCACAACATTTGAAAGGTCATAATTATTATCCTCTTTTTACCTGTAATAATTTCAAACAAAGCAAACTATATATACAGTTGCCCATGCACTCTTAGTTTTTTCCCTGTGTATCATTCCTGTGTTCTGAACAATATTGGTCCTCTTGGGTGGGTATGTGATTATGTGGTCTTCACATGTGATCATGTAAACCAGGAAAGGGGAACCTTTTCCTTCCCAGGAGTCACCTTGAAAATTATTACTGAAAGGAGTTGGGCCGCCGTATTCTGCACTAGCTGCAGCCTCCGAACCAGGCACAAGTGAAGCCCCACGTAGAGTGTGTTGCAGTAGTCTGGCCTCGAGGTGACAAAGGCATGGATGAGGGAGGCCAGGTTCGGGCCGGAGACGAATGGACGCAGCCTCCGCACCAGATGCAACTGGCGGAAGGCAGCCTTTGCAACTGCCTCCTCCTGC
>QEPC01015114.1:166432-242331 GCA_003113815.1 Sphenodon punctatus | reverse complement strand
CCTTTCGCCAGCTGTATCTGGTACGGGGGCTTCGACCTTACCTCTCCAGGCCCAATCTGGCCACTCTCATCCATGCCTTCATCACCTCAAGACTAGACTACTGCAACATGCTCTGAATGGGTCTTCCCTTGTTTCTGGTTCGGAGGCTGCAGCTAGTGCAGAATGCGGCAGCCCATCTCCTGACGGGGTGGCATGAGCACATAACACCGGTTCGCCGCACTCTGCACTGGCTGCCTATAGCGTACCGAGCCAGATTCAAGGTGTTAGTATTGATTTACAAAGCCCTGCACGGTCTGGGCCCCTCATATCTCGGGGACCGTCTCGCCCTCCGCACCTCAGAGCGATCCCTTCGGTCTACCGAGGGCGCCTTTCTGGAGGTCCCCCGTGTAAGGCAGGGGGCCACAATGGAGAGGGTGTTCTTGGTGGCTGGGCCACAGGTGTGGAACTCCCTCCCGGAGGAGGCTCGCCTGGCCCCGGGCTTGTTGGCCTTTCGACGTATTTGTAAGACTTGGCTGTTCGTCCAGGCCTTTGGAGGGGAGGCTGTGGGGGTGGTTAATTTCTGTGGGGGGTGTTTTAAATTTGTTTTAATTAAGATGTTTTAGACTTTTTATGTTAAAAATTGTTTTTTAGTATGTTGGAAGCCGCCCCGAGATGCCGTAGGCATGGGGGGTGGCATATAAATATAAATAAATAAATAAAATAAATAAAATTAAACAATCCAGCGTCAAAGTAATTCTGAATCCGAGCGATCTTGTCTGCGAAGTAGGTGACAAACTCCTCACAGCAGGCCTGGGACAAGTCCCCGTCCAGGCAGAGGGAGGCCGGACTGACCAGCCCCCGCACCACCCGAAACAGCTCCGCCGGGCGTGACTTTGCAGATGCTATGAGGACAGCAAGGAACTCCTTCCTTGCTGTCCTCACAGCCTCAACATAGGACCGCAAATGGGCCCTATGGAGAACTTGGTAATTATGCGCCACCCCTGGTAATTTGGTTGAAGCAATCAAGGAAATAGCCCTCAATACTTTACAAGGTAATGTGCCCCTGAGCCCCCAGCAAGTGAGTGTTCTCAAAAAGAAGTGTGCCTTCATTAAAAAACTGAGCGATTAAAAGCTGTTTATGAAGAAAAAAAAAATTATTGTAAAAGTCAGGCAGTTTTATTGGACCTTTGCTGAGTTTCGCCATCCCTTTGCTGATTAGCCTTTTGATTAAGTAATGATACAGTTTTCTGAAAAAATGTATCTGGGTCCCTACTCACCAACTGAAACAAATTAGGGGGCCTGTGGGGAAAGATGAAGGCATCCAGACCATTGCGACTCAATGGCTGGATGCCAAAATGAAAGTCATTCTCCAAAAACATGATATATCAGACTATGAGAAAACTCAACTGTACAACACTGCCCTTCAGAAGTACCTAATTTTTGCCAGACAGCATGAAACAGAAAGATCTAAGATCAACTTCTTTTTCCCAGAAGATCAGCCCCAGCTGCAAGAGCCATTGGCCGAACCTGTTACGGAGGAAGTTTTGGTCATGGTGGGACCTCACTTTAAGAAAAATGCAGAACCTTTGATCCATATACTGGAGTAACACAAAGAGGTGGCTTCATGGGACAATCGTGGGGCATTTGTGTATCAGCAAAAGACCGTTCTGGTGTCTAACATTCTGGATCTTGTCAAAAGGGCAACACAGACTCATGACCCTTCTAACAGATGTATGTGAGAAGGGGTGGGATCATTTTATGAAGGCCATGATGGAGTTTAACGTTCCCACATCAGTGGTGGGGAACACGACTCACAGAGATCTTTTAGAAAATCTTAAAGTGAGAGCTGAGTCTGAAATGAATGATTATAGGGCTCCTGTCTTAAGCAGAGCAGAGCTTGACACCCCCCCGAGGCACATCACTCCAAAAAGAAGGAACTTGTTTGCCATCCCTGGTAGGTTACATTTGTAATAACAATTAAATAAAAGCCATTATAGAATAAATCTGTTACAAAGAGGAAGTCTGGAAAATGTCGTACAGGTTTCTCTCATAGTCATTAGATCTAATGCTCTATGGGAGCAAGCTCACCTACATTTTCCAGTGTGCTCCCAGAGAGCTTTAGAGTGAGTATGCTTGTTGCTTGGACAAACTGCGTAACCAGCTTCCGTGGCTTTTAGGTGAGTGTGGTAGGGTACACTGCAGAACTTACCTAAAAAGACACTGAACCTTTAAGAAGCCTAGGAAATCCTTATAGACTTCAGTTGGGAGTCATTAGGCCTACAAAAGGCCCTGTCAATCTCAGCTAGGAGTAAGAAGCTGATGGAAACAGACCTCTCCAGAGGCTCAACTGGCCAGGGCTGATGTTTAGGAAGGGCTGAGGTAAGTCCCACACAGGAGCAACTATAGCCAGGGGCTTGACAGATGAATACAGGCCTCAAGAGGACTTGAAATCCTAAGGTGGGAACTTTCCTATTTAATGATTATAAGAATTGCATAGATACATGCTATTACTGAAGGACCCACCATAGTTGGGAGAAGCTGGTGGGTACAAGGGTTGGCTGTAGGGGCGAGTGTGAAGGCCAGCGTTTTAATTGAGTGAACCCTGAATAAAGCTGATGCATAGCATAGGCACTTCGGGTTTATATGGCAGGTGGGAGAGCTATTTCTCCAGTTCCTAGTTGTCATCAAGCCTGTCACAGTGAGTTTTCTGGCCCTTCTTTCCTGCCCCCTGCTAACCCCTTTCCTTGCCACCCACTGGCCCCTTCTGTGCATCCCTTTCCATTCTCCTCCCCCCCCCCCACACACACACACTTGCCCTGTTACCTGCCCATGGTACCTGTCTTCCCCCTTCCTGCTTCCGGTTCCTGAGCATTCACCGAGTTCCTGAGGAGAGGCCCAACTACTTGGTCCAAATCCCCACAAACTCAGTGAAACACAATGCTCGTGAATGTTTTTTTGAAGTATTTGGAAGACCCTTAGTTAATAACCCTAAGACAACACTGGTCAATCTTTAGTAAGTGAAAAAGAAAAGGGAGACAAAAAAAAGATAGGAAATTTACATTTGTTTTCATTTACAAGGCTTTGTGAAAACTACTTTTACTTTTAAGGAGATTTTGAAAAATCCTAGGATTAACAAAGCTCCTGACTCAAATAGCATGTCAGTCAGCATTATCTGTGACATTACTTTAGGCAAACTAAGATTCTGAATAGAAAATATTATTCTTCTAATGTCATGATCCCTAGGGGTTAAGAGTGTAATTACAAATAGTGACATACAAGGATGTGAACTTTACAGTTTCAATTCCTGTGCTTTTATTCATTTGATCATTGAAGAAAACAAACCAAAAAATCTGAATCCCTTAATTCAATTACATAAAACAGCAAAACAGAATGCTTAAAATAAACTGTGCATATTTAGGTGAAGCTATGTTGGAAAAAATTGGAGTAAAGGGATAAGAAAGTTCAAATCTTATAGAAAGAGAAGGAACACTATCTAGAGTCTAAACAAAGAACTGAAGAATGATAAACACATCACAAGTGAGGGGAAAATACCTTGATTACTATCTTTATGAAGACTGTAAGGTCAAAAAATGATCACAACGCTCAAATTACAACTTAGTGACTACTGCCATCTCTTGTTTGCAATACAGCTCCAGAAAACAAGAGTCAGAAAATCCAATATTGTGAGGTTCAGTAGGTATTTTCAAACACATAAAGCATGTGTTGTTTTTCTCACACAAAACTATATTAAGAAGCTGTAAACTTAAATAATGCATTTTGGGAAATGGCTTCTGGTATATATTTGTTATCTGCTTCAAGTATAGGACTATTACTAAAACATGTTCCCTATATGACTTTTAATCTATGATGAATATGTCTTCTATAAACTTGTGAATGCTAGCATAATACAACTGTAATACAAATCCAATCAAGATACAAGCATTACCTATTTGCATTTGACAACATGTTTAGGTGAATCATTTGCACATATTATTTATACACTGCCCGTGGACCTGGATGACATAGATTAGAGTACTAAACAGTTAGTTGGGATTCTATACAATGACAACACAACAGTGTATTACTGGGATGTGCAGCACTTTTAAATATTAAAACTTTGGTCTCTTTTAGACGAGTGGGTCGTCGTTGAGCGACCCGCTCACGCAATATTTCAAAATTCCGCAACGTGGGATTACACAAGATGGAAGTAGGGGATCACGCGCATGAAAGGCGGTCATGCATTATTTGCCGACCGTGAATTAAATACCTCATACATCGAGGTATTTAATTTGCAGTTGGCAAATAATGCGCAACCAAGGATCTACATCACATGTGAAATGCTGGAGTTGCTAACTGTACACCTAACATTGCTGTAAGTGATACTGCGGCCAACACAGCAGATCTAATCCACGCATTTCCATCACTGCCATGTTCTTAAATTTAGAAGAAGGGAGGAGGTTGACCTCCATTTGCCTGCATAAATGAGGCGACTGGGTGACAACAGGAAGGAGGTCACCACAACTTTACTCTGTCCGACTACACCCCTTATATTTCCCCCACGACTCTCGTGTTCCCTTTATACTCCTTTATATGTTATTATAGTAGGGACTGAGGCTGAGTTGAACATCACATTTGGCTATACAGGGGTGGTGCAGGGTCTAGGCACTGACCATGGTGCAGATCCCTTCCACCTCAGCCTACAACTGTTGCACATTCCCACAGGATCAAAACTTAATTCACCATTTAAACATATGTTTATTGACATATGTTCATATACACTATATGCTTGACAGCAGCAACATTTCAAATCCCTAAATTTTACATGGACAAATACTTAACATAACACATAACTATTGGCCACACTTTCTTATTCAATATATTTGAACACAGGCCATAACACATAAGAAATTCCTTCATCAGCCACCCAAGGGATGCACCTAGAACCAGAGTATATACCAGTTGTCAATGAAAGAAGAGTTAGAAATGATAGAACATACATTACTGTTACTGTGTGCAAGAATGAATTCTCTCCCCACTGCTGTGCTGGAGGGCCGATTTTAAAAGATCTCCTATGATCAACGTTTGTGCTCGTTTGACAAGTCAAACATGGAATCTACACAGCATGTTATTCTCCACTGTCATCTTTATGATGCAGTGAGAACCCAATTTTTGGCTTCTTATTTTCAAAACCACCAGGGTAGAACGGACTCTTGGATGCTCCAATTTTTCTTATCTGATACTAATTCAGAAGTTACTAGCAATTTAGCAAAATTTCTGGTTTCAGCTTTTAACCGGAAGCAATTATTTTTAGCCTTCATGCTACCCTAGAAGGCTGATTAACTGTATTTAATTTTATGGCTTGTTTGCTATTTGTGGAACCTGTCATGGTTTGATCTCTGTTGTTTTTAGTTATATTGTTTCTGGTTTTTATATTTTCGGTACATCTTTTGTATGTTTGTATGTTTTTCTTTATATGTCTGTTTGTTATGCAATGACCATTGGTCATGCAAATAAAGTATTATTATTATGTTACTGTGGAAAATGTGGTTAATGAGTTTGTATATCATAAAAGTGCAATTATTGAAGATGGTTAATTCCGTAAGAGTATAAAACCAAGGACTGAAAAGAGAAGTGGAGCTTTTTTCAAATGGGCAAACAAAGATATCTGTTGTATAACTAAGACAAATTTATATAATGCAATTATGAAATCTATGTTGTGTACTTACAAACTTGTCAAAAGCTAGTAGTCATGGCAGTAAACTTAATGCTTTCCACCAGCGATGTTTGTGAAGCAAATGTAGTGTCCACTAGAGGTGTGCACCAGGGACCCATGTTGGTTTTCTTTTTCATTTTTCGTTATTAAAAACTGTCCTTTTCATTATCGTTAATAATGAAATTTCTTTTTTGTTATTGATGTCGTTATTGGTATCGGTTTTGATTTCGCGTGACAAAGAAGATTTTGGTTTTGGTATCATTTCTGTTGTGGCAGTGGCAAAAGTGCCAGCAGACTTCTGACCCAAACTTCTCAGAACTCCTTCCTCCCTTTCTCATTATAATGCAGTAATAAGTGCACAGTGACAATGTGAAAAATTACTAATATGTATGTCTAACCTACACCTAATAACCTATACTATATGCAATATATTCCTATCTATCTATCTATCTATCTATCATATGGACAGGGGAAGGGGAAAGGAAAAAACTATAGTGTTTATTTATGCCCCTTTTCACACAGACACTCTAACACTGATAAAATGGGTGTTACATTTTATTGTACATATTGCAGGGTACCCATAGAGCACACCTACAACATGTATAATAAAATGTAACACCCATTTTATCAGTGTTCAAATGTCTGTGTGAAAAGGGTCTATGTTTGTTTATTTATTTATTTAATAGTTTATATCCTGCCCCCTCCTGCTAAAGCAGTTCGAGGCAGCTAACAAATTGCACATTAAAATATAAAATATACAAAGTAATATAAACAATAATCAATATAAATCAAAACCCATGGTGAAGCATACACTACATAAAAAACAACAGAAAACCCCTCCTTAACCCTCAACCCCCCACCCGTACACATCTCCCCTGCCAGACAGACAGAACAGCAAAGTTTTGCACTGACGTCAAAAAGAAGAGAGGTCCGGGGCCACCCAGGCCTCCGCCCAAAGGAAGTTCCACAGCCTTGTTGCGGTCATCACGAATGCCCTCTCCATAGTCGTCCCCCGGAAAACCCGCAGGACTGTGAGAAGTGCGCTCCCTGAAGGCCTCAGGGGCCAATCCAGAGCCCAGGGAGAGAGATGGTTTCACAGGTATGTCAGGCCCAGACCATATATCTATCTAATCTCTATCTATATTATCTGTAATCTATACCTATATATTTATCTATCTTATCTATATACCTCAACCTATATATATATATATATATATATATATATATATGTACAGGGGGAGACAAATGGGAAGGTAAAATGTAAAATAAAGGGGATAAGGAAAGGTAACTTATACACTGAGGGCTGGGGAAGATTTTTAGTGCAAGCACCAGAGTTCTGTAAACACAACCTGACACAGCAAGAACTAACACAGAACAAGAATCAAACAGCCTGGCCCCGAAATATAAAGGGTTGCAGTGCCCTCCCTAGAGCTCCTAGGATTGTTTCTGGAAGGCAGGAGGCATTGAGCAATCACAGGGTGCCATGCAACTGCCTGGGACCTGTTCATGCTGCTCCTTGGCCAGCGATTAGATCCATCAGGTCCTTCCCCTCCCATCACAGGCCCAGTTCAAGAGCTCAACAAAGTTTTCCTCCCAAATGGCTCTCAGATGTCTGCTGCCTCCTCCCCTCTCCACATCCCACCCCACCCCTAAACAACTGCCAGGCAATAATAAAATGAATAACGAAAAATGAAAGTAATTACTGATTTTATTATTATCTTCGTTATCGTTACTGCAGTAACAATAATGAAAATGAAGAATTTCATTATAGTTATCAATGTAACAAAAATTAAGACTACACTCCTAGTGTCCACAAGAGGGTTAATGTAACCAGCATATTAACTGGGGTAATGTAATTAGTTTAGTTACTAAAACTAGTCAAAAATTGTAAAGAAAACTATTTCAGAAAGAAGACTGAGGCAGATTGAACATATTCTGCAGATGTCATAAGAACATAAGAAGTGCCATACTGGGTCAGACCAATGGTCCATCCAGCCCAGCATCCTGTCTCTGACAGTGACCAATTATGGTGGCTTGAGAAAAGCACCCAACAGGTCACAATGGAGGATTGTTTTCCCCCAGCTCCCGTCATGTTCCCTGATCCTGTCTGACTAATAGCTGCTAATGGACCTATCTTCCAGAAACTTGTCCAAACCTCTTTTAATCTCAGCTATAGTACTGGCCCTTACTACAGCCTCTGACAGTAGATTCCACAACCCAATTATACGCTGAGTGAAAAAATATTTTCTTTTATTTGTTTTAAACTTGCCACCCATGAGTTTCATGGAGTGTCCCCTAGTTCTAGTACTAGCTGAGAGGGTAAATAACTGCTCCTTGTTTATTAGTTCCACACCACTCATGATTTTATAGACCTCTATCATATCTCCTCTCAGTCGTCTCTTCTCCAAACTGAAGAGCCCCAACCTACCAAGCCTCTCCTCATACGGGAGCCCTTCCATGCCCTTGATCATTTTTGTTGCCCTTCTCTGTACCTTTTCTAGTTCAGCTATGTCTTTTTTGAGATGGGGCGACCAGAACTGCACACAATATTCGAGGTGCGGTCGCACCATTGATTTGTATAGAGGCATTATGACATCCTCAGTTTTATTCTCTATCCCCTTCCGAATAATTCCTAACATTCTGTTTGCTTTTTTGACTGCTGCTGCGCACTGCGCTGTGGATTTCATTGTATTGTCCACAACCACCCCCAGATCCTTTTCCTGAGTGGTAACTCCTAGCTTAGTACCCAGCATTGTGTACGCATAGTTTGGATTATTTTTCCCTACGTGCATCACTTTGCACTTGTCCACATTAAATCTCATTTGCCATTTAGATGCCCAGGCACCCAGTGTCGTAAGATCCTGTTGCAGTTCCTCACAGTCTGCTCGTGTTTTAACTACCTTGAATAACTTGGTGTCGTCTGCAAATTTGATCACCTCACTCTTAACACCCTTTTCCAAATCATTAATAAATACATTAAACAGCACCGGTCCCAATACAGATCCCTGAGGCACACCACTTTTTACATCTCTCCATTGTGAAAACTGACCATTTAGTCCAACCCTTTGCTTTCTATCTTTTAACCAGTTTCTGATCCATAGTAAGACACTACCTCCTATCCCATGACTTTTTAATTTTCTCAAGAGTCTCTCATGAGGGACCTTATCAAATGTTTTCTGGAAATCCAGGTACACTATATCTACTGGATCTCCCTTGTCCACATGCTTATTTACACCCTCAAAGAATTCCAACAGGTTGGTGAGGCATGACTTACCTTTACTAAATCCATGTTGACTCTTCCCCATTAAGCCAAGTTTGTCAACATGCCCTGTAATTCTGTCTTTAATGATGGTTTCCACCATTGTGCCTGGCACAGACGTCAAGCTTACTGGTCTGTAGTTTCCAGGATCGCCTCTGGATCCCTTTTTAAATATTGGGGTTACATTTGCCACCCTCCAGTCCTCGGGTACAGTGGCATATTTTAGTGACAGGTTACAAATAACCTGTCAAATAAGTTTATTCCTGCACAAGCTTTAGATTGGATATTGCCCAGTAAAAGATGAAGAGGAAGAGCACAGAAACCATTATGAAGTGTGCCACAGTCATAGAAAAAGTCTACAATAGAAGAAACATGTCACTAGACAGACATGGAATCACTAGGTTATCCCATCTCCTCAGCATCTTACTGACTGACTTATTGAACCAAAATATGCATTGGAGTGCTAGATTAGATGTGCAAATACATTTTTTTCCAGGACTCCTGAAAATCTGAACGCTCATTTTCTGTGTATGGAAGCTCCCACCTTGTACATGTTTTGGTGGGAAATGTTTCCATAGCGAAAGGGCTCATTAAAATTTTGGTTATAGAAGTCTAAAATATTCGGCAGTCAAACTGGTTATAATGCAGTTATATGGATGTGTCTTTATTACTCATTCTTCCTATGCTGTATCACAGGTTCCTCTACCTCTCTCCAAAGCATTTGGTACGCCACTGTCAGAGAAAGGATTTAGAGTAGCTGGACCACTGACTTAGTGTGTTTTGCAGATCCAAAATTCAAATCAATAAAGGTAACTGCTTATTTTCACTATGAAAAACTAGGTATTGGCATATGGCAACTTTCTGCTAGTACTACCTACTACAAAAGATAAAACTCAGTATGGGCCGTGTGTGTGATCAGATCTTTAAGCTAGAGAGCTTTTCTTTATGAGGAAGGCTGAAACACCAAATAAAACTTTTGTCACTAAGAACAGAGGAAAAGAAAATGAAACAAGAGCCAGAAAAGTAGGAGCTCTCAATACAACCATATGGGCAGCGATAGCAAATTCCCTTAGTTATTGTGGCATGAAATGAGGAGCTAAAGCTAATCCCTTTTAGCTATCCCACATGAAAATGAGATCTAAAGCTAATCCCTTTATAGTAGCTATACCACATGAAATGGGGTGTTTAAGCAAATCCCCTTAATCATCATGGCAAGAATCAGGGAACTAAAGTCAATCCCTTTAGCTATACCACATGAAACAGGGAATCAAAGCAATCACTTTAGTTATGCTGGAGTTAGAAAGGAACTCTATCAACCTTTTAAGCTATTATGACTTGAAATGGCTACTAATGTACTTCTCAACATAAGGCTCAAAGGATGGAAACAATAATACACAGTAGTACAATAAGGATAAAATTATTTGATTAATTTCTTTAACATAAAATTAATTTTCAATACCCTCCTGTTTATGACCTCGTACATTTTCAATATAGGACCCAATCTTAAACATACCTGTGCAGACCTATCTCCCATTGATTACAATGAGACTTCGGGTAATTTCAGGCGTTACGAATTCGCTGCTCACGACAGTGAATACCAGTGGATTCACTGTGGTGGCAGCGATCGTGGTAACGTCTCTTTGATCCCTGCCAGATGTTCACCACGGTGAATTTCTGGTGGGAACCAAAGCTAACCACAGTTCTGGACCTCCGACCGGCCCGAGGTCCAGAACCGTGGTTAGATTGGCCATGTTCCAGGATGGGCCAAAAGTAACGTCTGTTACCTTTGCCCATCACAGATCGTGGCCCCGACCATGGTACGGAATCGGGCACAGTGGCCGCATTGGCCGCTGCACCCGCCCGTCTCCCTAAGGGTGGCCGAGGGAGTACAGGGGGGTGGGGCTGTGCGGCCGCACGTCGCATGTCGCAGCTCCGCCCCCACCGAGATTCCCCAGCATGATTGAGCTGGCACGTCTAAAGGATGGCTGGCTTCATCACGGACCAGGATCTGAGAGAGATCCCGGTCCAGGATTCAGCGTGGCAGGCCAAACAGCCCATCACGTCTAAAATTACTCATAGTCTAAAATAGGAATAAGTAAATGATGTGTTAAACGAGTTGGTAGGTAAGGTGGGGTTTATGGTATGGTGGTAACGAAGGCTATATTGCAGTAAACATGGAAGTAAATTAATCAAACTATCAAGTTACAGAAGAGTTTAAAAACCATGTGAGAATGAAACGTAACATAAAAAGAAACTAAAAAGAGTGGAACCAGCTAATATCCATTAAAAAGAGCACCCATATCAGTGCCGTTATCAATTAACGTAGATGAACAATTGGACTCTGTAAGGTTAGGTCAACTACATAAGACCACACAACAGTTAATGCTAAAATTGGGACAGACAAGTAAAATATGTTTAACTGTTAGAAGCACATGGCAATGCTTGCATAGCAATTGAGTTTCCCTGCAGAACAAATGTTGGTGGGTGGGGAAACCTGTAACTAATACAATACGATTGACCATGGGTTGCTGCTTCGGTGCTGAGGGATGTTACTGGTGTGATGGGAACTGCCAGTCGAACCTGGAAGGGAGGAGCCAATTGGTGATTGATGGATGTGTCATCCCTGAGGGGCCTGAATTGCGGCTTTCCTCAAGGTTCTATTCTTTTGCTCATGTTGTTCAACATATACATGTATCCCTTTAGGGATGTCATGATCAAGCACGGGGCTGAGTATCATCAGTACACTGACAATACACAGCATTACATCTCTTGACCTGTGAGCCCTGTCAATGCAACCTCCGCCTTGGAGAAATGCCTGAATGACATAGCCCCCTGGATGCGTCAGAGCTACCTCATGCTCAATCCGGGGAAAGTGAGGTGATGTTGGTGGGAAGGGGCAGCCGATATGAGGATGCCTTTGCCTCCCTCGGGCCTTTGAATGTTGTTAGGGTCTGGGTAGAGGTAGTGGACCAGATAAAGAACTTGGGCATCATTTTCGACCACGTTCTGTCCATGAAATCTCAGGTATTGGACGTGGTGCGGAAATGCTTTTTTCAACCAAGCAATTTGAGTAAATTATGCCCTTATTTATCCTAAGCTGACCTTGCCACCGTGACTCATGCCTTGGTGACTACAAGGCTTGCTTTTTGTAATTCCTTCTTCTACGGGCTACCGGCAGTGCTTATCCGTCACTTACAGCTTGTGCGGCACCGCAGCTGCCTACTGATTTAGGCAGCTGCGATCATATTATGCCCACCCTGCATTCTCTGCACAGGCTGCTTGTAGAATGATGAATCGAGTTTAAGATTGCACTGCTGGTTTTCAGGGCCCTGAACAGTTTAGTCCATGCCTATATTCAAGACCATATTCTTGAGCCTCAAACTGATGGGTATCTGTGCTCAGGAACCACTCACTGTTTGGGGATTCTGCCCTCAGTGTGGAACTCACACCCCCTAAATATTCATCTCAGTTCCTCCCTCCTTACCTTGAAAAAGCACCTGAAAACGTATTTGTTTTCTAGGTGCTTTAGGGATCCACTGCTGAACCCCTTAATGTATTTTGTACTCCCCTTTTCCTTCCCCTATCTTACATTTTAAAAATATTATTTTAGTTATTTGTTTAAAATTGTTTTCAATTGTTTATATTGTGCTTTTATGTACATGTAAAGGACTCCGAGTGCCATGTAGGCAGGAGATGAATATAAAAATCAAATTTATTATTATTAATTAGTATTATTATTAATTCAAAGGGTGGAGACAAATAGGATGATAGTCCACTGAAATCTGGGTTCTGTCTGTGTAGTCTCTACTCAGGCCCCACTCACATGTTTAGCATGCCCAGACTAATAAACAGACATCCCCCTGCATGTATTTCATACACTTTTGGACAGCCCGCACCCTCGGTAGTGCCAGTGAGAATGAAAGCAGATAGAGGGGCTGGAAGCAGTTATTCTCGGACATGCTAGGATTTTCACCAGTGACTATAGTGCTGGCAGATCTGTAAGAGCATGATTCTGCGCACAACCTAATTGATGAGATGTGGACACAGTGGCACACACATTAACCTGCATTCACCCGCATGGTGGGGTCCGCATGCTCTGAGACCCCACTGTGAGTGGGTGCAGTGTGTCCAGTGGGTGGTGGCCAGTGGGGGAAACATCAAATAAACAGGCAGGTGGACACCCATCTGATTTGGGCTAACATCTCATTTGTTAGCACCCAATGTTTGGAAAGAACAACTTCCTCTTTACTGTTCTGGTGAAAGGAACGCCTCCAGAATTGAAGGATACATTTTATCTCAAAGTTCTTAAATGCCAAAGACTCTTCCTAAACAGCCTGCCATTCTAGTGTAAGGAGAGATTTAAAATCCAAAGTAAAATCACCTCATGTTCACCAGTAGGCAGACTGGTAATGTCAGTCCATTCATTACCTGCTGTCTCCATTTGTCCAGGGATTCAACAAAATAGCACCCAAATACTACTGGTCTGAAGGGACTGCAGAAGGCAAGCACTCCAAAATAGCTTCAGTTGCCCATTCAAGGGTCCAGGCCCTGGGCTGGGGATGCCGAGCTGCACCTCTACCTGCCACCACACTTTGGGGAACCCTCTGCTGCCCTTCCTTGGCTTGGTGTCTTCTCTCTTCAGTATATGCTTTCCCACTACCTAGGGCCCTGCTGGGGGCAGTCAGTGGGAAACCAGGGGGGGGGGGAGTTTTTGTTACAGGTCTCCCCCACAGCAACCCCTATGGGGCAAAGCAGAGGGTAAGGGGAGCCCCTCACCAGGCAGACATCCCAGAACTCCCACTGAACAGGCTCCCACAAAGTGCAGGAACTCGCCTGGCTGCCCCGCTGCCACAGCAGCTCCCTTGATTGCGCTACCAATCGTTATTCCCCACTGCTGAAGCCCTGCCCCCTCTGGACTCTGGGAGACTTTCCAGGTGTGCATGGTAACAGATCGCGGCTTCCTCACTCCTTACTGAGCTCACACTGTGGCAGGGAACCCGGCTCCTCCAATGGCGTGCTTTGTCAAGTCTCGCCTCTCAAGAACTTCTTTGCACCAAACCCCCTGGTGTTACCTAGCAACACCTCAGGGTTACAGCAAGGCAACTCACATGCTTTCTGCTTGCAGCCTCCCCACTCCTTCTCTTTCCTGCAATGAGGGAGTAGGACAAATGGCCCTCACCCCTGATGCAATGGGAGTATGGGAGTGAAGTGAATTCTCCCATTTCTAAAGTAGAAACTGCTCCCTGGAAATGCAAAGCTTAAATGCTGATTTGAATTCAATGAAACTCAAATATTAGGAGCATAATCCTCCATCCACTGAAGTAAATGGAAAAACTCCCGAAGACTTTAATATTGGAAGATTGCACCTTTCCTTTCAGTTTAAGAATTCTCCTTATTAAAAACTTGTTTAAAGGTCAAAACACAAAAAGTGGTCATAATGTTAGATATAATTTCAACAACACCCTTCAGGGTTACTGAAGAACAGTTCAAATAGAGTACCTGAAGGAGACTGAGGCCGTTTTCAGACGAGCGCGGCGGCACCCGCGCTTGTTTCTTAAAAAAGTCAGCAGCCCGTTCTACACGAGACGCTGCCGCCGAATACGCGCATGCGCGGCCGACGTGCATCCATTTCCGGGCGCGAACTGACCGGGTCGGCGATCGAGGCTGGTCATACACGGCCGGAAATGGATGCGCGTCGGCCGCACATGCGCGTATTCGGCGGCAGCGTCTCGTGTGGAACGGGCTGCCGGCTTTTTTGAAAACAAGCGCGGGCGCCGCCGCGCTCGTCTAAAAACGGCCTCAGAGACGTTTGTCCAGAGACAAGGTGACTGCTGCATTGGTCCCAAATGTAAGAGATGGAGACAAAGTAGTTTGGATGATATCTTTTATTGGACAAACTACTGCTGAGTGAAACTTTAAGGAAGAGATAAGGATGGCCTTGTATAAGAATGTTTTTATGTGCACCTTAGGACAGATTAAAAACAGAATTTTGAGTGGAAATACCTCTTAGGGGTCAAGAGACTATTGGTATTAGTAAGACAGTTTACAATTTATATATAACATTTTAGTCCCTTTATGAATAAAACATTAATTTTATTTTTAAAACTTTCAAAAACAATTCAACAAATTTTTGTAGTGTCGACTTTTACCCATCATCATTACGTATTTCTACCATTGCACTATGAGAGGAAAATTATTTCAATCCTAATCTTCCTAAAAAGCTAGGGAAAATAGAAAATATGCTGGCAAGTGAGTGGATGTACAAATTGTATAGAAAGTTGGTCAATTCCATATACTGCCAACTTTCTTTAATACACTTTGTACATTCACCCAGATCCTCTGAGATAAATGCATATGTAAATTCTTCTTCATACAAGGTCTGATGGACAAGAAGACCAAGGGTAAAGAACAGAAAGAGTAGCTAATGAAATATAGAGAAATTCTTGATTGAGACTGAAAAGCTTTTATTTCTGTTGACAGCTTAGCTTTTTCTCTGGCAAATAACTTATTTTTCTACAGTCCTTGAACAATTCAGAAAGATTGCTTTTCAGAATACCCAGATACTTATCAACTACTTAAGCATTTCTGAAAACATTTCTGAAGTAGGTCCTCGGAATTCGTCCACTTGATAACTCCAAAGAGTTGTATAAATTGCATTCAATCGTATTTCTTAGCCCCCTCAAAATATATTGGTTCAAATGTAGGAATGTTCTATATCTGGACTGAATTTTCATAAACATTGACCTTCCTTTTGCTCTCTGTGCAAGACAATATCCCTTCTTTTTCATAATTTTGTGTGCCCAGGTAAGCTTATTATTCTTTCAAGCTGGTATCTTTTTCATTGTACATTGTTAGTAATAAACTACCGCATCCTATTTACTAAACATTAGCTTATTAGATAAGTAGACGATGAGCATTGAAACCTCTGATTTTGCATTTCTTTGGGGTTCACAAAGCTTGTAATATTTATTTGTTTGTTTATTTATACACTGCCCTTCCATAGAGGCTCAGGGCAGCTCAGGGCAGCTCACAATTAATAAATCAAATCTAAACAATGAAAACTCCCACGCTCCTCCACAACCCTACCCCCAAACTCAACCAACCCCTATCCCAACTCACCAAATTTTCTTTCAAATAAAAACATTTTACAGGATCTCTGGAAGATGCTTAAGCTTGGGCTCAAGTGAACCTCCTGGGGAAGGGGGTTCCACAAAACCAGGCAGTAACTAAGAATGCTCTCCTGTGCACCCCTGTCCCATGGACAAGAGTAACAGATGGAGCATGCAGTATTAGCATTTACAAATATTTTAGATTAAACTTATCTTCTTTCAGGTTTAAGTTAATTTCTGAAGCATATTTCTTCAAGAGAAAAGGAAGCAGTTGAAAAACACTTGAGAAAGAGAAAAGTTGGCAGTAGAGAATGCCCAAATGGTGCTAATATAAAATATTAGTATAGTTATTAAATATTGTGTTATTTATTAAATTATATATAAATATAAAGTACACACGCAATTCTATTTTACTATTTCCTTTCCAGGTATTCTTCATGAAACACAGGATATACTATGCAGTATGAGAGCTAGAGTTGAACTCATGATGGTCAAGCATATTCAACACCAAAATAAGTTCATCTGGTACATGCACAGAAGTGAACGTATGTATAGGTCCCATTAAATCAGTTTTTATTGATCATGGGTGGAGATTAGAGAACATACTTTGTGGTTAAAAAAATTGAAAGAATCTATAAACAATCTAGGAAACAGTCACTTCTTAGAAAATGTTAAGTGAAGTTTTCGCATTCAAAGTAATACTTTACATACATACATGTACAATATATATAAAAGGTATATTAAAAACAAAGTATATAAAATATATACCTTTTATTAACTCCCAGTGTAACTCCTTGACACAGGTTGTAGCCATACGAGACAGGAACAAGACTACCACATCTGGGGTAGCCCTACCCCTCCCTGGGCAGCCTAGCCACGTGTTTCAGTGCGTGTGGCCAGTGGCTGCCAGACATTCCCCCTGCACTGGCAGGTGGGGGCAAACAGCTGACTGCTATGCGCTTCATCCTTGGAAAAATTCCAAGGATGTATTGAAGAACAACCTTACCTCACAGGGGGTAAGGCTACCCAGGGCGGGGCAACCCGGTTGGCCAGCTCTCTTCTGCCCACCACATGGTGAGCTCTGCAGCAGGGCGGTGAATGGTGGGCACTGCCACCATTATATGTGGCCACATCACAGCTAGGGGTGGGATTTTGGTCCAGCTAGGGGAGGGGGGCAGGGCCAGGGGCATGCTCATTTGGCCAGTGTTGCGGCCCGCCCTGACCATGACGACAGCTCCGACAGGGGTCGGCCCGCACAGCTTCCCTGTAACCATCTGGCCAGCTCCTCACACTTTCCATGCGGTATGGCAGCAGCAATTGCCCTCTTCACTCGTCTGACCTCACGCACTCTCTCCGGTATTATAGGCTCTGTCTAATAAGGACTTCCCTGAGGGCTGGCTGGAATCAGGGAGCCAGGTCAAAAACCTGAATAGCCAAGAGACCTGGGAAAAACTTTCCCAGGACAAAGGACTTGGAGCCTGGATAGGGATTTGCCAATTGCATATCCACATAGTATGGGAACTCTTAAGCACCATTATGATTGATACCAGTGTGTGAGTGTTTGGGATGTGGTTCCACCTGGCTGCCTATTACAGCCATACAAACCCTCTTCACATAACATCCTCCTCATAGAGGAAGCCAACAGAGGCTCTATTGCATGCTACTTCCTCTGCTCGGGAAATGTTGTGTGAATGAATGCTTAGTTAACAGAAATAACATATTTATTTGAATCTTTATTTTGCTCTACCCCAAGAATTTAGGTTGGGTTACAATTTTAAAAAACCAACACATTTTAAGAAAATACAGTTAAAAATCTTCATACCAACCACCCAAGTCAAATAATAAATAAATAAATAAATAAATAGTAATGTCTTACATTGCCTATGGAGTATAAGCAAGCTCAGGTTTACACAAACCACCAGCTACTGAGAATGCTCCACTGTGCGTCTTTGCTGTACAAACTTGATGGACAGAGAATATGTGCAAGAGGGTGCTCCTGGCTGACCTCAGAGGCCGCAATGGCCTTGGAACATAGGAGAGGAGGCAGTCTTTTATGAAATTATTTGTTACTATGCAAACGAAAAAAAAGACTTGCAGACATTCAAGCAATAGCACTTCTGTGCCTTCATTAAGATTTAAGAGCTTGGATATGTTCTCCCACTCCCTCCACAAATATGATAATATTTTTTTATTCAAAGCCTTTAATGAATAAGAAAGGAGGTAAAGAGGTAAAGAGGCAAAGATAATTCAACTATAGAAAAAGTAACAATCCTGGAAAAAGAATGAGAAACAACCTCATTATGACTCAGACTGTAATGCTATTAAATTGATATACTTGAATCAGCTGTGTGGATTCAATATAGATTTTACCTCCCTTGGAGTGGTTTATGCTAAGCATTTGAACAGTCATGGAGGATGAAATGGAGATGACAGCCTCCCAGCATGATGTCCTAGTTAGAGGTCATCCTGCTGGAAAATCAGCAAAGAAAAATGTTCTTAGTAGCATGCACTACAGTAACAACAGGCCTAGTCATGTGTGTTAAGCTATTTTTGTTATTACACATGTAATTGCATACAATGCCACCTCAGTATAATAGGATGAAAAGATATACTGTAAAAAGAAAATGAAGTTATGCACATTAATATAATAGCATGGGGTGGTACTGTAAAACAGCTTTATAAATACTGATGTGAAACTAATAATGGTTTGTTGCATTATTTATAAACTATTTTATTAATGATTTGCTACTAAGGCCCTTTTTACACAGATGCTCTAACACCCATAAAATGGGTGTTACATTTTATTATACATGTTGCAGGGCACCACTGTAGCTAATAACCATGGGCCCTGTGCACACATGATGCTTCCACCCAGTTCCTCTGAGTGGAGATGGGTGTTGGCCAGTGGGTGGGGAGCATTTCCCTGGGTGGAGGCGTTCGTGTAAACGCCACTTTCGGTGGGTGTTGGTGAGTGTTTGCTCCCGGCCAACATCCATCTCCACCCACACCCACCCACGGAGCAACTGGCAGTGGCGTCCGTTGCACTGTGGGTGGGTGTGGGTGGAGATGGGTGTTGGCCGGGAGCAAAAACTCACCAACACCCACCGAAAGTGGCATTTACACAGACGCCCCCACCCATCTCTACCCAGGGAAATGCTCCCCACCCACTGGCCAACACCCATCTCCACCTAGAGGAACTGGATGGAAGCATCATGTGTGCACAGGGCCCATGGTTATTGGCTACAGTGGTGCCCTGCAACATGTATAATAAAATGTAACACCCATTTTATGGGTGTTAGAGCATCTGTGCAAAAAGGACCTAATTGTGCATGCAATTCGTTTCTGTTATGCTATCTTATTATTCTTGTAACTGAACCCATCTCCCTTAATGTCTTTTCTCCAGAGCTGCTTGCTTATTTCATACACATTGGGTAATTTCAGGCGTTATGATACCACAGTCAACCCCCTGTGGTGGCCGTGGTACCGTAATGTCTGTAGTGCGTTCCGCCAGATGTTCACCACGGTGAACATCCGGCGGGAAACACATTGACTACAGTCTGGAATCGGCGGAAAGTAACATCTGTTACCTCCGCCAATCCAGGACCATGACCTGGACCCCAATGTAGGATCGGGCGCAGCAGCCGCGTAGCCTCGCCTCCTCCCCGATCCCCTGTAGGAATCAGCTGGCACGTCTAAAGGACGGCTGGACTGATTCCTGACCAGGATCCGAAACGGATCCAACGTGGTTGGACGTGCCCGGTGCACGTCTGAAATTACCCATTATGTCTTTCTTCTAGAGTCCATAAGCTCCTTGTGGCTAAGACTTTTCATTGTTCTGAAGAGTGTGAGTGCTCTTGGCAGAATTTTCCACAAACAAAAGGATTCTTCTGATGCAAATATAGCTTTTCAAGAACAGAAGATTCAAGAAATATACAACCAGCTAAAGGTTTAGTTTTTAAATTCAGTTTTCTTCATCATCTTATAACAGCAAAAACAGAAATAGTAAAACTCAATTTAAGTTTTTCCAAGGAATTAATAACTCATAGCTATGACTTGTATTGTCAAAGTCTGCTAAATGGACTTTAATTCCACATAAAAAGACTGTGCATATTTTTTTTAAATAATGTTGTTCTAATGTAACAGGTGACATAAAATGTCACTTTTATTGCTTCATTATTATATCAGTTATTTCCAGATAATACCATAGGATATTTATCAATAATCCAGATCATCCAGATAATCATATTTGCCAATATTACAAGATATTTTCCTAATATGGCCAATTATGCTAATACTCCACGGAATCTGAAATGGGACTCTTCTTTTCTTTTCCTTCATCAACGTACCTCTGTTTTTCTTCTCTTAAGTAACTCCTGCTGAGCCCTTGATCTTCAAATTATGTCCCGTGGAACTTCATTCCATTCAACAGATTAGTACAGGTTTAAACCTGACTGGCTTCATTGGAACTGTACAGGTGTAAAAGGGAATCAACTTTAGCTTGGCTAGCAGCCTCATAGCCATTTTTGTAATGTCATCATGACTTCGTTTTAATGTTTTGGTCATAAGTTTCCTTGTCCCTATCTTTATGGTCATTGCAATGATGGAAAAAGAGTTGTATTTCCAGGATTTTTTTATTTTTTTTTAGGTAACAGACCCTGCTCGAGAAACCATCTCAATATTGGCTTCTCTGGTAGTTAATGCCTCATCTAACCTTTCCATTTTAGGTAAGTTTACTGAGTGGGTGGTCTTGCAACTTCAGGATTTCATAGATGCTATTGATTTCCTAAACTCATGTCAGTTTGGCTTTTGTCCTGGGCCTGGTACTGAAACTGGGCTTGTGGTCTTGGTCAACGATCCACACCATGAAATTGACATGGGAAATTGTACCCTGTTGATCTTGTTAGATATTTTAGCAGCCTTTGATACAGTTGATCATAAGGTGTTGTTGACACAACTCCATGAACAGGAAGGGGCTGGTGGGATGGGTCTTGCATAGTTTCATTTGTTCATGTCAGGAAGGTCCCAGAAGAGGGTGATGGGTAGTTGCTTATCATCTTCCTGGGATTTCCCTGTGGGATTCTGCAGGGTTCCATGTTGTTTTCCCTTCTGTTCACTTTATATCTGGACTTCAGGTCATATGGAAGTCTGGAGAGGGTGCTGTCAACATATTGATGACACCCAGCTCACGCTCTTTTCCATCCAACCCAGAGCCTGCAGTCTCAGTGCTTCCACATAGCCAAATTGTCATTGGGGATTGTTGGTATATGCAACATCCATAAGTTAAATGCCTGCTGTATTAAGAACGGTAATTGACTACAGAGCCACCAGATGATGCTGCTAAGTTTATGTGTACATGGAAGGGAGATGGGGTTTTACAGTTGAATTCCTTTGTGTAACCACTCCTTCTTCCCTTCTCTCTCATTGTCTCAGTCTCCATTTTGTCTTACTACTGGTTAGATGCAACTAAGGATCTGTGCCTGAGAAAGCTTAAGTAAAGTTCTGTTTTAAACCTTCAGCTGCATTTGTCCTTACTGATTGCGAATCAGTTATTACTCTGCAACAGGTTATGGGCCCAGACCTCTTCAGAACAGCCCAGAACAACTCTAAAGACTGGAAGTGAGCTGAAAGGAAAAGAGGCCCAAAGGAAACTCCCAGAGGAGGCCTACTAACAGTAAGTGAGCAGAAGAACCAGAATCCCAATCTGAGGGGAGGGAAGCAAGCATGGCCAGCAGCTCTGAATTAAAGCTTTCAGTCTGCAAGCTGAATAACACAAACTACCAGTTGTGGAAATTCAAAATAGAAATGCTCCTATCCAAAGATGACCAGTGGGAGGTGATCACCACAGACAGACCTGCAGCAAACCCTGAGGAGTGGGACAGAAAGAACAGACAGGCAAAGGCAACCATAAGCCTGCTAGTAGAAGATGACCAGTTAATCCACATAAGGGAGGAGGCCACAGCAAAGGGCATGTGGAATGCACTGCAGAAGCTGCATGAAAGGACCAGCTTGAACAGTAAGCTGTTTCTCCTAAGGAAACTGTACCAGATGAGACTTGGTAAAGGGAAGGAGATGCAGGATCACATAAATTCAATGCTGGAAGTGGTAGCACAACTGCGAGGCATCGGTGAAGAGATAAAAGACAACCACGTGGCGGCCTTACTTCTCTGCAGCCTGCCTGAATCATACAGCGCCCTCATAAACGCCCTAGAGACAAGGCCTGAGGCAGAACTAACACTGGAATTTGTAAAAGGGAGACTCATGGATGAATTCCAGCGCAGGAAAGAAATCATGCAAGATAATCAGGACCAGGATAAGGAAACTGCCCTGAGAATTGCAGACAACAGATTGCACAAGAAGGAAACAAGGGCATGTTTTCGGTGCAAGAAAGAAGGACACCTAAAGAAAGACTGCTCCATATGGAAGGCAGAACAACAAAAGCGATCTCCACAAGTGTCTAAGCAAAGGGCCAAGGCTACAACCAGTGACACAACCACAGAACAGTGGAGAGGATGTTTTAGAGCAACACAGACCAACTCATCACAGGACTGGTGTGTCGACTCTGGAGCCACAAGTCACATGACCAGCGACAAGAGCTTTTTCACGGTACTGGACCCAAGCAACAAAGAAGAGATATACCTCGCTGATGGAAGCAGCATCACTGCAGAAGGTATTGGCGAAGGAATTCTAAGTTGCAACAAGCCACACGGAGGCACACTAGCAATACCGGTAAAGGATGTGCTGTATGTACCTGGCTTAGAGGGAGGACTCCTATCCGTTAAACGCCTAACAGAGAAAGGGCTCACCGTCAAGTTCCGGGGTAATGAATGCACAATCCAGAAGGGGACAAGGGTCCTAGCCAGAGCCTATGCAGATGAGCACCTGTATCGCTTGAGTGCAACCAAGGAACAAGCAAAACTCACTGCACATGAGCAACACAAGGACTGTATTCATCTGTGGCATCGACGCCTGGGTCACAGGCACCCGGAAAGTATAAAGGAACTGCAAAGACAGCAGCTGACAAAAGACCTGATAGTAACAGCATGTCCCTTGACCATGAGATGTGAATGCTGTATCAAAGCTAAAGCCACCAGAGCAACGCTCCCCTAGGCAAGCCAGACAAGAACCTCCAAGCCACTTGACCTCATACACAGCCATGAAAGTACCCACATCTGGAGGGAACAGATACATAGTGATATTCATAGACAGCTACTCAAGATACACAGTCACATATTTCATGAAGCAAAAGGATGAAGTACTGGAAAAACTAAAGGACGACATAACCATGACAAGCAACAGATTCCAACGCAAGCCGGTCGCACTCCGAACCGACAGCGGAGGCGAATACGCAGGAAAGAGAGTTGAAGACTTCCTGAGAGCCCACGGGATAGAGCACCAGAAGATGGTAACATACACGTCCGAGCAAAATGGGGTAGCTGAAAGAAAGAACAGAATCTTAACAGAAATGATCAGGTGCATGTTGATGGACTCTGAACTGCCAGAAAAATGTTGGGGCGAGGCAGTAGTTATGGCGACATAGCTACGGAAGCGACTCTACTCAAAAACAGCAAGTAAAACTCCATATGAACTCTGGTATGGAAAGAAACCTAGTGTGGGACACATCAAAGTGTTTGGATGCAAGGCATACGTATACATTCCAGATGAGAAATGCAGCAAACTACAAAACCAAGCTGTGGAAGGGATTCTTGTTGGATACAGCAAACACTCCAAAGGATACCGAATCCTCAACCCACACACAGACAAAGTAACTATCAGCAACAGCGTGACTTTAGAAGAAAACCCAAGCAACAGTGTAATGTTCTTACAAGAATCAGGAGAAGAAGCATGTCCTGATCAGGAGAAGAGCATCCTGAACAAATAGTTGAAATCAGCACAAGCTCAACTTACATGCAGGAACAAACCCAATCACCTGCAGATGTTGAAATCAGAAGATCTACCAGGCAAAATAAAGGCAAACCACCCACCCGCCTGTCCTACAAAGCAAGTACCGACAGACTGTCTCAACCATCAACATGGGAAGATGTCTTACAAATGTCAGAAGGGAAAGACAACAAATGGACAAAGACAGCTACAGAAAACATGGTAGCAGATGCCCTGACAAAACCTTTAGCAGGAGAGCGCCACCGAAAGCTACTAAATAAATTGGGTTTAGTAGGTTAACTTCTGTCTGTTGAGAAGGGGTGTTGGTATATGCAACATCCATAAGTTAAATGCCTGCTGTATTAAGAACAGTAATTGACTACAGAGT
The DNA here is from genome assembly GCA_003113815.1 of Sphenodon punctatus. NCBI lineage: Eukaryota > Metazoa > Chordata > Lepidosauria > Sphenodontia > Sphenodontidae > Sphenodon > Sphenodon punctatus. The sequence goes on along the minus strand of QEPC01015114.1, from coordinate 218,005 downwards.
CACCTAAGTTTATGTGTACATGGAAAGGAGATGGGATTTTACAGTTGAATTCCTTTGTGTAACCACTCCTTCTTCCCTTCTCTCTCATTGTCTCAGTCTCCATTTTGTCTTCTTACTAGCTAGATGCAACTAAGAATCTGTGCCTGAGAAAGCTTAAGTAAAGTTCTGTTTTAAACCTTCAGCTGCATTTATCCTTACTGATTGAGAATCAGTTATTACTCTGCAACAGGGATTCGATGCAGGTGAGCTTATTGAAGCTTAATCCAGAAAAGACTGAAGTGAAGATGACTGGCAACCCCAGGTAGCACAAGGAAACCTGTCATTGATGGGGTCCATCCTCTTTTAACCACACAGGTTCACAGACTTAGGTGCTCCTGGACCCACTGCATTAGGTTTTAGTGGTGGCCAGGAGCATGGTTCCTTCACTCCGGGTGTTTTCAAACGTGACGAGATCACAGTGAACCACGCTGAATACCTACATGTGGTCACTGTGCCCTGCACGTCTGTTCAGCATGGGGTGTTTTCAGACGTGACGAGATCACAGTGAACCACGCTGAATACCTACATGTGGTCACTGTGCCCTGCACGTCTGTTTGGAGGCCGCCAGATGTTTGTCACGCTGAATGCCCACATGGGGTCAATTTCAACCACACTTCTGGGGCTCCTGACGCGAAAATCCCCAGAAGCGTGGTGAAAGTGATTCCCGGCCAGAACCAAAAAAAAGTAATGGATGGACGGCGATCACGGCCCAAAATCCCCGGGATTCCGGGCCGTGGTCAAACCGGCCCGATGCTGCGGCGGCATTGGCCTCGCGGGGCCCCCCCCCGTCTCCCCAGAGGGCGGGCGGTGAGGGAGCGTGGAGGGGGCGAGGCCATGCGGTCGCACGTTGCACCACGCGGCCCCGCCCCTTCCCTGATTCCCCACCGGGATCCCTGGCACGTCTGTTTGCCGTGCCTGGGTGATCCCAGCGGGGAATCTCTGGGTTGTTTTCGGGACGGGGCGAAGCCGTCCCATCACGTCTGAAAACACCCTCCATCTGGTGAGAAGGCTGCAAATTATATCAGATCTGGTCTTAGCCATCGTCCTCCATGTCTTTGTAACGTCACGGTTAGACTACTGCAATGTACTCTATGAGAGCCTGTCCTTGATTACTTTTTGGAAGCTGCAACTGATGCAAAATGTAGAGGCCCATCTTCTGTCAGAGGTGGATCACTGGCAGCACATTATCCCACTGGTCCAGAGTCTGAATTGGCTCTTAATAGCTTTCTCAGCACAATTCAAGGTACCAGTTTTGACCTACAAAGCCCTACCATGGCTTGGACCCCACATATGTGAACATCCGCCTCCTCTCTTATATTCTATTACAGCCTCTGTCATCAGCCGGGTGCAGGCTCTTTCATGTCAGTGGTGATTGGTGGGTTGTAAGGCTGGTGGAGCAGTGGGCAAGGCCAGCAGTGAGCGGGGTTAACGGCAGGTGGGGCTAAGCCAACGGTAGATGGGGCCAACCAGAATTTTGGAATGAATATGGAATTTTATAGTCTCAGTTCCCCATCTGTAAAAAATAGGAATGTGTGTGTGTCTCTCTCTCCCTGTGTTCCCCTCATCCTTGTCCTTCTTCAATTGGAAGCCCACTGGGCAGGGACCTGTCCCAATAACCACCGGCAGGCAATGTGTTCAATGACAGGAGTACCATAAGTACCATAATAGCTACCCCAGATTACAGAAATTTCCAGTACTGGAATTGAACTGCACCTTATCACGCTTTCTTGCCTTTGACGTCTTGGATGGGCAAGAGAAGATCTCAAAGGCAAGAAAGCATGATTGTCGAGAACAGTACTGGCTCCCAAAGCATCACAAGCAGACCCAGAGAATAAGCCAGGACAAAAAGAAATCTGGAAAGGGCAGGGAAGCAAAGGGTCCATTACAAATAGGAGACAGAAATGGCAGCTTCATACTGAGGACCAGACAGAGCACAGGCAGCACAATCAAGACAAGCTTTTGTAAATCTAATACTTCAAAGAAAATGGGGAGTGGGACCTAAATTGGCTTTCCTAAACCATGCAACAGTGGCCCAGCTCACAGAATGGATGCATCCCCCTTCCTTTTGCCCCTGCCTGGACCAAATCAGAAGCAAGGAAAACTTTCAACTTGTAAAAGCTTCAAAATGCAAGTAGCCCAAATTGGCTACTTTGTGTAATGCAGCAGCAATGGTCCCACTCACAAGATGGCAACCAACCAACCCCAAAGTCCAGCCCTACAAATAACTACTACTACAAATAAATCTCACCCCCTCAAATCTACTCGGTAACCTTAGGTCCAGGGGCCAAATGTAGCCAAAGGCTAGGTTTTATGCCCCTTTCCAATTCCTGGATCTGGCCCCTCGATCCACTTCCTACGCCCAAATACTAAAAGGCTGAACTCAGGATAAGAGAGCAGAAATGAGGGCCCCAGTGCTTAATTCATAAAAAAATGAATTGTTGTGGCCCAAACCTGCCTCACACTCTATGCCCCCTTCCTCATAAGCCACATCCCCACCCCAGAACTTGACAGGGAAATGAATTCTAATCTCCAGCTAATAATCTAATCAGTAGACTAACCTGCCTCTCTACAGCTGAATATAAAACAACAATTCTTGTGATTGAATCTATGGCCAATTGCTCACATTTAGAGATACAGCGAGGAAACTGATGGGCAGGCTCCTGGCAGCCAAACTCACAAATAGCTCTGAATGTGGGTGCAGGGGAATAATGCATAATCAGGAATGTCCCAAGGTGATTTCTCTGATAGATGGCAGGGCTCAAAATCCAGACCTGTCATCCATCAGAGAAATCATTGCAAGATTTTTATTTATTTATTTTTTATTTGGCAAATTTATACCCCGCCCCCTCCTGCAACGCAGCTCGGGGCGGCTTCCAACAATCACAATAAAACATTTAAAATTCATTTTAAAATATTAAATATAAAAATATACCATATAAAACAGGGCTAGAAAAATAATAAATAAATGGGTGGGGGACTAAAATCATCCCTCCCCACCCTCCCTCCCAAAGGCCTGGGCAAACAGCCAGGTCTTACAGTTCCGCCGAAATGTTAAAAGGCTTGGGGCCAGGCGAGCTTCCTCCGGAAGGGAGTTCCACAGCCGCGGTCCTACCACCGAGAATGCTCGCTCCATCGTGGCCCCCCGCTTGACACGGGGGACCTCCAGGAGGGCACCCCCGGCAGACCGCAGGAGCCGTTCCGGGGCGCGAAGGGCGAGGCGGTCCCTAAGGTATGAGGGGCCAAGGCCGTATAGGGCTTTATAGATCATCACTAGGACCTTGAACTTGGCCCGGCACACTATCGGCAGCCAGTGCAGAGCTCGGAGCACCGGTGTAATGTGCTCCCGGCGACCCGTCCCCGTAAGAAGACGAGCCGCCGCATTCTGCACCAGCTGCAGCCTCCGGGCCAAGAACAAGGGAAGCCCCACGTAGAGCGCGTTGCAGTAGTCGAGCCGCGAGGTGACGAAGGCATGGATGAGGGAGGCCAGGTCCGGGCCAGAGACATACGGACGCAGCCTACGTACCAGATAAAGCTGGCGGAAGGCAGCCTTAGCGACTGCCTCCACCTGCCGCTCCAGCCGCAGGTCTGCGTCCAATATGACCCCCAGACTCCGGACCTGCTGAGCTACAGGGGGGCAAACCCCCCCAACCAGGGGGGCCACCACCCCCTTCGCCCTCCCCACCACCATCACCTCCGTCTTATCTGGGTTGAGCTTCAGTCTGCTCCGCCGCATCCAATCCGCCACGGCCTCCAAACATTGGGATAGCACCGAGACAGCAGGGTCTGGGTCAGTAGAAAACGAGAGGTACAGCTGAGTATCATCAGCATACTGGTGACATCGCACCCCGAACCCTCTCACGACCTCCCCCAAGGGCTGCATATAGATGTTAAATAATAATGGAGACAAGATCGATCCCTGCGGAACGCCACACGGTAAGGCGCGGGGGCTCGATGTTTCCTCCCCCAACACCACCCGCTGGCTCCTCCCCGAGAGGAATGAACGGAACCATTCAAGAACAGTCCCGTCCAGACCCCCCCGGTCACGCAGTCGTCTCAACAGCAGCCCATGGTCCACGGTGTCAAAAGCGGCCGAGAGATCGAGCAGGATGAGAAATGTCGAACATCCCGCATCCATCTCCCGGCGGAGGTCGTCCACCAAGGCCACCAACGCCGTCTCGGTGCCATAGCCGGGGCGGAACCCAGATTGAAAAGGGTCAAGGAGCCCGATGTTATCCAGATGAACCTGGAGCTGGAGCGCCACTGCCCGCTCAATAACCTTCCCTAAAAAAGGATGACACCTGATGACACTCCCTCTCCCCACCCCCGCCCCATCTATGTTCAAAGTTACTCATGAGTTTGGCCACCAGGAGCCCGTCCATGAATTTCCCCGCTGTATCTCTGAATGTGGGCAAGTGGCCTATATGATGGCCAGAATAGGGGATGCAACACGGAAGTCATTAATGAAAGCCAAATAAACCAGCTCGTCTAGCTTTCCCACCTCTAGTGGAAATCCCAGGGCTAAGCCCCCCCTCAAAATTAATTTTGGGACCTGAAGGGAGAGGGGAGGAGTCAGGAGCAGGAGGCATTTTTTCAAAGTGTCCTCCCAGGCCATTGATTCTAATGGCTGCTGGGTTCCCATTGAAACTTATTGCCTGCTGCTGGCCCCACACCTCCTGGCTGTGATGTTCTGGGTGTTCACTCCATAGAGTGCCCCACCGCATGTCACAGCCAGCCAGGCCGGGTCAGGCAAGGCAAGGCCTGAAGGGAGGGGGGAGAAAGAGCCAGGAGCTGCAGTGCCTAAGATATGTGATTCTAGTGGCTGCTGGGTTTCCATTGGAACCCATTGCCTGGCTGTGATGCTCTGGCTGTTCAATACAGTACAGAGAGTGTCCCACTGCATGTCACAGCCAGCCAGGTCAGCCAGCAGCAGGTGCAGCTCTGCCTCCTCGCTTCTCTTTGCAGCTGCTCCTTCTCTCCTGCCAGCTGGGGCTGTCTTTGGGGCAGTAGACCACACACCTGCATGGCAGTGCTGGCGGTGAGGTAAGGAGTTTGGGGGGGGTGCAGGCTGGGGGGATGCTAGTGAATTGACTACTAGTGAATTGACAGTCAGGAACTAAACCATGTAAAAGAAAAATGTCAGAAAGTCTAACAATATTTTCTAATTGGTTTAGGAGTCGGTATTTCTGTGTTGTATGAAACATATACTGTAAATCAACTATTATAAAGGAAAGGTCAATGAATTCCATCAATTTCTCCATCATATGGGGAAAACAATTCAGTAGCCTCAGATAAAAACAGTTTCTGACATATGTCAAATGTATTTATTTTATTTATTTATTTTAACAATTTATATCCCGCCCTTCCTGTAACCAGCTCGGGGCGGCTAACAATCTTAAAATATAAAATACAATCATAAAAATATTATAAAATGCTCATAAAACCAGGACAATTAAAACACGGCTAGGGAACAATAAAACATATAATACAATAAATAAGGGTGGAGAGGGATAAACCCCCTAACACAAACACACACCCTCCAAAGGCTTGGGCGAACAGCCAGGTCTTACAATTTCGCCGGAATGTTAAAAGGCTTGGGGCCAGGTGAGCGTCCTCCGGGAGGGAATTCCAAAGACGCGGCCCGGCCACCGAGAATGTCCTCTCCGTCATGGCCCCCCACTTAACAAGCAGGACCTCCAGGAAGGCAGACCAAAGGAGCCACCCTTGGCTGCGGAGGGCAAGGCGGTCCCTGAGGTATGAGGGGCAGAGACCATGAAAGGCCTTATAGATCATTACCAATACCTTGAACCTGGCTCGGCACGCTATTGGCAACCAGAACAGAGTCCGGAGCACAGGTGTTATATGCTCCCGACGACCCGCCCCCATCAGGAGATGGCTGCCACATTCTGCACCAGCTTCAGCCTCCGAACCAGGAACAAGGCAGCCCCACATAGAGCGCATTGCAGTAGTCCAGCCTCGAGGTGACGAAGGCATGGATGAGGGAGGCCAAGTCCGGGCCGGAGACGTATGGACGCAGCCTCCACACCAGATACAACTGGCGGAAGACAGCCTTAGCGACTGCCTCCACCTGCTGCTCCAGTGGAGATCCGCATCCAATATCACCCCCAGACTCCGGACCTGTTGAGCTATAGGAGGGCAAACCCCCCCAATCAGGGGGGCCACTACCTCCCTCGCTCACCCCACCACCATCACCTCCATCTTATCGGGGTTGAGCTTCAGTCTGCTCTGCCACATCCACTCCACCACGGCCTCCAGACACTGGGACAGCAACGAGGCAGCAGGGTCTGGGTCTGCTGAAAAAGAGAGGTACAGCTGAGTATCATCAGCATATTGGTGACATCACACCCCGAACCCTCTCACGACCTCCCCCAAGGGCTGCATATATACATTAAATAGCAATGGAGACAGAATAGAACCCTGCGGAACGCTGCAGGGTAAAGCACGGGGGCAAGATGTTTCTGCTGCCAACACTACCCGCTGGCTACTCCCCAAGAGGAATGAGTGGAACCATTCAAGAACAGTCCCATCCAGACCCCCCCAGGTCACGCAGCCGTCTCAACAGCAGCCCATGGTCCACGTGTCAAAAGCGGCCAAGAGATCTAGCAGGATGAGAAATGCTGAATATCCTGCATCCATCTCCCGGCGGAGATCGTCAACCAAGGCCACCAACGCTGTCTCGGTGCCATAGCTGGGGCGGAACCCAGATTGAAAAGGGTCCAGGAAACCAATGCTATCTAGATGCGCCTGGAGCTGGATCACCACCGCCCACTCAATAATTTGGACCTATTATTCTGCCCACAACTTTAGGAACAACTTTAATCAAAGATAGGCATATAGAAATTAGTCAAAAGCTTAAGTGAGCCCCCAAAGGAAACAGAAAACATTTTATTTTTAAAAGGTAGTAATTATGTCTGTGGTTAATTTTATAGGAAGTGTACTAACTGACAATAGCTACAATCACTAGGATTAAATTCGCTCAGCAGTTATGAGATAGCCAAACTAGGGTTCTCACACTAGGCTGTTCAATGCAGATGTGGTCTACACTAATTATGTATTTTAGAATCAGGTGTTCAATAGGGAATTGCACCAGGGACCCATTCAATTTTTTGTTTATGTTTTTGCTATTATAATTTTTCATATTTTCTTTTGTTTTTGTTATTGAGAATTTTCCTTTTTGTAACTGTTTGATTTTTGTTTTCCATTAGTTTCAACCGGAAATGTATTTCTAGCTGTAATTCTTCATTTTTCATCTGATCTGCATGACATTTTGAAGAATCGTACCCCTAACCAAGGTGATCCAACCTACCTACATTTTATAAAGATTGGATTAAGGGATCCGGTTTTATAAGCACATTAAGTTCATGGTCTGCACACACATTTCTAGCTGTATCGTCTTTGTTTTTCATCCAATTTAGTTGATATTTGGGCTCTTTGTGCCCCCCCCATTCAAATAATTATCCATGATGCATTTCAGAATGATTGGATAAAGAGTCCTGATTTTATAAGCAATTTAATAATTTCATGGTTAGCACATACCTTTCCAGATGTAACAACTTTGTTATTCATCCAACATAGATGCAATTTGGACAGGTTGTGCCCCGTACCAAAGGGATCATGCCTGCCAAATTTTAAAATGATTGGATAAAGGGTTCCAATTTTATAAATAATTACAGTTTTGTGAGTTTAACAAAAGTTGCAAATGTCCTTAAATCAATTGCAGGTGTTGCATCTGTTTAAATGGTAATGGTTTTACTAGATGCAGAGATCTGCCTTTTGGAGCATTTCTAGAGAGAGCGAAGAAGACAGGAGCAGGTGGGCAGAGCAGAGGAGGAGCAGGTGCCAGAGGCCCTTGCACTGGCATAGGCACCCCAAAGTCTTTTGGGGCATTCATGGTGAAGAGTAGATGCAGAGTTCTGTTTTTATGAGCACTTGCAGTGAGGCTTGAGACTGCAACACACACAGTCACACACGAAGATCACTGAGCCACTCAAGATGCTGGGAGCTGTGTAGATTGGCAGAAGCTTATATTTGCTTCCCAATGCCCACCCCAAGCCTCCCTGATTGCAGTGATTGGGTACTGACAAGCTGGAAGCCTGGGAAGCATCTCCAGAGATTGAGCCTATAGTAGGGATTCTCTTATGTTTGTCACAGTGGTACAAGATAGCATTGTGGTATTGTGATGCCAGCTGGCCAGGAGTAATGACAATCATGTATCCGCATTCTGTGCTGTGCCCGCCCCAAACCCATAGCATTTTATTATGAGAGAGCCAATGAGAGTTTCTCTTATGTCCTCTGTTGCAGTGCTGCAGGGTGTGTTTAGGAGGATGCCAGTTGGCCAGCCTGGATATGTCAATCATTCCCCTTGATTGCTGGGATGCTTTTCCCTCCCCATAACCAGGCTTGCTTCCTGAAGTCCTGGTTATGTCCTGAAATGTTTGGTTTTGTCCTGAAATTTTCAGGATTAGTATTTGCACAACTTCTGTTAAAATCACAAACACTCAATTGCTCATAAAATTGGGGCCTTTTCTCCAATATTTCTAAAATTTGGCAGGCATGATCCCTTGGGTGAGGGGTACAATGAGCCCAAATACTATCCATGTTGGTTGGAAAACAAAGATGTTACAACCAGAAATGCATCAAAACCTCTGATGCTTATAAAATAGGGACCCTTAATCTAATCTTTCTGAAATTTGGCAGGGATGATCCCCTTGGTAAGGGGATCACTTTGGTAAGGTACATTCCCTCCTGAAATTATGCAAATCAGACAGGAAACAACAAAGTTACATTCTGATATTTATGTTCCTAAAATTTAAATGTTTTTAATTCCAGAATTTTCATTTTGATTTTGAGATTTCATTATTACATTTTTTGTTTTGTTTTTCGGGTATGAATAACAAAAATGAAATTCTGTTATTAGTACCAGAAAAAAAAACCGAGTTCAAATAAAGATGTTAACACAGCTATGATGATAAACTAGAAGATGTATGGGAATGACTCTTTCTAATGGAGGGGCCCCTGGATATGGCTGTCAGCAGTTATTTTTTAAATGAATCTTGTCCTTTTTTAGTGCTGAAACTCTGTCCTCAGTTTTTCTTGGAAAACACAGAGAATCAACTTGATTTTCTGAGTTCCAAAGTTTTGAGGAATGACTCCTGAAACTTTGGAACTTAGAAAATCCTCACCCAAGTACAGGGAAACCACTGGCCAGGGAGAGAATAGGCCATGGGGCCAGGAAAGGGGATGTGATAGCCTAGCGAGGGCTCAGGCATCAGCATGCTGCAGGCACCATCTTGGAAAGGCCTAAGCATTCTCAGAAGGGGACAAACAACCCTTCTGAGCATGCCCAGCTTTTATTTTTATTTTTTTTAAACTTACCTGGTATAGAGGAAGCCACATGTCGCTGCAGCCCTTCCGGAGCATGAGTACTCTACCCCCCTCAGTCCCTGCAAGCCCCCCCTTCCCTGGCCCATCGCCCCCTCACGGATCCCTCCAGCCTCTGGCCCACTCCTCGGCCCCGCACTTGGAATTCCCATGTATTTGTTGAGGGCCTGGGTTCCGAGGTCAAATTTCCAAGTCCTTGGAAAATGTTTAGAATGACGGCTGAGGACTCGGTCCTGGCCAGTACTCGGAACTTTGGAAATCCTTGTGAGTACTTGGAGTACCTATTTGATGCAGCCTATCTTTTTTGTGTGAGGATAACACTGAAAACAAACTGATGCAAACTGATAACTGAACATTAAGTTAAAAGCAACAAGTTAAAAGGAACAAGCTTTCAGAGCAGGAAGCTTGGGGAAGGAGAGTGTGTGAGGAGCTAAGTGTCTACTCTATGCCACACTATCCTATTAATTTTAGGACACACCACAAAGAATAATTTTATGAACCTTGCCTGTCATACAAAGGCTGCCAGTGTGCAAAGCAGTATGATAAAAGTGGGCAGGATGAGAAATGTGACCATCGTTAGTTTCCTGTGCTCAGATTAGCAAAGCTAAGGCTAGATTCTCTGTGTTAAAAAGTTCAGACCTTTCTGAAAATGACACTGAGTTGAATGCAGCTTACTCAGCAAACTGACACATCTTCTGTTCACCCACCCTTGCTGTGACTGTGTACTGCAAGGCTATGTTTGAGCAAACAGAAAAATGGTACTTTGATTTAATAAAACTGAAGTAGCTATTCCACTTTGGTAGTGTTCAGATGAACAGTGAAGACCAAAGTAACTAATCTGATTTAATTAAATTGAAGTAACTGCTCTACTTCAGTAGCATTTAGACAAACAGTCAGAGTTGGCATTACAATTTGCAGGGCCCAAGGCAAAAACATAATGTGGGCCTCTCTGATGGCCCTCAACCCCTTCAGTTGGTAGTCTGATGTTTGCCAGATAAAACAACATATTGGTACAATGCGCAAGTGACTCTAAAGAGTAGAGGCATGGCATCTCGTCACATTCATTCATTCCTATTCTCCCTCACACATTCATACATGGTTTCCTTCTGTCCCCCATCTCCTCATACACCAATGGGTGGTGGTGGTGGGAAGAGCGCAGCTTTCTCCAGCATCCCATTACTCCAGGAGAAGGGGGTAGAACCCTATCAGCAGCTGTGTCTGGCACTCCACAGGGAGTGGGGAGAATGGCAATGTGGTAGCAGCCCCACCCCACAGTTGCTGCAACTTTCCGGAGGGCCTCAACCCCAGCTTCAGGAAGGGGGCAGGGGCAGCACTAGGGATCATCCCTAGCTCCTGTGGATCATCCCTAAAGAGCACTGAGCTTGAAGCCCTGCTGGAAAGAAATCATGCCTCTGTCACTCTGGTGGAGACAGAGGCCCACAGTTGATGGCATTTTGTGAGGTCCCCAGAAGAGCAGGAAAGTTCAGTGCCTAGGGCCAGGGCCCTTATGGCTTCTAAGTTCATCCCTGCAAACTAAGTTGAAGCAGTATTGCATTGATTTCCCACCTATCTGAGATGTAATCAGGGCCAGTTTTACCACAGGGTGTCTTGGGGTGACTGCCCTTGGCCCTGCGGTTTTCTTTACTTCCAGGGTGGCTGCTGTTTTCACCTGGGAATGGTGTGAGGCCCTCGCCTTGTCCCAGTGGGACCCAAACATGACCACATTTAGGGGCCGGTGAAGGATATCCTTAAGAGGGCAAGGCCACGCGGGAGAGAGGGCAGGGCCACCAAGAGCCCCACATTTCATCTTCACCTTGGGCTCCACAAATTCTAAGACCATCCCTGGACAATCACTGAACCATGATCACCACCCTAACACTGATGAGTGTTCACACAAGCAGTTATTCTGGGTAAAAATAAACATGTGGGTGGAGAGGCAGCTTCCCGGTCCAGGAAACTACAGTTTATAGGGCAGTGGTTAGAATGACGGTGGCGTCACTTGTGTGCTGAAGTTGATCGATTGTGGCATAGAGTCTGGCTGCATACCTATGCCGTGACGGTGCGGACAGCAAATAAAGTTTTCTTTGTTGCCCTCACTGTGTACACTAAGTCCCACCCCATGGTGCTTTACCGGGTGGTGAGGGGGCTGGTCAGTCTGGCCTCCCTCTGCCTAGATTTAGAGTAATCAAATGCCCGCTGTGATTTGTTTGTGGACTTTTTTGCAGATACAATTGCCCAAATCCACCACAGTTTTGATGTAACACTTTTAGCTCTAGGTGAACCAGAGGCAGTCTTGTCCTGTTTTGTGGGATGAATTTCAGGATGTGTCACCCTTGGATGCGGGGGATGCTCTTGGGACTGTTCGAGCCACTTATTGTGAACTAGATCCATGTCCATCCTGGCTGGTCTAGGCCAGCCAGGAGACATTAGGGCCATTGCTGTCGGGGATTGTCAATGCCTCCCTTGGGGAGTGCAGGGTGCCGGACTGTCTCAAGGAGGCTGTGGTGCAGCCCCTGCTCAAGAAGCCATCATTGGACATTGGCATCCTGGCCAGCTATCGTCCGGTCTCTAACCTTCCCTTTTTACGGAAGGTTATTGAATGGGTGGTGGCTCAGAAGCTGCAGGAACATCTGGACTGCATTAATTTTCTCGATCCCTCACAGTCTGGTTTTTGTCCGGGATATAGCATGGAGACTGCGCTTGTGGCCTTGGTCGATGACCTCTCCTGTGTGTTGGACCAGGGTCGTTTGACCCTGTTGATCCTGTTAGATCTCTCGGCTACATTTGATACTGTTGATCATAAGTTGTTGGTGACTCGGCTGCGGGATGGGCAGGGATTGGCGGGACCGTTCTTGAGTGGTTCTGCTCTTTTCTGGGTGCGAGAACCCAATGTGTGGTCCTGGGTGATTTTTCATCTTCTCCCCAGGGCCTCATGTGTGGAGTCCCGCAGGGTTCTATCTTGTCCCCTCTCTTGTTCAATGTGTATATGCAGCCTTTGGGGGCGGTTGTTAGGGAGTTTGGTGTTTAGTGTCATCAATATGCTGATGACACCCAGCTATATCTCTCTTTTTCATCAGACTCAGGCCCGGCAGTCTCAGTGCCTACCCAGTGTTTGGCCTGTCTCTTATACACATCTAGATGTGTATAAGAGACAGGACTCAGGCCCGGCAGTCTCAGTGCCTACCCAGTGTTTGGCAGCTGTGGGGGATTGGATGAGAGCGAGCCGCCAGAAGTTAAATTCCGACAAGCTGGAGGTGATGGTGGTGGGGAAGGTAGGGGGAATAGAGGCCCCAATCATTGATGGGGTCCGTCCTCCCCTGGTATCTCAGGTTCAGAGTCTAGGGGATGCTCCTGGACCCACAGCTCTGCCTGGATGTCCAGGTGGCAGCTGTGGCGAAGGGAGCATTTCTCCAGTTACATCTGGTGTGTTGGCTTAGGCCTTATGTCTCGGACTCTGATCTGGCCACGATTGTCCATGCTTTTACTACCTTGAGACTGGACTACTGTAACACACTCTACTTGGGGCTACCCTTGGTGCTGGTTCGGAGACCGCAGCTGGTGCAGAACGCGGCACTCATCTCCTCTAACAGGGACGGGCTGACACGAGCATATTATACCGGTGCTTCGCTCTCTGCACTGGCTGCCGATAGTTTTCCGGACCCAATTCAAGGTGTTGGTGTTGATCTTTAAAGCCCTAAATGACCTGGACCCCACCTACCTGCAGGACCGCCTCACCCTCTGGATCCTGGGTCGGCCTCTGCAGTCGGCCAGGAGTGCCCTACTCAAGGTCCTCTGAGTTTCTCAGGTGCCGACCTTGCGGAGGGCATTCTCTGTGGCTGCGCTGCGGCTGTGGAACTCCCTCCCATCGGAGGTCTGCCTGACCACCGACGTCCCCTCTTTCCGTAGACAATGTAAGACCTGGCTCTTCCGCCATGCGTTTATGCAGGGGGGGGGGAGGGGGAATTGTGTTATGGCTGTCTCTTATACACATCTAGATGTGTATAAGAGACAGGGGTGTGGTAGGGGGTGATTTGTTTTTATTCTGGGATTTTAATTGTATTACTGTTGTTTATTTTAACTTGTTTTAACATGTTGTTAGCTGCCCCAAGATGCTTTTAGCATGAGGGGGTGGCATACAAATTTTATAATAAATAAATAAATGGCCAGGGTCTGGTAGGGGCACTGAATGAACATGCTTTTGTCTTGAGAACCTTCCTGCCACCTGCACAGCCCAGGCAGGGTGGGGACAGGTCTGGACTTAGGGGCAGGCCCCCTAGTCCTGGGCCTTGGGCTGCATTTGCTGGTGGGCAGCAATTCTGGCGCCTGTGCCGCCCCACTACATTTTTTCCCCTTCCTCCCCTGCATGACCGGAGGCTGCTGCCCATAATCCCCATCACTCATCTGCCTCTGCTGTCTGCCTGCTAGTAGTGCTGCAACAGCAGCAGGGGACACAGATTGGACTGGGAGATAAAGCTGCTTGTTTACAAACAGCTCCTCCCCATGTGAGTGATCAGAAGGTTGTTGCCTTGTAAAGAAGGTTCTTCGAGATGGCAACCAACATTCTCACAACTGGGTTGTGTATGCTCACCATATCCAAACAACAGACCACGTGATGGACTCGAGCTCCTCTAGTATAAAAAGTACTCTCCCCCTCAGAATGACAGTTCCTTCCAACCCTTTCTAGGAATATAAGAAAAACATTCTATGCAGGGCTGGAAGCTTGGGTGTTATGTGAATGTTAAGAGCCATCTCGAAAAACCTTGTTTACAAGGCAGCAACCTTCCATTCTTCAAGTGGCTCCTCACAGGTCCTTTTTATGTGGTTCTGCTGGGTGGTGGGTCCATAGGTGCACCACTGCGTGGGTGGAGCATGCACACAGTCGCACATGCACCCCCACTCATCCGCACCCACGGAGCAACCGCCGTTTTCCCCAGTTGCTCCATGCATGGGGATGAGTGGGGGGTGAGTGGGGATGCGTGTTAGGTGTGTGCCCACACACCTCCATTCACTGTTGGTTCACGTGCCACGTCATTCACATGGGGCTCCCCCACCCATGAACATGCAGCATGGGGATAGAGCTTGGCTTGGCTTGGGGGCAGGGCTTGGCTTAGGGGCAGCAGCCTGAGAAGGCCCTAGGAATGAAAAATGCCCAAGTCCAGCCCTGGGCAGGGAGCCTTCCCAGTTGGTGCTCACAGAAGACTATGGACTACCCACTCCCTTTTCCACTTCAGACCTGCACAGCCATAAGGAAACTTTACTTCTCATTAGCCAGAGGGGTCCTGCTGCCTACAAAGCCTACAGCAACTATGGCAGACTATCAGCAAGCAATCAGAAGAGATTCAGTCATCTCAAAAACTAAAAAGAATCTATTCTCCAAGCAACAATCTGAGTGACCTGCTTCCCACCTACCTAGCCACCACTCATCCAGAGGTTACAGGTGTATGGCATCACAGATAAAATAAACAACACGTACCAACCTGTGGAACTGAAAGCATGATTGGTTGAGAGCAATTAGACTAAGATCTGGTGAGAAAATGTTAATAGAACCAAATATCTGGAAAAAATTTGCTTGTGTGCCTAAGATGGTAGCTCAGCTGAACTGGGCTTTAGTTCAACTAGGAGTTGTCCCACTGACCTCAGTGATATTAACTGTTTGAATGCTGGAACATTTAATTTACTTGAAAAATAGGAGTAAATCTGACTTCCAGAAAGGAACAAATTTGTTTGGAAAAGGTGGTTTATTTTTAAGATACTGGTGGTTATGCAAACAACTAGGGGGAAAATGAAAAATAAAATCACATATTATGCTGCCAAGGAATAGATGTCTCAGTTCTGTGTGACTCATATCTCTGTAGCTAACATTGCATACAAATAGTACAGAATAAGGACTGTACTATCCAAGATCCATGCACAGTCACTCAGCGTGTGCAATGTGTGCAATGTGCCCACCATATGAACACAGTGCACATGTGCAGTTCATGTACACACTGTTTTTGTAGCATGTGCAGCACATGTGCATGAACCTTGAATTGGGGCCTTACAACACAATTCATCACCCATTCATATCGATGGTGGAGGATTCAACTAGGAGTGCACCATTATAAATGTCCACTTATCATAAATGTACAGTACAAGGCACATTGTTGATGCTATATAAATAAATAATAATATAAACAAATAAAAAGGGAAAGATATCATTGTCCCTGTATACTTTGTATAGGTATTTCATACTGCAACATAAAAATTTTAAAAGAAGGAAATGCAACAGTAAAACCACATTAATTGGCAGACAGTCGCAAAGGCAAGTTGTACACATCAAATATTATGTAACTTATTTTGATTTTTAACACTGATAAGATTTCATGTTGGTTCCTTTTAGTACTCTCTAAGTAGAGTTACCAAAGCCTTTTCTAAGTCTGAAAGGAGCAGCAGTGTGGAAGGAATCTCTTTTTGGCTAAGCAATAGGAACTTTATAAAAAAGTGCTCACCATATTTGAGAACTTTGTTTATCATGCAGTATTTTCATCATGGAAGTGTCAAAGCAAAGGAAAGTCCTGTGTAAAAACATAGTTGATTTTGGCAGCATGTGTAGACTTGTGCTGAGACCTGGGAACACGTGTAGACACACGCCACAAGATGTTGGCCCAGGATTGCCTGGGTGGTGTTGCAGGCTAGTCCTAGCTGTGACCACCAGACAACTTCCGCGATCACAGCCTGGGCTAAGAAGCGGACCAGAGCAGGTCAGAAGGGGCGAGCACATCTGTGTGGCGGCAGCTTTCCCAGCCCAGCCCAGGGGCCACCATAGCTGGCAGCTATTGCTTTGCCTCATTGGCCACCATGGCTGCCCCATCATGGCAGGGGTGGGGTACTGAGAACACAGTGTAGGCAGGGCTGACCACCCACATGTTTGTTGTGCGCCTGGCCTTACCCAGCCTGTTCTTTAGCCGACAGGACAGCTCCCAGGCCGTGGTCACATCAGGTTGGTGCCCTGACCTTACACGGGCCGTGTCACCAGGGATTTTCCACCCCGAGACAGTTCGGGGAGCAGTCCCACCAGCCATGCAACTGTTTTTATCCACTGAGAACAAAACCCAGATTTCTAATAAGCCATGCAAATTGCTTACTAGTTCAAAAATAAAGTCTAATACTCTCTATCACAAACAACTACCTGTAAGACTTATTTACAAAAAGAAAAAAGAAAAAAAGATTATCAGTGGTCCTTTCTTTACCTGAACAAAGTGGAAATTAAAGGTCTTTGTCCAGCATGTATTTTATTTTTATTTGAACTTTCTTCTATCCCGCACCCTCCTGCTCACATGGCAGCTCAGGGAAGCTCGTAGTCATAATTTCAAAAATATACAATATAAAATAACTCAATAACTAATTAAAAGAGCAGTAATAACCCCCCAACCCCATCCACCCTCCCCGTCTCCCTCCCCAAAAGCCTGGTGGAAAATTCAGGTCTTACACTGTCTCCAGAAACCGGGGAGGTCTGGGGCCAAGCGGGCCTCTGTTGGGAGGGAATTTCACAACCTAGGTGCAGCCACCGAGAACGCCCTACCCATCGTCACCACCCGCAACACCCGGGGAACTTCGAGTTGGGCACCTCCGGTCGACCGCAGGAGCCACACCAAGGCCTGAGGCGTGAGGCTGTCCCACAAGTAGGTAGGGCCCAGGCTGTTTAGGGCTTTATAGGTCAAAACCAGCACCTTGAATCGGGCCTGGAAGACAATAGGCAGACAGTGTAGAGAACGGAGCACTGGTGTAGTATGCTCACGATAACCTGTCCCTGTAAGGAGACGGACTGCCGCATTCTACACCAGCTGCAGCCTCCGACCTGTCACCACGGGTTCTATTGTATTGCAAGGTGATGAAGGCATGGATGATGGTGGCCAAGTCAGAGTCCAAAACGTACTGCTGCAGCCATCGCACCAAATGTAACTGGCAAAAGGTGCTCTTCGCCACAGCCGCCACATGGAGATCCAGGCAGAGCTGTGGATCGAGGAGCACCCCCAGGCTATGGACCTGAGTAACCAAAGAACGGGAAACCCCATCAATGCGTTCTTCCAGCCAGGAAAGAGTGGAACCAATCAAGAACAATTCCGCCCACCCCAGCACAGTCCCGCAGACACACCACCAACATCTCAGGGTCAACGATATCAAACGCTGCCAACAGATCTAATAAAAAAAATATTATCTGCCCTGATCTAATTCACATCATAGGTTGTTAACCAAGGTCACAAGTGCAGTCTCAGTGCCAAACCCAGGGCGAAAGCCAGACTGTGAAGGATCAAGAAAACTGACACGATTCAGATGCCTCTGAACCTTCCAAGTCCAAGCTTAATAGAGATTGGCAACAATCCTAATATGCAGGAGTCAATTAATAGTTAGAGGAGAATACATTTCACAGTTCAAGTTTTAGTTTTAAATAGTAAGCATTTTACAACAATAAATATACTTCCATATATGTTGATTTGATTTGTTTTTTACTGTTTTTCTAAGAACTAGGATATATGACCCCTGAACTCCAAGTTACTTAAATGCATGTATATGCCCAGTGGTTTGTTCAGAATAGCAGGAAGTCATAAAATTATTAGCAAACATGAATTTAAAATAGGAATTCAACATAAACAGATATAGCTACGCTGTGAACATCATGATTCTCTAAAAGAATATCTCTATAATATGCCCTCTCAATTATTCACGAAGAAAGTAATTCTTATTTCTATCTTTTCTTCCAGTATTTAGTCACAGTGGATGTTAATCTCTACTAACAGCAAATGATTTTAACAGTTAGCTTAAAATTACCTGGATCATTGTATAGTGTTCTATCCTAACAAGAATTACAGTGATGTATTATTTTGTACATTCTTGCATTTCCTCAAGCTATCATCAAAGGGAGAGTTATCATCATGGCTATTTCCTTAATAAAATATTCTTGTACAAAACACCACTAAAAGCTTCCACCTTATTTTAAGTTTACTGAATTATCTAAAATTAATTCAAACAACCTATGCCACATTAAATGTGCACCAATTCTTGCCATTTATATAGTAAAAGCTATCAAAACCTTAAGGTGCCTAGGGATAATTGTAGCATAGGTATTTTCTGATGGCTACTGTCACTTCATCTTTAGTTGCTTTGTCTGCTTGCATTCTAGGTCTGCTGTTAGTAAAGCAGCTGGTGCTTGTGAGAATGATGTGGAAATATCTATTCCTAAGAAATGGCAATAAATCCTGCTTTTCTTATGCACACAAGTAGTTCTGTTGACTGTATTCTCACATGACAAAAATAAAAAATATTTGATCCATTTACTATAGATTTATTCTTAATCAGTTCTATGCCTATATTTGGTTTGTCCATGATTTCCAAGGTAAATAAATTTCAGAATTAAGGCTCCAAGACATACTAGACTGCAAATGCAGTGTAAAATACTGATATATCTATAATACACTTCAAATGTTATGGAATGAAAAGAATTGGAAAATCCTCAGAAATGTAATCCCTAAAACTGAAAACAGGCTAAGATTAGGAAATGCCACATTGCTTGGTGTCCTTCGGGGCACAGACCATTTTCAAGAAATGGATTATTAAGGTACCATGTAAAAAAGTAATAATGAAAAAATTTCATTTCTTTCTCAAACATGATGTTAGAAAAACAAAACCCGCAAAGAATGAAACATAAGGTTTTCCCTATCAGTGAAGACAACACGTTCAACACTCCACATCCCAATTCATTCCAAACATTAGTAAGTCATATGCATCATAAATACTCAGCCTGAAAGACACAATGCCGGCCAATATACAAATAAATCACAAACAGGGAAAGGGACAACATAATTCAAGGAGTCTGCAGAATAAAAAGCCAATACATAAGGTGAATTAAATGTTCCAATATATTGCATCATTCCTCTCAAGTTTTCCAGATGGGGCAGGACATCACAGGTTTAAGCCTTTTTTGCTGATGCCCCTCCCCCCCCTCACTGTTCTAATGCCCCGGTTTGGGGAGACAAACAGTTTCCCCACTAGCATGTGGCACTACAGTCTAAGTTGCCTGTTTCAGTGCTCCCCTCAGCTACTTCATACACTCCTCCCAGCTCTGAGCTGGAGCATCTCCACTGTTACTTTGTATCTGGCTGCTCCCTGGCTCTCCAAGCTCCTTGTTAATATCAAGCAGCTCCCTGCTGCTGTTGTCAATTTCAAGCGGCTGCTATGGTCTGCTCTGCTGTTTCTCTCCAGCCCTGTTCCGGGCTGTGGCTTCAGGTGTTTTTAATCAAAAGCCTCCCCACCCATCACCCACCCAACATGCATGTTGCAGGGCTGCACAAGGTGCCAATGCAGCCTAGAAACATGCATGATAGGTGGATGGGTGGGGAGGCTCATATCTAAAAACAGCCTTCATGTCGGCCCCCTGCCTTTCACTTCAGCCCCTGTGCCTTCAGCTATTCTTTGGCTTGGACAGCCCTCTCTCACCAAACTGCTCCCAGCTCTACACCCCAAGTGACCTCGCTGACCGCCTCACTTGTCAGCAACTCTCCCTTTTCAGGTGTCTCCAAATTGCACCTGCACAGACTCTCCCAGCCATTCCCCACTGGGTTCTGTGGTCTGCCTCCCTCCTTCAACCCCACTGGCCTTTGTTCACACTTGGCCTTTATCCTGGGATCACCAATCACACTGTATGATTCACACAGGTGACCTGAGCAGCTCTCGTTAGTCCAGAACCTACTCTCCTTTTAACTCTGCTGGCTTTACCTGTGGCCTAGGTTTTTAAAGGGGCTGCACCCTGGTCTCCAGGTGCCATAGCACCGCCACTTCATACACTGAATGTACTGCATCAGAGTGTAAGTTTACATAAACCCATGCAAATTAGCATTGCCAATGTATGTAAATGGTGCCCCTCATTGTCCCTCTTTCTAAGTGTCGCTGTCCCTCTTTTCAGACTCCAGGGATTGAGATGTATGCATTGCATCTTAAAAGTTGAACTAAAAATTCCTCTGATGTGCAGTTTAGTGCATTGTGTGAGTGGAAAGCGAAATACAAGCTTTGAAATGTAACCACTTGAGAAGACCTGGTGACTAAACTTCAAAGAAAACCTTCCCACAGTCTGGCCACAGCACTCCAAGAACTCACGCCTTACAAAATACTCATGTCAAGCTATATTAAAAATTCTATATCCTTCTGTAAACCATTATCCAAAATACTAAACGTTCAAAGCGACACTAGTAAACTAGTGTACATATTATCAATTTTTCAACTTCAGTGGGTCACTTTTCTCTTTCTTTACAGGTTTTAGTTAGCCATCCCAGCTAACCATTTAAAATCACGCCATTAGTTAATTAAGTTTAAAAATGCAATTAAATTACACATTTTAAAATGTATATATAAAAAACCTTTGCTCCTGAACAGAGCAACAGGTTCTAATGCATAATATCTATCTGTGACCGACTTACATGCCTTTGAACATGGTTCAATATTGTAATATGAACATGGTTCATATTGTAATATGAATTGCAGCTGGTGAGGATGATGTGAGCAAACATTTACCTGTGATTCTTGGATCTTTTAATAATTAAGATTCTACCATACAGGTCTTCCAGAGTTGAGTATACCAACAACTTTCCCATTAGCATACATAATGGGAAGGTGTTCATTTAGCAACAATGGCTGACTGTAAAGTGCCAGCGTGCTGAATGTATGACAACCCATAGTCTGACTTACCCCATTTAAAGGATAGGTTTTCCATCCTAGTTCTCCAAGTGCAGCTGTAGTATCAAGCAACACAACTGGAAAACAAAATATATTCAGCGTTATTTATTTGTTTTAGACATAAGAATAAAAATAATTACAATGACATCCCAATTAAGCTGAAAGTTCTGCTTCCCATCACATTGGTGCAGCCCCATTAAAACTAATGGGGAGTCTTGGGTGAAAAATAACAGTAAAATCAGGCTTATGTTTAGAGTTAGATACCTTAGATGATATGATTAGTTATATAAAATTTACACTATTTCTATAGATTTTAAACTGAAATAAGAATGGTGATGTAGTGATGTTCAGACAGTGGGCTTGATCCCAAATCTCGCACACCAGGCAAACATTGCATGCACATCTCATGTGCAGCCTTCATGCAGACCACAAGCACACCCATGCAATCAGGACTATGGCCCACGTGCAAGCCACATGAGTGCAGGCTGCACATGCAGGGGTTTAAGATCAAGCCCACTATCATTAGAGAATAACCTGGATAAAAACACATGTTTTCCACTTGTTATGTTGGAAAAGTCTGAATTTTAAACCCTTTCCCGGATTCAACGTTTGCAATTTTACAAATGAAGACGAAACAGACCTTATAAAGAATTTCCACATTCAAAAATGTAAAAATACTAAGCCGAACACTGAAATGACATATAATATATCCATATACTATATTTACTAGGGCTGGAATGAACTCTTTGGAAAACTTTGGAATTTACCAAATATTAAGGTATTCGGTTCAGAAAGGCCAAATTCTGAAGTTCCAAGAACCAAGGCCGTTTTCTGGAAATTTTTGGAAAACTTCAGAAATTTTGGAAACTGCTGCGCACATGTGGGACTGATGGACAGTTGAGCTTCTTCTGGAAATGAAACTTAGTGCCATATTTGGTAGGATCCCGAACAAATGACACACATTATGATTATAATTGCAATTAATGTTTCAATTCCGCATTGAAATGGTTTTGCTTACTTTTATGAAAAAAATAAATACAAAACAAGGGACAAAAAAGGAATAGCAAACAACTGAAAAGAAAACCAAACAAGCTACTCACTAAACCTAGTTAAAATTCATATAGATTATAGATATATTTAATCTCAGTAAAAATATAAAAACAAATAATAAATATATCTTATAAAACAGTATATCATACACTACCACATACAATAACCCAATGCATTTTGGGAGATATAACAGCCTTCTTCAGGGGTATAATTGGTAGTTGTGCTCTATCAATGTATCTATTAATCTTATCCATATCCAAACTTCTGTCATAAAAAAATCATAAATCCATGGAAGAATGTCCTGTGAGAGAAAACAGTGTGGCTGATCCCAAGCCCCGTGGATCCTGCGCACAGTTGCAGGCACATTGTACTTAGAGGGATCCCTGGGTCTTGGGACAGGCTCCAATGAGCCTACAATTCCCTGGTCCTCAGAGGAGCAGGTTCATAGCAGTTACGTAGGGTATTTATAGACGTGACGGGCAGTTTGGCCCACCACGCTGAATCCTGGACCGGGATCTTTCCCACATCTCGGTCCATGATGAGGTCGGCCACCCATCAGATGTGCTGGTGTCAGTGGGAAGGGGGAAAAGGGGTGGGCCAGCCTCCCAGGGAGTCTTGATGACACGCACCCACACTCTCGCTCCTATGCTCCACCCCCCGTGTGCAGGGGAAGTAAGCCCGTCAGGATAGTATTGTGGCCCGATATGTCTCAAAAAGATGGGGCACTTATCATCATTGGGTGTGGGGTACAAAACTAGGGCTGGGCCGAGGTTGCCCGCTACAGGCAGCCGCCCCACACTCACTCCAGGAAGGGTTATGGGTAAGGAACTTAGTGAGGGCAAGTGTGGAGGGAACAGATAGGGCCCAGCTGATAAGGGGAAAAGGGGGAGGGGAGACTCGCACATCGGGGAGAGGGGAATGCAACCCAGGGATAGGGGAAGGCAGGGCTCACACGCAGCACCCACTCTCTCAGTCACACACAGACTCACCCAACTGTAGCAAGGAAAGAACCAGGGATGGATAACACAGTCAATTTCACCCAACCACACCACCCACGTTGCACAAGCACCCTCTCACACTTTCCAGATCCAAAACAAACAATCACTTAGCTTCTGTAGCGGCCAGTTTCAAACTCCAATTACCGGCAGCGGGAATTCCTCCCCTGCCGGTTTAAGAAGCGCCAGACACGCCCCCCCCCCCCCCACTGAGGGGAAAGCTCTGAGCCAGAAGTGGCGTCGGCGGGGGCCACAGGCATCCCCGCAGCCCCCCTCCCCCACCCCCCAATCCTAACAGCTGGCCTCATCACTGAAGGGAATCAGGGAGGGGACGGGGTTGTGTGGCATGACATGCAGCCACACGGCCTTACCTCCCCCTCCACTCTCACAGTCGCCCGCTCTTCAGGAAATGGGCGAGCGCAGCGACCAATGAGGCCGCTGCGCCCGATCACTACCCATGGTCCCGAACCACAATGAGGAACGGGTCAAGGTAACAAACATTACTTTTGACCCTTTCCTGATCATGGTGAAACTAACCAAGATTGAACTGTGGTCAATGTTGAACCCTGCCAGGAATTCACCATGGTGAACATCTGGCAGGGCTCAAACAGATGTGCTGACAATCACAGCCACCCCACCAAATCCACTGTGGTTCAGTGGGATGAACTGTGATCACATAATATCTGAAAATACCCATAGATTTCAGAACAGTTACATACAGTATCTAGAAGCTGTTCTTCTGAGGACCAGGGAATTGTAAGCTCATTGGGTAATTTCAGACGTGCTGGGCCCAGAGGCCCGCCACGCTGAACTGTGCACCAGGATCCGTTTCGGATCCAGGTCAGGAATCAGTCCAGCTGTCCTTTAGACATGCCGGCCTGATTCCTACCGGGAATCGGGGAGGGAGCGTGGCTGCGCGGCATGACGTGCGCCGCACAGCCCTTCCCCCCCATGCTCCCCCAGCCGCCCGTCTTCCAGAAGACGGGCGGGCACAACAGTAATTTGGCTGTTGCGCGTGATTCCGTCCCGTGGTTGGGACCACGATCCGGGATGGGCCAAACATAACGTTTGGCCATTCCGGATCGTGGCCAATCTAACTACGATTCTGGACCTCCGTGCGGCCAGAGGTCCAGAACCATGGTCATTTTGATCCCCACCAGTGGTTCACTGTGGTGAACTTCTGGTGCGGAGCAAACAGACGTTACAGGAAAAACGGCCACTACAGGGAATTAACTGTGGTTGACTCTGGTCTCGTTTCATCTGAAATTACCCAATGTTTTGCCTCCCAGGACTTTCCTCCCCATGGATTTATGATTGTTTTATGACAGAAGTTTTACTTCATTTCCATTTGGATATTTCTGAGATCCCAGCCCTACCTGGGCCATGCAGGGGGCAGGACAGCTCTTAGGCCATGGGTACATGTGTCCAGTGCCCCGAAACAGGTCGGGTCAGGGAGCTGGCACACCAGTCACACTCTGTTTTTACCCTCTGTGTTGTCTTCTCCCTTGTCTCCCCTCACTTGTGTCTCCTAGACTGTAAGCTACTTGGGGCAGGAAATTGTCTCTTATTAATAAATGTTCAGTGAGAGGTATATTGCTGGAGCTATATAAATATGTAATAACAACAGCAACAACCAAAGGGTAATTTTGCCCCATAAGTGTAATGTCTACAAAAGTTAATTGGGCTCTAAACCACCTATTGTTTTTCCTAATTAAAGAAGCTAAAATTTCTGAAATTCACATCTTTCTGGTATAAAGGCAGAGATCAGTTGAGTGTGTACAATACAAGTCAAATACTGCCCTATTCCTTTAATGAACAGTTCCTCTCCCATCCCCACTCAACCACCAGGAAACTGCTCTAGTTAATGGTCTGGAGCAAAAGCTATGGTCCATGCATTAAATGTGAAGCTAGGGACATTGGCTCCATATAATTTGAGAGATAACAATGTACTTTTCTTGGCAAACTCCTCAACCCAAACCTCTATCATCCTCTGCACCATTCAAAGTGGATGCTCTGTGTGGATTCTGCCACTAATGCTTACTGCGTGGATGGTTGCCCCCAATAAGGGCTTATGCGGGACAATGGTCCTTATGCGCCATCCTAAACCTCAGTATGAATAGAACCCAATTTTCATAAATGTTTCCTCTTCGGTGTCGCAAATACACTTTAAACCAATTTCACTACAGCTGGAATGCTCAAACTTGAGCAATTAAATAAATTATCTGCCATTGGCATGTAATACCAGTAAGCTAAGAAAGAGCTCTCCTAATATTGCTGTTTTTGCATTTCATTTTGTAAAATGCTAACTAGCATCTTGAGAATTATCTTTATACATTCCTAGGGACCCAAAAAAACATCAAAGGACTTTAAAAATGTACGTGCTATGCAGAAATCTTTGGCAATATTTGCACTTAAATCTTTCTGAGATCACAGTTACAATATTCACCTAGCTAAATTTAGTATTATTAACTATAATTTTTACCACCATGTAAATTGTTCTGCTGGAAGAAAACAGTACACAGTATGCATTCAGAAGTCCAAAATTACTGCCTGCATTCCTAAACATCTAATTCATAAGAATAACAAAAAGAATTGAAGAAGAAAAAAACATACTAGCACTGAAAGGAGATGGACAGCCTCTTAAGGCTTGAAAATGCAGATGCAGACTTTATATTTTCCTGGCTGGGAGAAGAAAGAATTGGGAAAGAGGGAAGAGAGTGCAATCTTGTTGGGCCTATCAATGGAGTTAGTCACAGTTCCTCAAGCCCCCTGTCCCTCTCAGGTATTTAGTGTCAATGGTGTTAACTAACGTGATGGCGCTGCCGTCATCCTGCCCAGGGGTAGGGAAGGGCTACCCTGGCCGGGTCAGCTCCAGAAGTGGAAGCACACATCCCCATGGTCTGACCCAGCTGGCAAGGGGGTGGGTGGGAGTGACATGCAGCTGGCTGGCTCCACCCCCACGCTGCAGCCAGCACCCCTCCCTCACCATAACAGGCACCCATGGCTGGTTGCCATGGAGACCCTCGCCACTGGGCAGGCCAGGTATGAGAACAGATGCGTCCACTTAGTTCAGCCCACTCTGGCCCACCTGGGTGGGTTGTGGGGCTAGACCATGGGCCCATGTTTCTGGCCCGGTCACCAACCCCATTTGTTCAATTGGGGTTTGAACAAATGCGTGGGATCAGTGCTGGCCCAGAGCAAGCCTAACCAGAACCCTGTCACGTTTGTTAACGCCCAATGTTTCAAAGATGTAAGTTAGTGCTGAAACTCAGTCTTCAGTTTTCTCTGGAAAACCCCAAGTTTCACAATACTCGACTCAGTTATCTGAGTTCTGAAGTTTTGAGGAATGGCCCCTGAAACATCAGTACGTGGAAAGTCTTTAGTCGAGTATAGAAAAGGGGGCCAGAGGCCAGCCCTAGGTCCTGCTCCCCCTTCCCTGGCCCCCGCTGGCTAGGGAGAGAATAAGCCAGTTGGGGCCAGGGAAGGGGGCAGCAGGTTCATAGTGGGGGCTCAGGGTGGGGGTCTAAGGGGGTTGAGGCCAACTGGGGGCTTAGGGTTAGAGTACTCACCCTCTGGAGGGGCTCCAGTGATGTGTGGCTTCCTCTGAACTGCATACGTTTGGGGGAGAAAAAAAAAGTTGGGCATGCTCAGAAAGGCCAAATGACCCTTCTAAACATGCTCAAACCTTCCCAAGATGGTACTGGCAGCATCACCACGCTGTGGGCACCATCTTGGAAAGGTCTGAGTCCTTCTGAGCATGCCCAGCTTTTTTCTTTTCAAACTTACCCGATCTGGAGCAAGCCACGTGTCACTGGAGCCCCTCTGGAGGGTGAATACTCTTATCCCTCAGCCCCTACTAGGCCTACACTCACTCTTTACCAGTCCATTCCCTTGCTGCCCCCCACCTCTAACTCCTTCTATTTATTTATTTATTTATTTACTTACTTATGTATTTATTTATTTTCTCACACATCTTGAGGTGGCTAACAACATCTAAAAATAAGCATAAAACAATAAAACCAATACATTAAAATAACCCAGGAACAAAAGTTCCAAACCCAATCCCCCACCCAATCACCCGTCTCCCTCACCAAAGGCCTGGCGAAACAGCCAGGTCTTACACTGTCTACAGAAAGAGGGGAGGTCCACAGATAGGCAGACCTCCAATGGGAAGGAGTTCCACAGCTGTGGTGCAGCCATTAAGGACACCCTCCTCAGAGTCGACAGCAGGGAAACCCAGGGGACCTCAAGGAGGATGGCCCCGGACGACTGTGAGGGTTGATCCAGGACCTGGAAGGTGAGGCAGTCCTGCAGATAAGTGGGGCCCAGGCCATTCAGGGCTTTAAAAGTCAAAACTAACACCATGAATTGGGCCCAGAAGACTATTGGCAGCCAGTGCAGAGACCAGAGCACTGGTGTAATGTGCTCATGACGACTCGTCCCCCTAAGGAGACTGTCGCATTTGTGCCTCAGTTTTCTCAAAGGGAAAATGTGCTTAGTGGTCCAGGCCTGACATGATCTGGTCTGGATATAGGGCGCTCTTTTCCAATATGTGGAAACTCAGTTTACACTATGCTAATAAGCCAGCCAGCTCAACAAAATATTGAAAAGACAATTCATTTATAAATGAAGCTATGAGACTTAAGAATATTATAAAAATATGAAGCAATAATTTACTTAAGTTCAAATAAAGACATAGTACAAAAGAGAAACTGTGTCTGTTAAAAACACATGGTTTGAGAAGACATTTCTGTTCAAAGAACAGCTCTGTTACAAATTCAAAGATCTTAACATCTATAAGATATAACATATGCTCTAAGTAGTAGTGCTATGGTTGACTCAATGCATCATAAAGAATATACATTCATATTACCCAGTCCTTTGTCCCATACTGCCATATGGATATGAGAAACGCTCCAAGGAAGGAACTGTTTCTGAAAAATCCAACTTTTCTCTCTCCCTTTATGGAGAAAAAGTGCTTAGAAGACAGTTTGGATGACATCAGGTCAAAACAGCTGACAGGGAGGGTTTTCTCAGAGTACATAGTAAGAAGCCTGTTAATACATACTAAACAGGTAGTTATCATCTAACATAGGATTAACAATGAGTAAACTCCAAACAAACAAGGCCTCTTCACGTTTCTTGACTCTAGTCAACAGTGAATGTTGATTTCGTTAAGAGACAGACTGGCAAATTACATCTCCTTTTCCAGTATACAGGCTGATTACATCTCCTA
Source organism: Sphenodon punctatus (assembly GCA_003113815.1). Classification (NCBI taxonomy): domain Eukaryota; kingdom Metazoa; phylum Chordata; class Lepidosauria; order Sphenodontia; family Sphenodontidae; genus Sphenodon; species Sphenodon punctatus. The sequence continues at coordinate 189,580 of QEPC01015114.1, read as the reverse complement.
TTCCAGTATCTGGTCAAGAATTCAGTAGAAATGTCACTATAGGATAGCTCTTTAGGAATTCATCATTCAGAGAGGCCAATTCTGATTTCCAATATATTGAAACACAGATGGTCAAAAAATATATGCCTATATACAGGATACATGACAAGGCAATTCACCACATTCTGAACCAGCTGCAGTCTCCAGACCATCACCAAGGGTAGCCCCACATAGGGTGTGTTACAGTAATCCAATCTTGATGTAATAAAAGCATGGATGATAGTGACAAGGTCCGTGTCTCAGACATACGGCCGAAGCTGTCACACCAGATGTAATTGGTAAAATGAGCCCTTTGCCACAGCTGCCATCTGGACATCCAGACAGAGCTGCAGGCCTAGGAGCACCCCAGACTATGGACCTGTGACACCAGAGGAAGATGGATCTCATCTATGATGGGGGACATCACTCCCCCAGCTTTTCCCACAACCATCACCTCTGTCTTGTCGGGATTCAGCTTCAGGCAGCTCGCCTCACCCAGTCCCCCACAGCTGAAAAACACTGGGTAAGCACCGAGAATGCCGAGCCTGGATATTATTTATTTATTTATTTTATTACACTTATATGCTGCCCACTCATGCCAATGGCATCTTAGGGTGGCTTCCAACAAATATAAAAACAATCTAAAACAACATAAAACCACATTCAAATCTAAAAAATTCCAATATTATTGTTTAACAAATTTAAAACACCCCCCATACAGTAATTTAACCCAGCCTCCCCTTCCCACCTCTGAAGGCCTGGGAGAACAGCCATGTCTTACATGGCCAACAGATGGATGGAAGGCCAACAGACTCGGGGCCAGTCATGCTTCCTCTGGGAGTGAGTTCCATAGCCGTGGCCCAGCCACCGAGAACGCCCTCTCCATTGTAGCGCCCTGCTTTACGCGGGGGACCTCCAGGAAGGTGCCCCCGGTGGACCGAAGGGACCATCCTGAGTCGTGGAGGGCGAGGCAGTCCCTGAGATATCCAGGTTCAAGAACGTACAGCGTCTTATAGTTAAAAGTCAGCACCTTGAATCTGGCTTGGTATGTTACAGGCAGCCAGTGCAGTGCACGGAGCACTGGTGTTATGTGCTCTCGTCAGGCCGTCCCTGTTAAGAGACGGGTCACCGCATTCTGCACTAACTGCAACCTCCAGGTCAGCATCAAGGGAAGCCCCACGTAGAGTGCGTTACAGTAGTCCAGCCTCGAGGTGATGAAGGCATGGATCAAGGTGGCCAGGTCGGTTCTGGAGATGTATGGGCGCAGCCTCCGTACCAGATACAGCTGGCGGAAAGCCACCTTCGCCACCACATTCACCTGCTGATCTAGGCGGATATGATGAAAAACAGAGGCCTCTGGTCCCCTCCTCAACCCCCAAACCCCCATCCTCAGAATTTCCAAGTATTCTCAGAGGGTCTGAGTTCTGAGTTCCAATGTCCGAGTCCTCAGAAAAAAATCTGAGTGACAGCTGAGCACTCAGTCCCAATACTCAGAACCTCAAAAATCCTCACAAGTACTCAAGCACCAGTTCAGTGCAGTCCTAAAGTAAGCATGCTCTTTGGGCCATAAATACTTGCTAAAGACAGGATAAATCCTTATTAAGCACCATCATGAGCTTCAAGTCCACTTCAAGTCTACCTCACAGTTTCAAGTCTAATTCTGGGGCGATATGGCCAGCTGTACCAGCTAAGAAGGATAGCACCGATCCCTAGCTTGGAGTACTGGCCAACCATCCCTTGCGTCTGATTGGTTAAGATGTGGGCAGTGGTGTCTGCCTGGGAATTGGTATTAATGCTGGACCTGGTAAAGTTAAGGGGATTCACAATTGGTTTACTATTCCTCCCTACCTTTTCCAGACTGAAGGTAATAAAGAGTTGTGGCTGTTTTAACCCAAATATATTGTCTGTTGCCTTCTTTCACGCTGCGGGGACAAAGGACTGTTAGTAGATATTAAAATACTACCCTGAATTCCTGTCAAAATATAGGTCTTGTTGTTCTAAGTGATGGACAATCACATATAAAAGATATGGTCACATACTCTGATGAGTTAAAAACACTGCTGATGGAGGAGACAATCAAAATATATATCAATCAAGTATTTTTTATATATATATATTTTTAAAAAAATTATTAAATTCAAAAAGATTACAAAAAGGGACAACAAATGTCCCTAATTTCTATTTAACACTTATACAGCCTAAAGAACATTAATTCAAACACATCCAAAGTGGCCACTTATTTATTTATTATTAATTTATTAATTATTAATTATTAATTATTAATTATTATTATTAGTAGTAGTAGTAGTATAGCGCCAGCTGTGTACCTGGCGCTTTACAGAACAATGAGATAGACACGGTCCCTGCCTACGGCTTACAATCTAATGGAATCGGAGGGGGAAGACAAAGAGAGGGGACATAGGGAGAGAGAAGGGATAAAAACATTCAAGCGGATGCGAAGTCTCAGGTGCGCATGCACAGTTCTTAAATACAGCATCCCACTTTGTTACAGATGTAGAGGAAGTAAATAAGACACAATACTTTGAGACTGTTTTCTCCCCTGTAGAGTTGCCAGTGCAGCCGACCATTTCATGGAAAAGTCAATGATACTGCCTTTAAGCTCTGCAAGCATTTTTTCCATAGTAGCATTGTGCCAAAACTGCGCAGTCCATTCATCTATAACTGAATCCAAACTGCCTCCCCAGTTTTTACCAAAACATAACATCCTGCAACAATACATTCTCTACATATGTCTCTATATTATTCCATAAGGGGAAGTTCAGGAAATAATCCAAAGAACTCTAATTCCAGTCTAAAAGGCAAAATACAATTCACCACTTCTCTCATACATTGCCATATCCACCACCAAAACTCCTTCACGTACGTACATTCCCAGCAATGATGTAACAATGTACCCACCTCCACACAACCCCTCCAACAGAGGCCAGATTTATCCTTTCCAAAATGCTTCTCTCTATTGGGGGTATTATAGTATCTAAAAATATCTTCAGTAATGTATCTTGAGTAGCCAAAGATTGGAACCCTTTAAAAATGTAATTTTGTACACTTGTAATTTGGTGTTTTCCCAATTTGATATTAAACACTTTCCCTCATTTAGTAATGGGACTTATATCAACTTTTAATTACACCTCTTGTAAAGCCTTATAAATTTTACTAAGAGAACCCTTGTCTATGCGATGTTCTAACAATACCTTTTATATTCCAAATGGCTTTCTTTGAAAATGTAGGACATATCTCCTTTGTGTAAAATATCTATTCATCTGACTATACTGCAAAAAATCTATTTTTGATATGGCAAATCTTTCCATTTGCTGCATATTAATAAAACGTACAGGAGAAAAAAGTTGTTCTGGTTTTATTATACCATGAGTTTTCAATATTTTCTTCAGGGACAGTGCAATTTTTAATTTTTTTAAAAGCCACCTTATCTATAGACGAATAGGAGGAAGTAATAAAGGGGAGTTTTAACTGTTAAAGGGGAGCTTTAACAATTTAAAAGATTGCACCATGTATTGCATACTGTTCCTGCAAGTGGGTGCTTATTCCAGATCAATCTGACTAGTTTCACTTCATCTAACATCACTTCAACAAAAGAATCCACCTCCAATTTTTTCTTTTCAATATCAATCCATGATACGTGCTGTGGATTACTTAGCCATTTGTTTACTTCTACAAGCTGGGCTGCCTTATAATATAATGTTCAATTGGGAATACCCAGGCCTCCCTTTTCCCTCGGCCTATTCATAATGTATTTTACAATTCTTGGCGTTTTCTGCTTCAAATCAAATTTTTAAGAGTTTTATCCATTTGTCTAAAATAGGATTGAGGAATGTTTACTGGTAAGGCACTCATTTTATATATATATATTTTGCAGTGCAATCATTCTAAATAAATTACTCCTGCCTAACCAAGAACATGTAAGATTCTACCAAATTTGTGCATCTTGCGTGATCTGATCCAGAAGAGCTGGATGATTATGCTTAAAGAGATTTTTAGATTTTTTTGCTAAATTAACACCCAAGTATTTGAAGCCTTTATCACTGATAGTAAAACGAACTATTTTCGCTATCTGTTCATAACGCTTCTTATATGGAGCATAGACCAGGGCCAAAGATTTTTCAAGATCTTATACCCTAATACTAACCAAATTCTTTAATCAAATCTAAGAGAGGAGGGATTGTCTTTTCAGGGTTGTCTACAAATATTTATTTTATTTTATTTATTTATTTCCATACATTTATGAGTCGCCCCATATGCCTACGGCATCCCGGGGCAACGTATGCTAAAAATTCATAAAAACAATTTTCTTTTTAAAACATCAACAATTTAAAACATCATTGGGATAGGAATTTTTTAAAAAAAATAAGGGCAAGGAAAGTAAAAACCCTATCCAACCCTCCCCAAAGGCCTGAGTGAACAGCCAGGTTTTACAAGCCCGCCAAAATGTTAGGAGGCTTGGGGCCAGGCGAGCTTCCTCCAGGAGGGAATTCCAAAGACGCAGCCCAGCTATCGAGAATGCCCTCTCCGTCGTGGCCCCCCGCTTAACACGTGGGACCTCCAGGAAGGCACCCCCGGCAGACCGAAGGAGCCGCTCTGGGATGCAGAGGGCAAGGCGGTCCCTGAGGTATGAGGGGCAGAGACCGTGAAGGGCCTTATAGATCATTACCAATACCTTGAACCTGGCTCGGCACGCTATTGGCAGCCAGTGCAGAGTCCGGAGCACAGGTGTTATATGCTCCCAACGACCCGTCTGCATCAGGAGACAGGCTTCTGCATTCTGCAGCAGCTGCAGCCTCCGAACCAGGAACAAGGGCAGCCCCATGTAGAGCACATTGCAGTAGTCCAACCTCAAGGTGACAAAGGCATGGACGAGGGAGACCAGGTCCGGCCTGGAGATGTATGGGTGCAGCCTCCGCACCAGATACACCTGGCGGATGGCAGCCTTTCCCACCACCTCCACCTGTCAATCCAGGCGGAGGCCCGGATCCAACACCACCCCCAGACGCCGAACCTGATGAGCTATAGAAGGGCGAACCCCCCCAATCAGGGGGGCCAACACCTCCCTCGCCCTCCCCACCACCATCACCTCCATCTTATCGGGGTTGAGCTTCAGTCTTCTCTGCCACATCCACTCCGCCACGGCCTCCAAACACTGGTACAGCAATGAGACAGCAGGGTCTGGGTCAGCTGAAAAAGAGAGGTACAGCTGAGTATCATCAGCATATTGGTGACATCGCACCCCGAACCCTCTCACGACCTCCCGCAGGGACTGCATATACACATTAAATAATAGTGGAGTCAGAATAGAACCCTGAGGAATGCCGCAGGACAAGGCGCGGGGGCAAGATGTTTCTGCTCCCAACATTACCCGCTGGCTTCTCCCCAAGTGGAATGAGCGGAACCATTCAAGAACAGTCTCAACCAGACCCCCCAAGTCACGCAGCCGTCTTAACATCAGCCCATGGTCCACAGTGTCAAAAGCGGCCGAAAGATCTAGCTGGACAAGAAATGTAGAACGTCCTGCATCCATCTCCTGGCGGAGATCATCGACCAAGGCCACCAACGCTGTCTCAGAGCCATAGCTGGGATGGAACCCAGATTGAAAAGGGTCTAGGAAATCTATGCTATCCAGATGCGCCTGGAGCTGGATCGCCACCACCCGCTCAATAACCTTCCCTAAAAAGGGAAGGTTAGAGACAGGTCGGTAGCTGGCGAGTGCGTCCACATCCAGTGATGGTTTCTTCAGTAGGGGGCGCACCACAGCCTCCTTGAGGCTGGGCGACACCCTCCCCTGTGCAGGGACGCGCTAACCACTCTCGCCAGCACTGTCCCCAATGTCTCCCTGGAGGCTTTCGCCAACCAGGACGGGCAAGGATCAAGTTCGCACCTGGTGGCTCGCACAAACCCCAGGACATCCACCACATCGGCTGGTGTCACTTCCTGAAACTCCCCCCACAAAGTTGGACCAGATGGGGCCTCTGTCACCTCGCACTCTCCATCTACTGTCCCCAATCCAGCGTCGAAGTCACTCTGAATCCGAGCGATCTTGTCCATGAAGTAGGTGACAAACTCCTCACAGCGGGCCTGGGACAAGTCCCCATCCAGGCGGAGGGAGGCCGGACTGACCAACCCACGCACCACCCGAAACAACTCCGCCAGACGTGACTTCGCAGACGCTATGAGGGCAGCAAAGAACTCCATCTTTGCTGCCCTCACAGCCTCAACATAGGACCACAAATGGGCCCTATGGAGAAGTCGGTCGGAGTCAGAGCAAGTCTGACGCCAACGTTGCTCTAGCTTCCTGCCTACTTGCTTCATACACCGCAGCCCCTCAGTGAACCAAGGGGCCCTGCGGTGACAAAACAGAGGCAGAGTGTGCCTTGGAGCCACTCTGTCAATGGCCTCCCCCAGCAAGCTGCTCCAATGCTGGACTAGCTCATCGACAGAATGACCATCCAGGTCCAAGATTAATTCCCTCAGGACCTCCTGGAACTACTGAGGTTCCATCAGCCTCCGAGGGCGGACCAACCTAACTGGTCCATTCCCCTTCTGGAGGTGGTGCACTGAGAGACTGGCCAGGAGGAGACAATCGTCCATCCATGACAAGGGCATAGCCCTAACCTTCCCCACTACCGGACCACCTGCCTCAAGGCCAGAGCTGAAGATCAGGTTGAGGGCATGCCCCCCCACGTGGGTCAGGCAGATGATAGGGCATCATCTGCATTAAGTGCAATCTTGTGCTCAAGGTTGCCTATTTTGATACCATGAATTTGTGATGTCTGCCTTATGGCACAGGCTAAAACCTCGAGCACAAGATTGAATAGCAGAGGGGACAATGGACATCCTTGTCTGGTTCCTCTTTCTAATCTAAAGAATGAGGTCTCACTTCCATTGATTAACTATGTGGACTCTGGTTTCGCATATATGCTCCTGATCCAGTTAAGAAAATTGCCCTGAAAACCCATTATTCCTAAGGTTTTAAAAAGGCAAACTGTCTCCACACAATCAAAGACCTTCTCTGCATCGGCAGAGCTAACCATAGCCACCATTTTCTTTTGTTGAATATTTTGTATTAAATGTATAGCCTTCCTTATATTATCTGCTCCATGTCTTTTTGGAAGGAAGCCTGCCTAATCAGGATGAATAAGATCTTGAATTATATCCCGAAATCTAGAAGTCAGTACCTTAACAAACATTTTAAAATTAATGTTTAAGAGGGATATGGGGTGATAACTTGCTTGCAATTCTGGTCTGTGCCCTGGTTTTAGAATTAATGAAATTTGCGCCTGGTAAAAAGCATTAGGCATACCATTATTCCCCAAGATGTCATTATTCCCCAAGGCTCTCCTTCTCCCCCTCAGGTATTTACACCAGGGCTGGAGCCCTTGGGCACCAGCCGAAGGGTGACACCAAAGGGTGTCAGCCGTTGCTGGGGCCATTGGCGGGAGTGTGGCAGATGTAGCCACGTTTGTTGCCTTCTGTTGCTTTGGCAGCCCCTTCGACTGGGAGGACGTTGGTGCTGGAGCTGGGAGGGCTCCGAAGATCTGTGGAGGGCCTTGGGGTGTCTGCTGACGTAACTTCTGAGAAACTGAAAACAGTAGGACTGTGCAACAAGGAGGGACCAAAGGCAGCCGGTGGACCGGCTTCACCACAAGGGGAAAAAATTTCTTTCTCCCCCCCCCAACAACAGACCTGACGGCAGGCAGTGGCAGCGGCAGGGGTGAGAGCAGCAGGGCCAGGCCAGGCCCCACTAGGACTGTGAGTAGCCGGCCCCTGGTTCCATCTCCCTCTCCCCTGGTTTGAGGAGGAGGCGAGGTCAGCGCTCCAGCGGGGACTTCTGGCCCATTAGGGCCGCACCCAAGGGTTCTTGGCGGGGTCAGGGGCGGTGGGGGGGTAATGTTGGTGGGGTGGATAATGAAGATATGGGGGAGGGGAATGTGTTTGGTAGACAGGGGAGGATGGGGAGCGGGGAGGGGTTGGGAGGAATTGATGTGGCTGGGGAAGGTATGGGGGTTGGGTTTTTGGGTACCCCTCGGTGGCAGAAAGGGGCTGGGGATGTGTGGGTAGGGGGTGGGCGGTGGGATTGGGATAGAGGAGGTAGGGCGACCCCCCCCTCGGTGTGAGGGAGGGGATGAGTCCAAGGGGGTGATATTTGGCCCTCCAGTGGCAGGGGAGGGCCAGGCGTGGGGAGGTGGGGGGAAGGGGAAGCAGGCTCTGCCGCCCGGTGAAACAGGGGGGCACCACCTGAGGGATAGGGTGGGTGGAATCCTTATGAAAGAGGGAGTCTCAGGGAGGGGGGGGAGTGGGGGGGGGAGATGGATCTCCCTTGCAGTCTAGGGAGGACAGCCAGGGAGGGGAGCTGGGGGGTAGGCGCAGCTATTGGAATCATGATGGGCCAGGGGAGATATGGTCTCAGGGGGATGAGAGTGGGAGTGGTGAGACAGGACAGATGCCTAGTGCATGTCCCGCTTACCCCTCCCTCAGCAGATAAGCAAGTGGATCCTGGTCAGGGGGTTCACAACCCAATTTTGGTGCTGTTAAACGCGAGGTCGGTAGCAAATAAGGCAACAACAGTCCAGGAGGTGATCCTGGACTGTGCCGCTGATCTCGCGTGTATCATGGAAACTTGGCTGGATAATGAATCGGGGCCTATCCTGACTGATCTTGTTCTGGCTGGGTATTCTGTGCAGCATCAGCCGCAGTTTGAGAAACGAGGGGGTAGGGGTTGTGTAACTATGATTTTTAAGGAGGGGTGGTCTGTGAGGAGGTATTCAGTGCGAACCATAGCAGACATTGAAGGTCTCCATCTTGCGTTTGATCTGGCGGGGGACAGTTGGGGAGTGCTGCTGGTATACCATGCACCTACCAGTACGGCGGCCTCCCTGCATACTCTGGCAGAGGCAGTGTTGGAAGTGGTGTTGCAGTCCTCCAGAACAATAGTCCTGGGGGACCTCAACATTCATGCCGACGCGGTGCTCTGGGGAGCCGAGCATGAGTTCATGACTGCCATGGCAACCATGGACCTGTCCCAGAGGGTCAACGGCCCAACACATCTTGGAAGACATACCTTGGACCACATGTTCTACACTGACTTTGAGGTGGGTGCTCCGTCAGTGGATGAAATATCAACTGTGCCCTTGTCATGGATGGATCATTACCGCCTAGAGACCTCCCTTCAAGCACGTCTGCCCCCAGCAGGGTGCGAGACCTATTAGGATGGTCCGCCCCTAGAGGCTGATGGACCCAGTGCGTTTCTAGGCGCTCTGGGGGAGTTACCCTCTGACCTCGACGACCGTCTCATCGATGATCTCATCAAGCTATGGAATACCTTGCTGGCGGAGGCCATCGATCAAGTGGCTCCCCGGCGTCCATTACTCAGGCAGCAGCCCCGCAGACCTCCTTGGTTCTCTGAGGAACTGAGGGTCCTGAAGCAAGAGGGGCGACAGTGGTGTCAATCTCGCGCTGAAGCTGACAGATTGCGACATAGAGCTAATTTACGAGCCTATGCCGTGGCTATTTGGATAGCAAAGAGGGAGTTCTTTGCTGCCCTCATAGCAGCTGCAAAATCCCATGCAGCGGAGCTGTTCTGGGTGGTGATGGCTGGTCAGTTTGGCCTCCCTCAACCAGGTGTTTAAGTCATCTTCTGCCCGCTGTGACCTTTTTGCGGATTATTTTGCAGATAAAATCTCTCGTATTCACCAAGACCTTGATGCCGCACTTAATGCAGTGGAGGAGGTAGAGGGTGTAGAAGCTCCAGCGTATCCGAATTTGTGGGAATGCTTTCAGTCGGTGACGCTCGCTGACATGGTGGGGGTGCTTGGGGCGGTTCGAGCCACCTCTTGCAAATTAGATCCGTGCCCGTCCTGGCTGTTTAAGAGCTGCCGGTAAACATTGGGGCCAGTGCTGACCAGGGTGGTCAATGCCTCCCTGCGGGAGGGCAGAGTGCCGAGCTGTCTCAAAGAAGTGGTGGTGTGGCCTCTTCTCAAGAAACCATTGCTGGACGCTGACTCCCCTACCAGCTATTGGCCTCTCTCTAACCTTCCCTTTTTAGGGAAGGTTATTGAACAGGTAGTGGCTTAGCAGCTCCACGGTCATCTTGACCATGTCGGTTATCTTGATCCTTCACAGTCTAGCTTCCATCTGGGTCATGGCACTGAGACAGCACTTGTGGACTTGGTGGATGATCTTCACCGAGAAAAGGACCGGGGTTAATCAACCCTATTGGTCCTTTTAGATCTGTCAGCAGCATTTGATACTGTTGACCACGAGATGTTGGTGACGCACCTGAGGAACAGTGCAGGAGTGGGCGGGATTGTTCTTGAATGATTCTGCTCATTCCTGACCGGAATAACTCAGCGGGTGGTATTTGGTGATTATTTTTCATCTTACCGAGACCTCCCCTGTCGGGTCCCGCAGGGTTTGGTTTTGTCCCCTCTCCTGTTCAATGTGTATATGCAGCCGCAAGGCGATCAGAGAGTTCGGGGTGAGGAGTCATCAGTATGTGGATGACACCCAACTGTATCTCTCATTTTTGACAGACCCAGACCCAGCTGTCTTGGTGCTTACTCGGTGTTTGGCAGCTGTGGGGGACTGGATGAGGGCCGACTGCGACTGAATCCTGACAAGACGGAGGTGATGTTAGTGGGTAGGTCAGTGGAGTTGACAACTGCATCAACTGATGGAGTCTGTCCTCCGCTGACATCCCAGGTGCTCCTCGATGCACAGCTCCGCCTGGATCTGGTGCGGTGGCTTTGGCCACTGGTTTCGGCTCCAGACCTGGTCACAATCATCCATGCTTTTATTACCTCTCGGTTAAACTACTGCAACATGCTCTACGTGGGGCTACCTTAATGATGGCTTGGAAGCTGTAGCTGGTGCAGAATGCGGTGGCCCGGCTCCTGGTGGGGTTGGGCCACCGGGAGCACATTACACCAGCGCTCCGATCTCTGCACTGGCTGCCAATAGTCTTCTGGGCCCGATTCAAAGTGTTGGTTTTAAGCTATAAAGACTTACATGGCCTGGGCCCTGCCTATTTGCGAGACGCCTCACCCCCTGGGTTCTAGATCGATCCCTGCGGTCATCCAGGGGTGCCTTGTTGGAGGTCCCCCGGGTTTCCCGGGGGCCCATGCAGAATAGGGTGTTCTCAGTGGCCGCACCTCTGAATTTCCCTCGCAGTGGGGGCATGTCAGGCCCCGGACCTTCCAGCTTTCCGCAGGAACTGCAAAACCTGGCTGTTCCATCAGGCATTCGGCGAGGGAGAGGGGTAGGGCTGGGTGGGGTTGGAGAGGGTGGAAGGGGGGGGTTGTTTGTGTTTTATTAATAATTATGTTTTATGTTTTATAGTGTTTAAAATTGTTTTATATTATATTTATACTATGTTGTTAGACGCTCTGGGCTGCCTGCGGCAGGAAAGAGCAGAATACAAATTCCGTAAATAAATAAATAAATAAATAAATAAATAAACATTATATCATATGTCTGTTAATATAAGGGCTAGCTGTATTATAAAAAGCTTATAAAACTCTGCAGGATACCCATAAGAGCCTGCTGCTTTATTAGATGGTAATTTCTTTACAGAGTCAATCACCTCCTCCACAGTTATTGGTGTATTCAGGAATTTAACTGATCCATATTCAATTTTGGAATTTTAAATCTTTCTAAAATTTTTCTATTCTTTCAGGTTACGGAATCTGATAAATATATAATTCCTGGTAAAAGCGCACAAAAATCTCTTTAATCTCCTCTACTGGATTAGAAATAGAACCACCCGAAGCTGAACTGCCGGGATCAAGGATCTTTTTTGGGGGGCAATTTTGCCATCCTCATGCTTTTCCAGTCCTGTTACTATTTTCAAAATAAAAAAATCTAATTTTCCTCAGCTGAGTTGTAGTTTTATTAGTCTCTAATGTATTTATCATTCCTTTTAACTTAATAATTTCCAAATTCAACTTCCTTGCTGGGGATTCGCTATTCCAAATTTCTAGGCACTGGAACTCCTTTTGGAGCGCCACCAGCTTCTGTCTTTTTTCCTTTGTTTTTGCTGCTTTCAGTGCAATAAGTTTACTTCACCAAATTCCCCTCCGCATTTGCCGTGGTGGGGGTTTGTCGACGCCCCTCCCTCTTGGAAACAAGGGAGGCGAGGGGGACAAGAGCGGCCGCCAGTAGGGAGAAAAAAGCCGAGGTTGCCATAGCAACCAGAAAACTAAGCGGCCGGGACTCTCGCGAGAGGCGGGAGTCCTGGGCGCCATTTTAAGCTCCCTGCATCGTGCCTCATTCGGCTGGGAGCGAGCGGGGAGCGAGGACGTGCAGGCAGCGCGGCAGGACTCAGGCCACGTGGAGTCACAGGAGGAGCAGGGCCGAGGCGGCGCAGCAAGGCATAGGGCTAGGCCGCGCGGCGACGGTTGCAGGCAAAAGCAGTGCCAGGTGGGGGAACGATGTAGGGGAGTACCACCTCCCTCCCCCCCAGTCGAGAGATCAGAACCCTCCGTGTCAGGGCCTGCCATGGGAGGAGGCATACGGGGAAGAAGTGCTGAGGTGGGGCGGGATCATACCCCCTTCCCCCCCACAGGGTTTTTTCAAGTATTTGTCTAAAGGGCTGGGTGTTGGGGTAGCAGGTCAGGGCCAGGCCGCTCCCCCCCCCGCCTCCTGAGTACCCGTGGCCACTCCCCCGCCTCCCGAATACACAGGGAATAGGGAGGCCTCGCCCCCTCCCCCCTAGCATGTGGAAGGGTTTGGGGCAAAGGGCCACTCGGTGCCTCCCCCTCCCCCCACGACTTGCAATAATCCCCCAATAAGGGCTTAAATACGGAGACTGTGGGGGCTTTGGCCCAGTAGGGCTGACTCCTCCAGGCGCCCCCCCCACAGCGGAGAATAAAGAAGAGGGACAGGGAGGAGCCCTCCCTCTCTCCTTAGGTAGTGCCCAAACTCCTGTCCCATCTTCAGGGGAGGGTAGACGGGGTGTCGTGGCCGGATAGGGCTGACCCCGTCTCAGCAAGCAATGCCCTAACCCAACCCCCCCTCTCCATTTTTTAAGGAAGCAGGTTGGCTGGGCAGTGGCCCAGCAGGGCAGACCCCTCTGCCAGGTGCCCCTAAGCGAGGGAATGTCAAAGAGCCTCAAGCAGTGCTCCCAGGATCCTCCACCCCTCCTGTTTACTTTTTAGGGGATCTCACCCATAGGGTGTGGAACGCCTCTAGTGGCAGGCACAGGGCTTTGGCAGGGAGGTACAATTGTAGCCAAAGTGGTTGACTGACATCTAGCAGGACCGGAGCCGCAGGGTAGGTATATAGCACTGGAGTGCAAAAATGGCCCCTCGCACGCGCAAGGGCAAAAAGAAGGCCGCAACAAAGAGGGTGGCAGCGCCCCCTCCCCCCAACAGGGCTAGGAAAAAAGTGGAACGCAAGATGATGCCACCCAGGAGGCAGTCCTACAGGCCATACAGGCCCAGCTAGCCGGGTACCAGGCCCGCATAGAGGAACTAGAAGGGGGCCGAGGGAAGTCCGCCGACTGTGAGGGTGGTGAGCAGGTAGCTACGGCGACGGCTTCCACCCCCGCCAGTGGGGAGGACACACGTCGCCAGGGGAGTGGGCGGCGGCGGGTTCTCCCATATCGTTACAGGGACGAGGAACCAGAACCTAGCAGATGGAGGGAGGAATCCCTGCCCAATTACCAGGCGCAGATTAATGCTCTCCAACAAGGCATGCGGGTGCTGACGGAAAGTTTAGAAGTGGCCCAGCGTAGACACTGGGGTCCCGCGGGGCCCAAGCACCGGCGCGACCTCGAATTGCTGGAAGGTGAGCAGACTGATGAAGGTTGTTGGGAGGGGGATGCAGAACAGTGGGGGGCGGGGCCCGTCAGGGGGCACGAAGAAAGCTTTGCAGCAGGCGCATGTGCGCAGGGGGAGTGGGGTTGTAGCCAGCATCAGTTTGGTTGTGATTGGGGGGTTCCCCCACTAGGTCGGGCATACGCTGCCACGGGGGGGGGGGCTGCGGACAATACGCGACTTATGGGTACAATCCCACAGAGCAGGTATGGGGAGCAGACAGAGTCTGCCCTGGGTTGGCAAAACGGTGCTGCGGTCACAAGGAAGAACCCCGTCCTTTGTCAGGGCGGTACGCAGATGTGTCAGCTCCCCTTGGCGAGCATTTGCTCCAGGCCACCAGGGAAAAGATCTGGAGTGGGGAATATATCGATATATTCGCCCTCCTCTTCAGTGACCCCATCCCCGACCCCAACGACAAAGAGGAGAAGAAGGAGAAGGAGAAATTTAAGAGGCCAAAGGTGGAGCGCATCTGGTTCAATTGGACAGCTGCCTACTCCATCTACATGGGTGTGACACTTGTCAGATTCCCTGAGCGTGGGTTAAAGTTAATCAAGTACTCCGATATTATACGCTGAGCCTTCGATACGGGCGGCCTGGGAACGTGGCTGCGCTACGAGGAATCTTTTCGTCGTAGGGCAGCCAATAACCCGCGCCTTCACTGGGATTTGCATGCCCATGACATCTGGCTGGAATGCATCAGCTGTGCCAGATATGCCCCGCGGTCCGACAGCGGTCACGTGCTGTCCCGAGTGGGGAGCATGCAGCAGACCAAGGGTGGACAGAGGGGCAGAGTAAAGTAGACAACAGGAGGGCCAACCTGCTGGGACTTTAATGACGGAGGCAGGTGTTTTCGGGCCCAATGTAAATTCAAGCACGTGTGCACACAGTGTGCGGGCGATCACGCTGCCTCCGGGTGCACACGGTTTTGGCAGTATGGATCCAGGAACCGGGGATGGGCAGGCAATAGACAAAACCCGGCCAGCCAAGGGGGAGCCGCCCAGGCAATGGGGAAGTGCGACAACCCCGGTACAGCATGAGGCATTGCGGGCAGCCACCCTGGGCTACCCTTACCACCAGACGGCTGCCTATGTAAGCGAGGGTTTCAGGCTGGGTTTTAGGATCCCAACTGAGGGCCCCCGTTACCATCTAGGGGCTAGGAATTTGAAGTCCATGATTGGAAATGAGCAGCTAGTCCAACAAAAGCTCAATAAAGAAGTCAGGGAAGGGAGAATTCAGGGCCCATTTGAGGAGTTGCCAATTCCCACTCTGTGAATATCCCCCTTGGGCATAGTACCTAAGAAGACCCCGGGGGAATTTCGCATGATTCACCACTTGTCCCACCTCAGGGGGGAGTCGGTGAATGATGCAATCCCGCCAGAGCTGTGCTCAGTATGGTACGCAACATTTGACTCGGCAGTCGAAATGGTGCGTGCCTGCGGAAAGGGGGCCCTCCTCGCAAAGTGCGATATCAAGTCTGCGTTTTGACTTCTGCCTGTGCATCCCGAGGACTTTGAACTCCTGGGTATGCAATTTCGGGGTAAGTTTTACTTTGACAAGGCAATGTCCATGGGATGTTCCATCTCATGTGTGGCCTTCGAAAAGTTCAGCACCATCCTTGAGTGGATTACGTGCCAACGCGCAACGCGGAGCTCAATCACGCACTACTTAGATTATTTCCTCTTTGCGGGAAGGGCAGGGACCTCCGAATGCGCATTGGGAATGCAGGCATTTCAAGAGGTACCCAAAGAGCTGGGGGTACCGTTGGCGCACGAAAAAACGGAGGGACCAACGACCAGGTTAACTTATCTGGGCACAGAGCTGGACACCAAGTGCTCGGTGTCCAGACTGCCAGACGACAAGCTCAGAGCCCTCAGAGAAACGGTAGTGGTGATAGCAGGTTCCGGGAAAGTCACAATTAAACAGTTACAGTCTCTTATGGGCATCCTTAATTTCGCCTGCCGGGTCATCACACCAGGGAGGGCATTCATGTCGCGTCTATACGCCCAAACAGGGAGCGACCAGCCCTCGCACCACCTTATCCGAGTGACCAAGGTGATGCAGGAGGACCTGGCAACCTGGGAGGCCTTCCTCCAAGGCTATAACGGAGTGAGTTTCTGGCGGCAACGACTCCTTTTGGAGGCACAGCTCCAGATTCACTCGGATGCGGCAGGAAGCCACGGTTTTGGGGTCTACTTTAGAGGCAAATGGTGCTCAGCCCTGTGGCCGCAGGCATGGGAAGAACAGGGCCTAACCCGTGACTTAACATTCCTGGAGTTCTTCCCCAAAGTGGTGGCAGTAGAACTGTGGGAGGCGGAATTTGCCAATCAGAAGGTCTTATTCTGGTGCGATAACATGGCTGTCGTCCACGTTATTAACAAACTGTCCTCGAGATCGGAAAAGGTGATGCGGCTGGTTCGGCATTTTGTTCTCAAATGCCTACGGGCAAACATTTTGTTTGTGGCAAGACATGTCCCAGGGATAGATAACGCCATAGCCAACGCCCTTTCTCGATTTCAGACAGACCGTTTTCACCAGCTAACACCAGAAGTCAGGGAGGACCCCGAGCCTTTCCCGAGGGACATGTGGAGCCTTGAATTGTAAATTTATATAGGGCAGTCCAAGAATCCCTTGCACCCAGAACCAGGCGGGCCTATGAATCTGCTTTCAGTGAATTCCAGGAATACAGGTCAGGGAAGGGTTGGGAGCTTGGTTTCCCCATCCCTGAGGGACATATGCTGCAGTTTGCGCTCAGGCTCAGACAACAAGGTCTGGCACCCGGGATGATAGCTGGAAAAGTAGCAGCCATTTCATTCACGAGCTGATTGGCCGGTTACCCGTCTCCTGATAACAGCTTTTTTATGCGCCGATTGAAAGAAAGCTGGGCTAGGTGCACCCCGCAAACACCAGACTCCAGGGCCCCCATTACTCCACAGCTGCTTGTCAGTATTAGTCAGGCGTTACAGAAGGTGGGTCGCTCTTGCAGCGAAGTAGTGCTTTTCACGTCAGTATTCCGCGTAGCACTATTCGGCGCATTTCAGATTAGCGAGATAGTACCCCAGTCCAGAGTGGATAGGTCGGGGGTGGCCCTGCAGATCCACGATGTGGGCTGGCAAGGAAGGACCCTAATGCTGCATTTACGACGGTCAAAGACCGACCAAAAGGGGCAGGGACAGATTGTCAAGCTTCACCCTTCGAATGATCACCACACGTGCCCGGTGGAGGCAATGGAACAGTATTTAGCATCCCGCCACAGGGCAGAGGGTCCATTGTTTATTCATGCGGACGGTACACCACTGACACGGTATCAGTTCGGGGCAGTCCTGTCCTTGTGCATGAAGGAAGCCGGCCTCGACCCGGCTTGCTACACTGCCCACTCATTTAGGATAGGGGTGGCATCAGTTGCCTCAAGCATAGGCCTGGGTGGGAACCAAATACAACAAATAGGGAGGTGGCAGTCGGGAGCATACCGCCGGTATGTTAGGAATACCGAACCAAAGAGGTGCGGGCAAAAGAGTTCAGCAGGGCAACGGAATAACTCT
This sequence comes from Sphenodon punctatus, assembly GCA_003113815.1. Taxonomy (NCBI): domain Eukaryota; kingdom Metazoa; phylum Chordata; class Lepidosauria; order Sphenodontia; family Sphenodontidae; genus Sphenodon; species Sphenodon punctatus. The sequence goes on along the minus strand of QEPC01015114.1, from coordinate 172,182 downwards.
GCTTTTTCTTTCAGACGGGTCAACTCGGCAAGGTCGGAGAGTGGTGTGGATCGTCGGCCACAGCATCGGTCGCTGGGCTGGGAAGATGGCCGCACGCAGCGGGTGGGGCACCCAGCTGGGCCTATGTGATAGCGCAGAGATATTCTGGCTGGGTAAACGCGGGATGCTTTGAGAGCAATTGCTCCCAACGCTGACTGCGGCAAACGAGAAATTCCCAGCACCAGCGGTAATGGTGATTCATCTAGGAGAGAACAATCTCCCTAGGTGTACAGGGCTGTGGCTGACGAAGAGGGTGAAAGTGGATCTGAGTACGGTCCAGGAACGGTTTCAAGGGTGCAAGTTAGTATGGTCTGACATGTTACAGCGAAGAGTGTGGACAAATGCTCGAAACCCGGGCAGGGTAGATCGGGCCAGAAAAAGGGCAAACAGCGAAATAGGGGCTTGGCTGATAAGGGCCGGAGGTTTTATCATTTGCCAGAAGGAAATCAGTTATGACAGAGATCAATTATACAGGAGCGATGGGGTCCATCTGTCTGACGCTGGATGCAATTTATATCTTGGAGCCCTGAAGCACAGCCTAGAGGAAATTCTGGAATGAAGGGTGGCAGTGAACCAGCCAAGCAGAGCTGGCGGTTCTTGTGGCGGTAGGCTGACTTCAGGCCAATGGTTAAAAGTTGTAGTTGGTAGCATAGGGTTTGAATAGAAAACATCTCCTTAAGAGATGGGCATAGGCCATGCACAGCCACTCAGTGCGGCCCACTGTATGGGCAGCCCAAGGGTGGGAGGCGAACGGCCGGACCCGCTGGGCAGACTATGTACCAAACAGTAGGTTATGGTGTCCTCACCCTTGTTGTTGTTTAAACCCCGCCCTGACGGGCAAAGGGGTAGTTACGAGCAACCCGCTCTGGCCCAGGGGGAAACCCGGTGGTTGGGGTAGGGGGTAAGTTAATAAAGTTAGGGGAAGTTAGGGCACAGGAGGATTCCCCTCGGGCTTAACCCAAAGAGGAGGAAAGAAAGGGGACTGGTAGACCGGCGAGTGGCAGGGTTGGTGGGGAGAACCTCCTGTGGTCTGGGTAAAAGTTAGGAACAGGAGAGATAGGACCCCAGTTTAAGGGGGGAAAGGGGAGGGCTATCCCTTCCCCCCTTTTCTTGATTATCAATAAAGAGTGCAGCCGTTTAAATCCAATTGAAGTGTCCTCGTCTTCTTTGGGGGGTGCGTCGACAACAGCCTTCGCTGCCTCCCATAGAATATGAAAGGAGGAGACTGACCTGATGTATTTTTTTTTTAAATAAAGCTCAATCTTTTCCTGTATGGTTTCTCTACTGACTTGGTCTTTCAGCAGCTCCTTATCATAGTACCAGTTTATTCTGCCTCCTATCTTAGATTTTTGTGAAAAAATAAATGTTGCTATCATGGCATTGTGATCCGATAATACCACAGGTATATGACATTTCATTGTTTCATGCAAGACGGGTGTCTCAACTAAGATATGATCTATTCTAGTAAACAGATTACGTCTGGATGAAAAAAAGGTATATTCCTTCTTACTGATGTTGATTGTAAACCACCCCGAGCTGCCTGCGGCAGGAGGGGCGGGATAACAAGAATTTTAAATAAATAAATACATATTCTCCAGCCATCTTTAACTTCATATGGGGTATTTTCAGATGTTATGAGATCACAGTGAACCCCACTGAATGACAGTGAATGCTGTGGGGTGGCTGTGATCACCGGAATGTCTGTTTGATACTGGCCAGATGTTCACCACATCTACGGTTTTGGCCCTGTGGCCGGCAGCAGACCCAAAATCGTGGTTAGTTGGACCACAATCAGGAATGGGCCAAAAGTAACGTCTGTTACGTGGCCCATTTCTGATCATGGTCCCACACACCATTAGCAGTCGGGAGCAACAACCTGATGGGCTGCTGCACCCACCTGTCTCCCTGAGGGCAGGCAGCTGTGGGAGCATGGGGGGCAGGGCCGTGTGGCTGCACGGCACACCGCTCAGTCCCACCCTGGCTCCACCCCTTCCTGATTCCCAATTGTGATGCAGCCGGCACATCTGAAGAATGGCTGGCCTCATCACTGACCAGGATCGGGCAGTGATCCCAGTCCGGAATTCAGCATGGCAGGCCTAGAGGCCTGTCACATCTGAAAATACCCACAGATGGCATAATTTGATTAAGTTATTTTGCCAAGTTGTAAGAGCCGTATTCCTTGACTGATCCAGCTCCCCAAGAAGGGTGTTGAGATCACACATCATCAGGAGAAGGCCTTTGGCATATTTAGCTACAAAAGCAAAATATTTTTGAAAGAAAGCTAATGTATGTTCATTGGGTACATACAAATTCACTATAGTCATTTCCCTTCCCTCCAATTCACCTATAATCATCAAGAAATGTCCCTCTGCATCTTTATGCACCTGTTGAGTTTTAAAATGACACTGCTGAGAGATTCCAATTAAAACTCCCCTTTTCCTTTTATTAGCACGAGCAAAGTAAATATTATTAATTTTTTTGTTTTCAAATTGACTTGTATCCTGCCAGAGTAAATGTGTTTCCTGTAGACAAAATATGTCAACTTTCTGAGGTAAAAGTAAATTCACTACTCTCCTCCTTTTTACCGGGGTATTTAACCCTGAACATTAAGGTCAAGCATTTTAATTCAGCCATTTGAGAACTCAAGCCTTTCTTTTTGAAATACTGAATTCCTCTTATACTAGGGGTGGGCCTCCAGGGGAATTATCGGTTATCGGTTTTATCGGTATTGGATTAATCTGATATCGGATTTATCGGTATCAGTATATCTTTTTTTTAACATTTACGATTTTCTCAGATCTTTAACATTGCGGCTATTGTTAAATGGCATCAATGTTAAAAATCCGAGAGAAACCAGCAATGTTAAAAATCAAATATAGTGATACCAACAATTATTGGTATGATCGTATTAATCCGATATCGACAATTATCAGTATTATCGGATTAGTCCCACCCCTATCTTATAGTATGAATTTAAATCCCCCCCCCAAATGCCACTTCAGATAGGTAGCTTTTAATTTAATTTTATTGAGTTTAATTTAATTTAATTTAATTTATCTCCCATTTTATAATATCTTGTGGACTATCTTATGGCTTCCTTGCAAGTACTCATTCAGTCATAAGCAGAAATGTTAAATATTAAAAATCCAGCAAGAGAGTAAGCATGTAATGAGCATCTACTGGAAAGAGTAGTAATAAGTTACCATTAATGAATTTTGAGGTAAACTCTCCATTTTCATTAGTCCCATCATATTTATTTAAGGGCAAGAACATAAGAAAATAAGTAGTGACATACTGGGTCAGACCAATGGTCCATTGAGCCCAGCACCTGTCTCCGACAATGGCCAATATTAGTCACTTGGAAGAAGTGCTCAACAGCTCACAAAGTGGTGATCCATTCCCTGCTGTTCACTCCCAGCTCCTGATAGTAAGGCCCTTTTTGCACGGACAGACCCCTTCCCGTTTGCGAATGGGTGGTGGTGTGTTTGTGCGACCACCGTGGTGGGTGGGTGGGGTGTGTGCACGCTCCCGCGCTCCACCCACCTCCACCCATTGCCTACAAACCGAGTAACGGGCGCCATTGGCAGATGCTCCATTTATAGAGGTAGAGGTGGGTGGGCCTCCAACCATTCCTCCACACTGTCGGCCCATTTAAAAAGGGCCTAACAAGTTAGATTCCCCAATCCTACCTGGCTAATGAACCTAACCTCCAGAAACTTGTTCAATCCTTTCTTAGACCCAGCTATGCTACTCGCCTTAACCACATTTTCTGGCAACAAATTCCACAACTTAATTGTGTGCTAAGTGAAAAAATACTTGGTTTTATTTGTTTTAAATCTGCTACCTGTTAGCGACCTTCGGGGTGTCTGGCTTCCCCCCCACCTTTAATAATTTGAATTTTGTGGAGTCTGGACAGGGGTATAGGGGGCTTCTCTCCCTATCAACAAAAAAGGATTGGATATCTTTGGCAATCTTTGTCCGGCAAGTCTCTTAGAAGAGGAAAATGATAAATCAATTCTAAGGGAATTATGATATAGCAAACTGCAGAAAGCTAGGGAAGGGATTGTGCTCAAATCTAATCTCCAGGATATGTCAGAATTGAATATGTGTATAATATAAACGGGGTCCAACCTTCCTTTCCGTCTCCTTGGTGGCCCCCGGGTGATAGGGTTGGAAATGTCTGCCTTTTTAGCCTATTCCCAATTTACTTGGGGGTATTTTAGGCTCTGCTTTGACGCAATGGGTCTATATAGGCCCAATTTATTTATTTACCCAACTAATTTTATTGGCTCTAGGGGCATCTTCTTACCTCTAATCCTTGTTAGCAAGGCACTCTAAATAAATATTCGCTCTATTTTAGGGGAAGTCCCCCCTTTTTAACAAATGTTATAATTGTATTCATATTTTATATGGCTATTTATATTGTTGTTTTGTTATTTGGTTTTTGACTGTTTCAAAACTGATTGTTCTTGTTTTTGTTTTTAGTTAATTTGGGTTAAGTCAAAAGCCAGTACCTGAATAATAAATTTAAAAAGTGTTCTGTTTGATTGCGCCATTATTATACTAACTTGGGTTACTAGGACTTATTTAATTCAGGTCAAACACGAGCTTATGGTTCACTATGCTGCACCCTTTCGAGTTTAGCCTTATCTTGTGTTTTGGTTGTTTAATGTAGTGGTTCCTTTTTATTGATGTTTTCAGTGTGGTGTTATTATATTATTATATATATATATAATTGTTGTTTTATATGTTTTTGTTTGTATGGATGTTTGTTTTGTTTTTCGTGTTGGCCATGGTGAAAGCCGGTGCTAAAATAAATTTCAATTTCAATTTCAACCTGTTAGTTCCCGGGAGTGTCCCCTAGTTTTAGTACTATTTGAGAGGGTAAATAACCATTCAATATTAACTTGTTCCACAGTTCTAGTGATTTTATAAACTTCTAGCATATCCCCTCTCAGTTGTCTCTTCTCCAAGCTGAAGAGCCCCAACCTATCCAGCCTCCCTCCATGGTGCAGGGCTGCACAGGAACCGGTCCCAGTACAGATCCCAGTCCCAGTACAGATCCCAGTACAGATCCCTGGGGAACTCCACCATTTACTTCTTTCCATTGTGAAAACTGACCATTTAGTCCTTCTCTTTGTTTCCTATCCTTTAACCAGTTACCAATCCACAACAGGACACCGCCTCCTATCCCATGACGTTTTAATTTCCTCAAGGGTCTCTCATGAGGGACCTTATCAAACGCTTTCTGAAAATCCAGATACGCTATATTGACCACCTCCCCCTTTTCTACATGCTTGTTCACACCCTCAAAAAATTCCAGTAGATCAGTAAGGCATGACTTCCCTTTGCTCAATCCATGTTTACTCTTCCCCATTAAGAGCTGCTTGCAGGACGCGCGGGATATAAATATATTAAATAAATAAATAAATAAATTTATGCTTATTAATATGCCTCGTAATTATGTTTTTAATAATAATTTTCACCATTTTGCCTTTGGCACAGATGTCAGGCTGTCTGTAGTTTCCAGGATTGCCTCTGTAGCCCTTTTTAAATATTGCTTTTACATTTGTTACATTTGTCCCCCCATACCTGGAACTCCCTCTGTCCACATCCGCCTTGCACCCTCCCTTCATACCTTCAAATCTCTCCTTAAAACTCACCTCTTTCGCTCTGCTCTGTCTGACTCTTTATCCTGCTGAGCCACTATT